>JARHVA010000043.1:8640000-9240000 GCA_037957365.1 Torreya grandis | reverse complement strand
TGCTTGCTTTGAAACTTTATCAACTTACATAAAATGGGACCCGCAATACTTCTTGCCTGAGCAACTTCAAAAGGGGAACAGGGATAGGTGGCACTTTTCACTAATCTTAACAAGTGATGCCTGGTGACTTCCATTGTGAAATAGGGGAGGACACTTGACAGCATCAATTTAACTTATAGAATCTCTAGATACCTTTTGAGAGTCCTATGAAAGATGACACATGGTGGCTTCCGCTGAGCTTTAAAAACACTATAGACACATTTAGGACTCATTTAGATTCACACAAACGATGACACTTGGCACACTCTGCTTACTTTAGCAACTCACCTGGGGCCCACCATAGTCCTTACTCAATATCGAAACAAAAGGAAGAAATTATGGATGTTGACACTTGGAAGCTTCCATCAGGCTTTATAAGGGACATGTGGCAAGTTCCTCTGCTTTAAGAAACAAATTATAATGTGTCTCAGCAGATGACACTTGGCAGCTTCTGCTCGACTTTAGCAACTTATCTAGGGCCCACCATAGTCCTTACTCAATAACGAAATAAAAGGAAGAAACTGTGGATGTTGACACTTGTCAGCTTTTGCCAAGATTTACAAGGGACATGTGGTGACTTTTGTAGTTTCTTAGAAAATCATATTAAAAACTTTCACATTTTCCACTTGGCACCTTCTACGGGACTCTGAGGGAAGCTTATTGAAAGAAGCTATGAAACTTATAAGAAATTTGAAACATGGATGCAAACACTTGTCGTGCTCCACTAAGTTATAATGAGACACGTGGCACATTTCACTGCATATAGAAACAAATTATAATGTGTCTCGATAGATGACACTTGGCAGCTTTTGCTCAACTTTGAGACTCAGACAAAACTTTAGGCAAAATGAAAAACATGTGCAAAATGAAAAACCTGCGCTCTGTGTCATAACCCTTACTACCTCGAAACTGAAATGCGTAGGGACGAAAATTGGGGTGCACAATAGAAACTCAAAATAAAATGTAGAGTATTTAACTCTACAAAGGTAAGAGAAATTTTTGGCTTGTAGGACCAAGAATAGTTCATGTGTTGTCCCAAAAATGAGTGACAGACTTTGGGAACAACAACTATACAAAAATAAATCTCACGCAATATCAGCTATATCTTGTATTTAAGTTGATATTGTCAAAAAATATACAGTCTTTAAGGTTTTTTCTTTTTTTAATCAACCACTAGAAACCATAACTAACCCATGTCTAACTCATGGCTTAGACCTTCACTAACTCTACACACCCATAATATAATATAATATAATTAATGCTAAACTAAATCACATAAATGTATGTTGTATTTAGGTGCACAACATACCTTACACTCTAAAAATCTTTGACCTCAGAGATAGTAAACTCTAAATGTGATTTTTTTACATTATGAGAATGGAAATCAAGCTACCACAATTTTTTTTAGCGTCATAGCATATACACATACTATTCATAACAGATGAATTAGAATGAGGATTATTTTATCCTAGAGATTCCATTACATTCGGGGTGTGTCTTCTAAAAAACTCACACTCTTCCATGCCTGTCTTTAGTTTCTCAATTTTCATCATCACCAAGAGTTTATCCTCTCATTTGTGTCAATTTGAACATCTTCACATCATTTCCAAGTCTATGATTTTTTTCAAAATTTTTTACCATTGTTTCTTAGTTAGATGCTTGCCTAAAAACTCTTATGTTTCCAAAGTTGCATCATCCATGGGTAGAGAAATTCACAGCACATTGAACATGCACATAACCATGCACCAAATATTCATATATTCATCCCCAAAAATGCACCCTAGATCAAACATAATCTTACCTTTTTCATTATTGATCAACAAGTCTATTTTTGGCATCCCATGCACCCACATCTTATTTTTAAAACATTACACATGAAATAAATCATTCAATCTTACCTTGATTGGCATATCTAGTGTATATGAAACTTCCCCCATGTTCCCTCACATGTTGTATGGCCCATAATACTTAGACTATAGCTTTACTTCCCTACTTGATTCAATGTCTTCTATTTATACAGTTATAGTCATAAAGCACCATGCACTTGGTCTTGACAATCCTTTATGTCCTACAACAACCCACTTGTTGCTTCATACTATTGGCACTCACTGTCAAGTTATCTCTCAAAAGTTGAAAAATGTTGTTTTTATCTCTTTCACACCTTCCTCTACCACTAGGACCAAATCTATATGAAATACCTAATCTAATGGTGATGATGCCTCATACCCAAATAAACCCTTGAAATGTGCCATCTTTCATGGATCAATGGTCATTCATTTTGTTCCCATACGCATCCAAATGTATTCATTATTCCCATTTAATCTACTTATCCCCTACATACATTCTTGGATAAAATTCAAAGAACTTATTTACTGCCTATATTATCTCATCTATGTGGCGATGTTATGCAGTGCTCATGTTAAATGTAACACTTGTATTCCCAAAAAATTCCTACCTAAAATGACTTTGAAAAATATGATCATGATCATCTGATTAAATACTCCATGGAGCTTGAACACATGTTGAAAACATAATTTTTCATCCTTAGGGCCATTTCTTCTTACCTTTATCATGGTAATGAATTGGTCTTACTTTTTTAATCTATCTATTGCCACACAAATTTCATCCTTACCTTCAGATTTAGACAAACCAAAGATAATGTCAATTGATAGATTTTCCCACATCTGATGTGGAATTAAATTTTATTGTAGAAGGCCTAGAAAAGGAAGACTCCCAATTGTGTTTCATTATCATAACTCATACTTAGCTACATATTTTAAACTATTTCCTTTATTTCTTTTTTTATTAAAAAATGTCATTGATATTTCTATAAGTTTTCTGTAACCCAACATAGATGCATAATTTTGGTCTTACTCTAACTCCTTATGAACAAAGGGAGATTCTCCCCTTAAGTAAAATCATCCTAAGAAAGGTATATCTCCATTACCAACTAACTAGGCATTCTCATTTTCTCTATCTGAGGAAAGTTGACTTGAGTAGTATTGTAAAAGGTCATGTTCCAATAATGTTGTATGATAGACATGGGATGAAAAATCAGTTAAAAATTTGGTGGTACTTATTGATAGGACAACAAATATACTACCACATTATCTTTCCATTTATTTTAAAGGATTTAAAGGTCATAAGATTCTAGGTGATTAATCCATTTTTATTGCTGCTACATTAATATTCCTTGAGTCAATAAGTGATTAATTTTGAGGTTGTTGGTCTTAATAAAGAATATTCTATGTAACATAAATTAATGTAATTTTTCTACTACATGCTAAAATAACTTGCCTTTGCCTATTCTACATGGACATCTTTCTTTCACATTCATTAAATTTTATACATTGAATTGAAATGGGGTGATAATTTTGATAAATAATTATAATTATTCCAAACCCAAAAGCTTAACATTCAATGAAAAATACATTGAAAAATAATGGTTTGCTAAAGTTGGAGTACAATTTAAAGCTTGATTGAGATCCTTAAGTGTTTTTTCCCCTAAATGAACTACTTGAATGAATCCTTCCTAGTTATGTTATTTTGATGATGTGATATTATTAGGAAGTTCCTTAAAAATCTTTTGTATAATCCTACCAAGCCTAGGAAACCATGAAGTTTATTAAAATTATTTAGCATAGGCCAATCACATATGACCTTGACATTTTTAGGTTCAATGTGAACCCCTAAAAAAACATAATGTGACCAAGCCATTCAAAATATGCCTTTAAAAATATAAACTTATATTCCTTGACATACAACTTATCTTTGGATAATATATCTAACACAACATCTGAATTTTCAACATGGGACCACCAATGAATCACTATAAATAAGGATGTCATAAAAAATACAATATCAAACTTATAAAATAATTTATTCAATTTTGTGTTCATCAATTCTTGAAACGTGGTTATATAGAATTGTTGATACCAAAGGGCATGACCTTATATTGGTAGTAGCCTTGATATGTTCTAAATAAAATCTTATTCTTGTCTTGAATCTAAAATAATATTGATTAGTATCTAAATTTGAGATATATCCTTAATAAATTATTATCCCTGTGCAAATCATGAAGTATATTATCAATCCTTGGAATTGAAAACTTAATTTTTATTTTTATTTTTATTTTATTAAAGGCCTTATAATCTGTATAGAGTTTATACATGTAATTTTTCCTACAAAGTATCACTAGAGTAGTATATGGGATATTAATAGGTATGATGATTCCAACCTTGAAGAATTCACTTATGATTTTTTCTATTTTTGACCTTTGAAAATTCTTGTATCTTTGAGGAAGTACCACTATTGGTACCTTTGTAGGGTCAACATCAATAATGTGCTCTAATTTGTTTTCTAATGGCAAGCTCTTTGATAAATCTAAGAAAACTACCATATGTTTTTGCAAAGAAGCTCTATAAACAATAGAGATTTTTCATGTAGGACAAAGAATTATACATCCATACTATAACACTGAGTCATAAGGCCAACATTCCCCTTTTCACTTTATTTTCATCTAATTGGAATCAATAGTTTTGATTTCCCTCGTGTGTAGGCACTTGATATTATTCTCATGTCTCCTTGCTTGAATATGTTCGTAGTTACTTTTGATCATTGGTTGAGTATGTTCTAAGTGAGTATAACCGTTGAACCCATAAAATAACATCCAGACATCCAATAATATCTTTAAGAATAGAATCTATCACTAAATGTTCCACATTAATGACCACTCCTACACATTAAATACTTCAGTATCCTAAAAAATAATTAATCAAACTTATTGGTAAATTTAGACCTAATCTTTGGACTTACTTCTTATCGATAATATTAAATGCACTTCCTAGATTGACTTTAATCAAATATCAATTTTTCTTAATATTAGAAATAACTTTAATGTGTCTAAAACCTTCTTATTTTATAAAGTGACATAGATGCTTCTGTTGTTTATACCATATTAGGATATAGATTTGTGGGGTCACACCTTACATCATGTTTATCAAGGGTATCCCCATTATCTAGTTATAATTCTAGATTAGAAGAAGCCACATCCTCTATCATAATTTTATTTTGTAGTTACATGCATGACCTTTATAACATGGATCTTAACACCCAAGACATGGGTTTAAAATATTGGACATAGGGAACGATTCATGACTAAGGTATGTAAGTAGTGAAGACTAAAATTTTCCATTGTCTCTGGTTCTCTTACCACAAGTAAAATATATATGGGATGAAAATTTTAATTTTTATGGCATCAATATATTTTTCTATTCTTATAGCTACAATAATATTCCTTTTAAAACATCTTAGTTTAACCATCCTAACCAATATTCTAATCCCCATCCACAATATTTATGTATAGATCTTCTACATCAAACTGAAAGAGATCTTAGCCTTGCATTAAAAAAATTGAAATGTTATAGTATACACCTGCATGGACATATATTTCTAAATTAGTGTATTAGATTTTATAAGGACATGGAAATTTATCTTGTGCATCGACAATAAATAAATAGGCCTTGGGATAGGAGAGTAAAAAAGTAGCATCTTTATTATGATTTACCTAAAAAATTAAATTCTCTCACCAAAACTATAGCTCCTTCCTAAAATTTGCTCTTTTCTGTAGTTGTATATGAAATACATCAACCAAATTTCCCATAAAAATCACATTTAGTTTGAATGTAAGATTCGTGTGTGTGTGTGTGTGTGTGTGTGTGTGTGTGTGTGTGTGTGTGTGTGTGTGTGTGTGTGTGTGTGTGTGTGTGTGTGTGTGTGTGTGTGTGTGTGTGTGTACGCGCGCGTGCGCGCGCACGTATGTGTATGTGTATGTGTATGTGTATGTATATCTCTCTCTGTGTGTGTGTGTGTGTGTGTGTGTGTGTGTGTGTGTGTGTGTGTGTGTGTGTGTGTGTGTGTGTGTGTGTGTGTGTGTGTGTGTGTGTGTGTGTGTGTGTGTGTGTGTGTGTGTGTTCTATTTTCTTAAACAACAATCATGATGAGATAGAGAATCACCACTATCAGGTTTTATAGGAGGACTATGTAGAGAAGATTTTAGGGGGGATCTCACGTGAGGATATAGAGGATAATCTGAGTCATAATTCTATAGAGAATGTGTGGAATGTAAAATGTGATTTGAATCACTTACCATATATATTTCTAAAATTTTATTAACATTTATTAATGTGAATGATAATACATTTATGTGTCAATATGAATGCATTTATTTAAGCTTCCTATGAGACCTAAGGAGTTTACCTAGGATGAGGGGTCAATTTTTCACTTATGATATATTGAATTTTTATCCATCATGTGATAAACATTATAGTTGTTATGAGCATTAGTCAACTTCCCATATTAAATTTTAGCTTCATCACTTGTCCCCTACACCACAATAGTTATTAAGGTCCTTGAAATAGGTTTTCACATTTAAAAACTTGGATAGAGGGTGTAAGAAAACCCAAAATATTTATAATATCCAATAGCAATGGTTTTTTTCTCATCCTAGAGGCAAGATTTCAAGCATATTAAAGAAAATGAATCGGCAACGGTCAAAAGGAGTAGATATAAAATGTTGAATGATTTCAAGTATCAACAATTTAATCTTCCCTCATCAAAGAAAGGGGCCTAAAATAAAATGCATATTTTTTTTGGCTAATTCAATAATTAATAATTAAAAAACATGTAATGGAATTAGGGAGATGTAAATATGTACACAGAAAATGTGAATGTTTTAGACTCAATGCAATAAGAATATAATTCACCCTTAGTCTATTTTAGAAAGATACAATTCACCCTCAATTTAACCTCAATTTATTGGAAATATTGTACCTATAAAATATATATGCCCTATTTTTATTAATTGAACAAAATATATATGCCTTGTTTTTTTAATAATGAATACAATATATATGCCCTCTTTTTCAATTTAACATAATCTTCATGCCCTCTTTCTCAATTCATCAAACTATTTATGACCTACTTATTTATTAAACATAATCTTCATTACCACTTTCTTAATTCAACATAATATGTATGCCCTCAAGTCAACACAATATTTATTCTCCAATTTTTTTAATTTGAAAATAGTATGACTACACTCTTTTTCAATTCAAAATAATTTTAATGCTATCTTTATCAACTCAACATAATATTCATTCCCTCTTTCTAAATTAAACACAATATTTACTCCTTCTTTATTACTTCAACGTAATCTTCAGGCCCTATTTCAAATGCTTTAAAAAATTATGCACTACTATTCTCAAGGGCACTTTTTATACCCAAATAAAATAATCTATAATTGGTCCTAACTTAATACGTGACTTTAATAAAGATGACCTTTATTTAAAGACTAAATTTATGCAAAATATGACAATAAAGTTTTCTTTAAGGACACCTTAACATCATCCCATAAAGACAAACACAAAGTCACAAATATTGTCAATCCTAAATTATCAATTATGTACATGTAAAAACATCCCCTAAAAATAGGCATAAAGTTACTAATAAAGTTAACCTAATTTTTTCAATTAATTCACCCCAACATCACCTCTAAAAGTGTGCTAAATTTTTTTTGGGTTAAATACAACCTAATATCACTTCTAAAATCATCCCAAAGTCACGTATAAAGTCACCCTAACTTCACCTGCTAAAGTCAAGTGTTTTAAAAACAACCTAGCATCATGCTGTAAAGATACTTTCCACATCCAACTTTGAATCTGAATTAAGAGTTCTAAGTTCAATATAGAAATTGTTAGGTGATTTTAAGGTAACTTTATAAAAAAAAATTAAATTTTCTAAATGTTGTAGTGCCCTCATTATGCTCATAATAATTAGAAGATGCTCCTTTACTATTGATACAAAAATGACTTGGGTGAAATGTAGAAAAAATAAGGGTGTCGGGATCTGTTTTAACTTTGTATGGATTTTTTCAATGTCAATCACTTAAAATATTGGTTCCACATGTGACATTTTCACAAACACTAGTTGCACTGGAGGTTTTGCAAGTTGATTTCTCAAAAAGGGATGGTCATGCAGAATTATGTGGAGACTGTATATGATAGTTGTGAAAGCTTTTAAGCATGTAAGAATAATGGTAGAGCTATGTAGGGTTCTGTATTTAAGTTAATTTTATTTGGGAAGGTTTTGGACTGGATCATAGTGGTTGGGCATAAATAAAGTAATGTGAGTATTTTTACAACATGTCAATAAATAGAGGTAAACTTAAATTTTTATAATACATTTTTTTTGGTGTACATATAAAATTAGATATGTGTAATAAATTGATGGTTATCTAACATATAAATATTGATGAGCATTACATAATGATTATTTTGGTTAATATAAGGTGTGATTGTGTTATATTTAAAAATATCACACATGTAATTTATAAATACACCAATAGAAAATTTGTCAAACTAACTGTTTCAATGTCTTCTTGTGAGGCTTGTTATTTTTTTTCTTCAAAAGTTTGTAATTCAAATTCCATAAAGATAAATACAAGTTTTCAAATAAAATCATGTGTCATTAAATGTGATAATGCATGGATCAACAACAGAAGAAAGATTTTCAACACTTCCCTGTTTTAAAACTAGGAAATATGGTGTTTATTTGAATTCAAAACTTAATCAAGTTTATGCTTATTTGACACTTTATTATGTTTGGTGCTTGTTCAATTTGATTTGTCATTTATCTCATTGATATTTCTTTAGATAATTAATTTTCACTTGTTTATTTTGGTGTTAGAATAAAATATTATCAAAGTATATTTTTGAAAGTCCTTGAATGAATTTTGGTGGGATAAATGTCAAGGTAAATTGCAAATGAAGTCAAAAAAATGGATAAAATCATTTATTTTAGGAAAAAATGTAAAAGAAAAAAAATATTGTAATAAAAAAATAGGGATTTAATGGAATCCAGACTCATAGTGATATCATTTGTATTTTTGGAACATTTAAAGATATTTTTGAGTTTTCATTGTTGTTGAAAAAATAGTGTTTTTCACCAGTTTTTCTAAAAGTGGAGTTTTGTTATGGAATTTTTAGTGGTACAAAACTTGTAAAATGATCCATAGTGAGAAGTTTTGTGGAATTTTTAATAGTGTGAAACTCATAAAATTAGAACAAATGTTAAATAGGGGAAATTTAAGCATATTTTATAATTTTAGGTCAACTTTTAAAAACTTATGTTAAACTTATTAGATTAAGAAAAAATTGACAAATTTAATATGAATAAAAAAAATAAAAAACATTTGAAAAAATCAAGGAAAATTTGAATTTTCTATTTTATATAATTTTGTAAATTTTTGTAAATTTTTTTAGAATTTTTATGACTTAATCATATTACCTTAAATTGTTAATGTTTTATATTTTATAATTATAAGTCATTTTTTGAAAACTGGAAATTAATTAATTTTTAACTTTTTAATCAATTGCAACCCCTCTCATTACAAAGTTGATCCTTGGAGGAGGCTTATTGACTATTAGGGTAGTCGTGACCATCCAAGTTAAACAAGATCAAAAACATTCTACATATTCCTAAATTCAGTAAGAAAAATGGTGAAATTTTCCATAGGTTTTATGGGATTCGAAGGAGAACGTGACTAGTTCATACGTATCATAATTTTAATTATTTTTCAATATTATTTTGTTGAATTTTTTATTATAATATTATTAATCATTATATTCATTTTTTTTTATAATTTGAGGATTATAAGGAGCATCTCCAACCTTAACAATTTTAGCTAATAAAGTCCACCTGAAATATATAATCTATTTAAATTGAATGTAAGATAAATTTCATATCATTTATAGAAAATATAATCTAATATTAATTTTTGTTTTATCAATTTTATTTTATAATATTTTTAATAATTTTTTCATTGAAATTTATATAAGGAAAGTGTGAAATCGTCCCATATTCCAAGTGGAAGAATGATTTCAAATTTGAATACGTGATCGTGATTACTAGGTTATCCTCGTACATGGGATGTTTCTTATCCTTCAAAAAAAAAAAAATTGGAAGGTGTGAGTGAGATCGCTGTCACTTAGGGTTGGTATAAGGTTTGGGAAATGTAGTTGAACCCACAATTTCTAGCGCTAATCATGAATTTATGACAATTAAAGTTACCTATTATTGTGGTTTTATTATTATCATATGCATTGTTACATGTTTAATTTATGTTTACATTCAAACGTTTTAATTAAAAAATTATAATTGGATTATTTTGGAAATATATAATTTTTTAGTTATTAATAATTTTAAATTTATATAATTACACATATTTAATATTTATAATTTTATATTATAATAAAACAATTTTATAATTAATTATATTAAATAATTTTAATTAATTAAAAACAATTTATTATTAATATAATTATGAAAATTAAATTCATACTTAAGTCTCATTTTAAGTTTACTTAGTGTCATACTTACACTCAAAATTAGTATCGCACTAAAATATAAAATTAATTTCACATTTAAATTCCCCGTTACATGAAACCTAATGGAACTATTTCAATCATTATCAATAGACACACGAGTGCTCACATAACCTTCCTTAATGTTTATAATTTGATAATGATGAAAATATTAATTAATACTTTGTAATCAGATAGAACGATATATGTAATTTTAGAATTTTCATATGGTTTAAAATGCAAATTAAATATAAAGCTTTTATTTTTGACAAATATTTTAAAATGTCATATAATTACTAGTAAATAAATATTTTCACCATTTATTTTAAAAATTTATTATAATATATTTTTCATGTGGTGGTGAAAAATAATATATCATAATTTTTTATTTTAATTTAATTTCTTTAATTTTTCCATTAAAACATTATAAAAATCATACATATTCAACATCACCTTTCTATGAAAGATACTTTTGGTGATGCCCTAAAATTTATGTGTGAAAGTGATATTAAAAATGTAAGTGTTACCATTTCCCCTTAAAAACACAAAATAACACAATTTTCATAATTTTAACCATTACAAATATATACTATCATTGTTATGAAACAAATTGAGTTAGTTCTAACATGCCCATGTTTTTAAATCATTTTTGTATGTTGTTTTTAAAAAGTTTTTTAAATTATTTTTTGGGTTCAAGTTGTTAATTTTTAATTATTTATTTTAATTTTTTTTTTTCTTTTTATCTTTTTTAATTTCTTATTTTTTAATTTTTAATTTTTTGTACTTTTGGTTCTATGTAGATCGTTTTTTTTTTTTTAATAGAAACACAATGTGAAAAAAATATTTCTTGACGTTTACATGAACTCAAATAGTAATTTGGAAAAATGTAGAGTAAAATAATAATAGCAATACAACTCATTTAATATTAATATTTTGGTAGCTCTTTCATTTTTTTCTCCATATTTCAACTCATGTTGAAATTAGCTTGTCATCTAAACACTGACCAATAAAAATTTATATTAGTTAATAAATTAGAAATGATACTGTTTAATATTAATTATTAAATAGGTTATATTTAAACTATATAGATTATAGTAAAATTGTGTTATCATACAATATATTAAGGTATGAATTTCATTAAATAAAAAAAGAGTTTAGATTCAAGTCTCAAGAGAATTCAATAAAATGGATACCTTTCAAAAATTGGCACTAAACTAAAGAAAGTAAACTTATTCATACATCAACAGTAATTGATGGAAAAAATAATCTAAATAATAAGGATGTTCCCCTTCAATCAAAAAATATTATTTATATTTTTAAATATGCATTTTAGCTAAACATTCATCTATGAACTTTATTTCACGGCATAGTTTAAAATTTTATTAGGTTTTTAATGTAAAAATTAAATTCTATTTAACAAATTAAAATATAATAAAAAAAATTATTCAATAAATTAAATTATAATAATGAAAAAATCCATATTTGAATGTCTAAAATTAAATAAAATGGAGTAAAAAATGTAAATGCATGTTATTGATTGAAAAAAAAAGATGTAACATGTGTCATTGAAGGTAGAACTTAAATATTTGGAGCATTTTATCTCACCAATTTTTATTTTTTTATTTCTTGACATAATTAGCATAAAAAAATTATCAATCTATAGGTGCATTTTAAATTGTGAAGAAATAAAAATAAATGTGATGTATCATAAATTCATTAAAATATACTAGTGAGTGTCACAGTTCATATTAATATATAATTATAAAATTATACATATAATTATAATTATAAAATAAGAGAATATTATTTTAAAATTAATAATATCCATTAACTAAAAACTACTATTTTCCAATATAATTTTAAAAATTAAACTTGGACTATTGTCACATTTCAGTTTAACCTAGTTTCACATTTAAATTAGGACCAAGTGTCACACATAAAGTTACCCTTTAAGTAATAACTAGTGTTCCACTTAATGTATTATTTAATTAAAACCTATTTTAACACTTAAATTCACTTATAAATCTCATTTAGTGTTAAATTTAAATTGATTTTAATGATGAATATTAAAGTCAACTTAATAACTCATTTAAAGTCATCTTTAGTGAAGGAATTGTTGACACTTGGATTTGCACCCTTGAGGAGATGCCTAAATCTCCTCATCCAAGTGGTACCATGGAGACATACCTCTTGCTATGGGTGACAATATTGAGATATGAATCTCTAGAAAGGGCTAGTTCCCTTGATGTAGTCTTTGAAGATCTTCTATACCTATCAACTTGTAGATGAAAAGGGATTAGGTAAAAAACTAATAAAACCAAAAAAGGTGACGTAAAAACATGTATATATCCTCCCAATTGACAAGAACTATACCATTTTAAGATAACAAAGATATCTCACACAATACTCACAAGATAGGAGGTATTGTCAAATCAATGTTTCATAAGTTAAATTCAAGAATGTATTTGATGTTTAGGAGAGTAATGGATGATTAAAAAAAGGGATATAATAATGAACAAATTATAAAACACTTATACACTTATAAAATAATACTAAAAAATACATGTAACAATATCCTTTCTACAAATTGGTAGACAACCAAGATTGACATGCTAGAAAAGAATACCTTTCACTATGCAAATGAACAAGATTTCAGATCAAATAAATGTAACATGTGAGTGGAAAAATCACTTGTATATTTTTTAAATATTAATTCAAGTACAAATTTTGGCCAAATTTTCATTATCAATCAATGAGGGCTGCTCAAAAGAGCTAAACGAATGCATATATATAGCTTTTGAGAGGAGAAGCAAGCAAAAGAAGTACAAAAGTCATTTGGACATGTGTAAATTTGAGATAATCAATTAAAATTTCATGTAAAATATGGGTGAGGTGATCCATGCCATGTCAGGAGATCTAATTATTCAAAACAAGTCAAAAGAATGGTGAAAAGTGCCATAAAACCTTTAGAATTGGCATACGAAAACACCTCCATAATTTAACTTTGTTTTAATTCCCTTCTCCTGAATAGGGATAGGTATGTTGATTGGGATGATTGTTAAGGATTTCATATATTAAATCCCATGTATTGGTCTTTATCCTAATCATTTAAAAACTCTTGGAGAAGAGAAATCACTTCCTGCAGTCTTAAAACTCCCTGTTTTCAGTTACCTTCAACACTTGGCCTTGAAAATCTTTAATTTCCCACAAAAATACATGGGAATGTATTAATGACACCTGGAAACCTTATACATGACCCTATATGCTTCAATTCCACCTTAAAAAGACATACAATGGAGGTTTTCACACTTTTCACCCTTGTATGCATGATGTTGTCTTGACTAACAGAAAGTAAGGCCTTATTTTGAATAATTATAAACTTATTCATATGATAAAATGACCGTATGTAGTTATTATATGTCTTTATATTTCCACAAAACTTTATTTCACCTTCTGTAACGTCATATACCCTAAAAAATAAAAAAATGGTGAAGAAAACCCTATTTTTCATGCTTTTCCTAAAAATCCATACATCTCCTTCACATGTCTAGAATCCATAGAGAGTTATCCACATAATACAAGTGTTTTCATGTCCATTAAATACCTTATGGATTATCAAAATGCTTCATCTCCTTAATTGGGTCATTATAGAAGATTTGTAAGGGTTTTGAGTGGTTTGGACTCTTAACCTTTGTTCATATAGGTTTGACATTGAAATTATCTCTAAATGCCACTGAGGGATCCTAAAGGACCTTATATAACTTATCCAAATTCCTTAGTGTCTCATTAAAACATTCATGAAAGATGTGAGTGATTCAAGTTGACCTTCGAGTTGCTTCTATGCCTCCTGTGAGAGTTAGGCATCTCCTCAGGGGTGAAAATCCAAGTGTCAAAAGGAATTTAATTCATATTAGTGACTAAGTATAATGTCACTTGAGAGATATACCTAACACCACATGAATGGTTGATCTTAATGTCATATTAGTGAAATTGTGATCAACACTAATGTGATATTAGGGGATGATGATTCTGACGCAAATTTAGGAAATCATAGTATTTAATGTAATATAGAGAAAAAATTATCAATGGATTAAAGTCATAGGTCCCACTTTAAAAAGTGAATTTAATTATGAAATTTATATTTCAAAAAAAAATTATGTAACTTAGAGGTCAATTTAAATAAGCGAAATTATATAGTTCTTGGAAGATGCTCATAGAATATTATGACAAAATTATCCAAGGTTAAAGCCAACAAAAAATTAGTTACATAATTCCTAATTCAACAATGGAATAAGCTCACTAATTTCATGGGACCCATGAGCTTTGACGAAGCATTTACCCATTTTTTTAAGTACATTATTTTTAATTAATTTTCACTAACAAATGTTCTAGTTTGAATTTGTTTGTAATTAAATATTCATTTATTACTATATTTTCATTTTATAAAAACAAATTTTTGGTAGTGAGATGCTCCAACCTTGGCATAAAGATAATATCTATAGTTATTGATATCTTTCTCTATAAAAGGAAATGGTGACTAATAGTTTATATATTTTTATGTAGAATATATATTATTATAATAATTATATTTTATAAATATGTGTATATTCTTGGGGTATGTTGTATGATTTTTTTATCACATTTTTTTTAAAATTTAATAGGATAAAGGTCATGGTTTTTGAAGGTCCCCAAATTTATTACAAAAGAGAGAAAGATAACAATTACATTAAAATAGAATGCCTCTACCAATGGTAATTTAATAGGTAAAAAATAACACCAACAAGCCAAGGAACATAAAAAAAGAACATAACCAAATAGCAAAAGTTATATTCCTTCAACAACCCAGTTGATAAAAGCAATTAGACTTCCACAAAACTTATACAACTGTAAATCAACCTTTCAATCAAGAGAAGTAGAGGAATATTTTATACCCATTTCCATAATATAAATTACCTTTTTATGGAAACCTAGTTGCCTTCAGGTAATATTCCATGGTGTTTGTATCAATATTAATTGAGGGGCCTATCCGCTTTTTCTCTTGGCATCTAAACTTGAGCTTAGAGCCCCCCTGAGTTGAGGGACATATAGGAAGTTGAACCACTACTTTCATACCTTTTTTCCTTTTTTTTACCTCACTCCACCCTCCCTTATATTTTACAACATTTTTTCTTGACTAGTAAGGAGTTTTTAATTGAAACACAGGGTTGGGATTTGTATTTCACTACTGTAACATTGATTGGTTCTACCCTAGATAAATCCATTGATGGCTTCTCCTTGGAGGAGATGATTGGAATGGACAAAACAATCAAAATTTTAGCCTTCTTTAGAGAGATTAAATCCATTAATAGTTCTTATTCTTAGTGAGGAGGACTTTTAAGGTCCTCATTTGGAACAAGGGATTTAAGGTCCTCTAAAGATGAGGTAGAATTATTGCCATTAGAGTCATCCATATATTCATCTTAAGCCAACACTTTGAGGTGGGTGGGAAGGGAGTATTTCCACCAAGAAAAATCCTTCTTTTTTTTTAGGAAGCTATAGTTTTTGGTCAAATGTACTATATTAAACTAACTATGACAATTAAAATAAATTAATAATCAAAGGGTTGAGACTATGAGTGATCTCCAACTTACAAGGTGATATTTTCAAGAATATTCTTGGAGGTGTTAATCTTCACCAAAATCCTAACAAAAGTATTGTGGGAGAAGCGATCGGTATCTGGGTGCATTTGTAGAAAATCACCCAGTGATATACCAATTACCTTCAGGGTGGATTCGGTTAAAAACTAAAATGGGAGATGAGGCAACAAAACAAATATGGGATTTACATTGAGTGGATCGATGAGGGGATTAAAGATAAGGGACCAATGTTTCAAGACCAAGGGGTGGCGATTTAAGCTCCAAAATTGGTTTTCAATTTTTTCCTTATCATCAATATTGGGAAAAATAATAATAAAGAAGGTCTTCAACCCCAAGGGTATATATCAATATTACCTATTAGGAGGGGTTAAAAATTCTTTGAGATCCAAGCATGGAGGTCTTGAAGTTTTGTCTAGTGATATAAAAATATGTAGATGACACCTTTGGTTGAGAAGTATTCTTTTAATTTAAGCACTTGCCTAGACTCCTCCTCATGAAAAATCACCATCGGGTCAGGAGATGCAGGTTTGATGGTTTTGGGATCCACTCCTGACTATATCTTGTGAGTGACCAATTTGGTAAAGTAGCTTGGCTTTAGGGGTCTAGCTTCCATCCCAGCATCAGCGTCCATATCCATCATGCCCCAATTCTTGGAGTTTGGGTTGCAAGTCCTAAGCATTATATAACCAATGGAAGGGGAATATGCCTTTGTCTATAGTTGTTTGTGATTCCCCCATTTTATTATATCATAGGGACAAACCAATTCCTCTATCCTACATCCAACACAGGTCTAACAGGTGATCGAGGATAAAACCACAAGCCACAAGAGCCAGACGAGGACTATGAGTGATTTAGGGAGTCTAATTGTGTGTCATTTGTAGGGTTGGAGGCAGAGCCATGATATTTTGAATTTTCCTTGGGTGGGAGGGTTTCAACATAGACCATCGTATTTGGCATAAACAGAAAAATACCTTTAAGAACCTTATTTTAGTTAAAATTAAAGATCACTTAAGACCTCATTTTTCTATGGCCAATGATATTATTTTATTTTTTTAATGGTTATGTTATGTTTAATATAGGTGAAACCTAAATGAAACCCTTATTCAAAAGGGAAAAATGCTTCTAATTATAGATGTACTGATAATGACTATTGGACATTATATGGTTAAGTGGTGTGAGTGGGTACCAACCCACTTTTGGCAATGGGGTTATTAAAATATTTATAGACTTTAATGAGGTGTGAAATTTTATTGTGTACCTTGAATATATTGTTATTTGGGTTCAATTATGACAAGCCTTTGAATTTGTGATAGCATTGTTACATGATTGTATTATTATTAATATCTTGTTGTGGTTTTGATTTTTTAAATTTTGTATTTAGATATTATTTTTTGGTTACATGTTTATTTAAGTTATTTATTTATATTTAATTTTGTTACATTACAAATTTTAAGTCTTATTTCACTTTATGTTCCTCTTTGGCAACAAACATGGTTGATTAGTGGATCAAGAGAAAAGAAGGATGAAGGTAGAGAGATTTGTTATCTTCAGGGGAGATAAGGCTTTTTATCATGATGGAATGTATCATGGATTCCCTCTTGAATCCTTCTCTAGACTACATCATGGATTCAAAATTATTTTATTTTTTTCAAATATTCTCAAGTTGAAGATTTTATCTTCTTTAAAATACTACTTATGGCCAAAAGGCTTTATCATTTCTATTTTATTCCCCTGTTCTAGGGGGAATAGCCTTGTTCTTGTTTGTTTCATGGATTCATGGTTGAAGCCTATTTCAAACTACTTTTTTGGTTTAGAAGGATTTGCGGATTTTTGGAGGATTCCTTTGTCGGTCTATTTTTTTGGTTTTTGGATGGGCTTCTTCAGTTGGCCTCCTATATTTCCTATGGAATCCTTCTCTAAACAACTATGTGGATCCACTGAGGAATCTTTTTACCATTTTGGAATGTTTTGCAGATTCTCTCTGGAATCCTCCTTTGGTTCTTGATCTTATCAAAATTATATTTTGCATACTTAGGCATCCCTCTTTGTTAGACTAAGTTGGTTACCAAACTAGTGTAAAAGTGGTCTTTATTGGTATGGAGACTTGTGCCTCCCTATGTGCCCAAGCTAGTTCTGGACCCAGACGAATACTAGGTTTTTCTAATTTGGGGGCCCTTTTAAAACTTTTGTGGTTAGCGTGTTTCTCTAGCTTGATATTTAGTAGTGCTTTAATAGATTTGGGTCCCACTAGGGACCTTAGAGGGTTTCTCTCTCTTCATTTGATTCTAGAGACCTTGTAATATCCCCTCCAAATAGGAAATATAGCAACACAAAAAAATCTGAACAAAGATATAATTTTTGTTGAATAAATTCAGAATGATAACAATAATATAGTCTCTCAATAGTAAATCACAGATCTTATCACTTGTCCATCTAAACTATTACAATTGCAGTCCTCTCTTATGCATATAAATACGAAATACAGTCTTGAAAACCCTGGATTTGCAAATTTGGAAGTGAAAATTGAATTATGGAAGGTCTCAGCCTGTTGTGTCGAACACACAGTCGCCGACGTCGGTCGCTATACTGCCGATGTCGGTCACTGTAGGTCCTTCTCTGCCGATGTCGGTCTCCAGTCGGCCGATGTCGGTCACTGGGGATCTCTGTCTGCCGAGGTCGGTGTCTGCATGGATCTGTACAGACCTGTACGGACTTCGTACGGCTACCAATTAAGCACAACTTCCCTATTTTCAACCCCTGATCTGAAAATATATGTTTCCAGCACAGAAGATCTCTAGCTGTATAATTTATTGAATCAAAACATGAAGAAATAAATACCTAGAATATCTGTAATAACTTCTGTGTGAAGTTATCTCTCAACCCTGTAAAATTTTGTGATAACTTCTGGATGAAGCTATCTCTCAATTTGGCAATAGATCAGCTGATATTCCACAGCCTCTTAATTGCACACACTGAAGAGGGAACGTTCTCCAATGCAAATGGAATCCTGGAACCCTAGGCTCAGTCTTCACAGAAGAAATTCTCAAAATCAATATCAATAATCAATGGCTAATCAATAATGGCCTCCATGAGAAACCCTTATACCCTCAAAAGATATGCTTGCCCTAATTAGGGTTTTCTTAAATTAGAATTAGGGTTTCTAATTTAAAATTAGACCAAATAATTAATATTTGAATAAATCAATCAAATATTAATATCTCCCTCAATACATGTCCAATCGAGCCCAAATGAAAGCCAACTATAAAAATTCTGCTAAATGAAGCCACACCAATCTCCATCAAGACCCTCTAACCATCCACTCAGCCTACGAGGGTTGCATAATAGGCTAACCATGAACTCAGAACATGTCAACTGAAAAGGGGACATGACAGACCTGGACCTCCATTTATGTCTAGGTTGGTTCTTGATCTAGCCAAAATCAATCTATAGGTCCTTTGAGGACATTGATGGTTATTTTGAGACTTGGGCCACTTTCTGGATTATTCCAAGCTAGTTTTCAATCTAGATAAAATCAATAGGTTCTTGCACCAGTCAAAAGTGGTTATTGCTCTTTTTATTGTTATTGCTCTTTTGGTTGGGTCCTCTTTATTTTCCCGATGAGTTTCACCTTCCTTTATCTTTTGTCTATCGGGAGCAGAGCCAGACCTCCTGATGTGTGCAGACTACATTCAACACTAGTTCAAAAGTGGGTTTATTTTAATTTGAATATTATAATTTTGTATTAGGTTTTATTATTTTGTAATTAATAATGTTAAATAATTTTAATTAACTAAAAATTAATATTTTTAGTATAATTTCAAAAATTAAAGTTGGACTAATGATAAAAATTAAGTCAACCTAATGTTGCACTTAAATTTGACTTGGCATTTCACTTATATTTGACCTAATTTCACACTTTAATCAAATGAAAACTCACACTTATAACTAGCCCAATTTTTTGTTTGAATGTTCTCTTTAACCTAATGTCATACTTTAATTCAATTTATTGTCACATTTAAAGTCGACCTAATGTTAAATTTAAATTAAGACACTGTCAACTTAAATTCATCTTAAATTCGATTATAATTTGAAAAATAAATTTGAGTAAAAGATAAATATAATGATAGGTTAGCATTGAGCTAAAGTCACCCTAGCATCTTAATTGACATTGAATTCAATCTAACATAATGTTGATGATGTTTGATCAATTGTAGATTGACTTTATATAAAATGGGGACATTAAATTTAAACTTAAAGTTAAACTATAGTCATTTAACTTTTAAAAGTCATATATTTGATTTTAAATCCAACTTTAATGGATCAATTTCTATAGAATTTGGAATATTTTATTTTTAAGTTATTTTAATTTTAATGTGACCTTTAATGAATCAATTTCTATAGAATTGGAATATTCTAATTTTTTAAGTTATTTTAATTTTAATGTGACTTAATGGCGACTGCAAATCTACTTTTAATCATGCAAAATGTTATAATGTCATGTAGGTCAGGTGACAACCAATATGTTTTTTGTTTTTGTATGAGAAAAAAGTGTCCTTTTTAAGTTAAATTTTGCACTCTCCGTATGAGACAATGATCAATCTCTATAGAAAATTTTATAAGGGTTGCGCAATGTTGAATAACATATAAAAATCTATGTTGTCAAAATGTAATAATGCATACATATTCTTCTGGGTCTTTTGTAGATATTTGCATAATTGAAATAATGATCATTCTTAAAAAAAAATTTATAAGAGTTGTACAATGTTGAATAATATATTTAAAAAATTGTAGATATTTGTATAATTGAAAATCAAGTAAGGGGAGGTTTACGAATACATTTTTGAACAAATAATGGATGGTCAATGTTAAAGTTGAAAATATTAAATTAATCTTTATAAAGTTTGAACTATCAATATAGAATCAAAGTTGTCAATTTAAAAATATTGGTTGGGAGTCTTTACTTATTGATGGAGATCTTCTTGCCATAGGAAGATGGGATGATAAGCCTTCAAATCTACCGTTTCCTCCACCTTTCCTAACATCTATATTAATTGATATTGCTTAAATATTCTCGTTAATATTATTTGTACTTTAATTTATCTTCATTATTAATATTTTGTAATGTTTTTTTTTTTTTTTTTAATAGCTATTTTGTACTCTAGTGCGTTGTAATGTTTTCATACACCGAATTGTTTGGACTTATATTCGTGCTCTTGAGAGGCAAATACTCCAACATAATAGAGGGCTTTTCTCCAACATGTGGAAACACTTACTAACGATCACGCGGGCGGCTTGTTGACCCCCGGTCAGCGGGCATATTTTATAATGTGAGGATGTGAAAGGCGTCGCTACTGAAAAGAAAGAACGAACTCTGTTGGAGATGCGAATTAATTTATTTTTATTCAATGTCAACCAGTACATATTATATTCAAAATAATCCGCCTGCCATATACTCTCAGTCTTTGGCTCTACTTTTAATTTGTGTTACTCACAATTCTCACGTGCCTAACGATAAGCATCGATTAAGCCCCCTTGATTTAAACGGGCCTAGCTTAAAACCATAACCAAGGGTAGCCAAGAAAACCTTTCATGGGGAATACAATAAGGGAATAAACCAATAAACAATGCGCATTCAAGAAAAGCCTAACATCCAAGGCACCACCGCCATAGCTTATAGATCGCATAACAGACCAGTCGTCAAACCTTAGTGCCACCGTCACCAGTTACAAAGTAAAACGCATACCAAGAGCCATTAAACCTACCACTACTCCCATTAAAGCAAGTAGGCCACTACCATAAAAATAAGCAGTGCCACCATGCAACCAAAAAATTGTGACACAGAGAACCAAACAGCAAACCAGCCAAAGCATAATCTCAAAACAATTATAAAAAGGCCAAGCGATAATATGTAATCCACAAGCCACCAAGTTACCGAAGAAGATCCATAGACAGCCTCTAAGAAATGGAACAAAATTACTTCCATGAGATACGCCAAAGGTGTCATGGATTCCTTTCTCCCCTCCCCTAATTAAATACAATCCATGAGCCTCGTTCCAAAAGGGCAAAACCTAGATGTAAAATTTTAGGTGGAGAGAGAACCCCGAGAAACATATCTATTTTAACAATTTGGATTATAATTTTTGTTTGGTATTAGATTTGAATATGACCTCTTATTTTATGATGTTAAGTTTTTTATAAGATTTAAAATTAATTCTTAATGTGCCAAGCAACTTTATTAATGGATCGACAGTTACATATTAGAAGTTCAATTTATTTTTTTAAGACTAAGTAACATACAAATATTCAATTATATAATTTGGAGGTAAAAAATAAGTCTAACAATTTATCATAATTTTAGTTGTAAAAAAATATTTAATATTTATTTAATTTCAATAAAGGTGATATATAAAGTTTGAGTTGTATTGCAACATTTTTCTAATTATCAAATTAAATTAAATAAAAATAAATCAAATGAGAATTTGGATTGAAGGAGAGTAGTTAAATTTAAAATTCAAAAAGAGAGAGAAAAGAAAAGAAAGAATGAAAGAGAACAAAACTTATTTTAGAAGGTAATAGAGGGAGGAGATTAATAGTTGGGACCTTTAATTTTGGGGTCCTACATATTCCATATTATGCCACCAAGTGCTTTAAAAATTTGAATTTATTTAGTTTAACATTTTTAAAGTGTGAAAAGGTTGTTCAGGTGAAAAATATACATTCTAAAAATTTGTAAAATGATATTTTTGATGAAATCAATTTTCATACATATTTTTGGTTCAATTAATCATTGGGACCAAAGGGACCAATAGCTGGAAATAAAAGAGTCAACAATAATCTTCAAATGAACACATTATTTTATTGTTGGCTTGTAATTATCACACATAAGACATAGATCGAAATATATATGGGACATTAATATGAAACATTAAGCCATGTTGGAAGATGTATGGCTCTATAAGATTAGTCCAAGAATGGACATCCAAGACCAATGATAAGAATATCGAACACACAAATCTATTGAAGCTAAAAATTAATAAATGAACATAAAATATAATAGATGTGTTCAAAAATAGAGATGGATTGCATAACAAAGGATCAAAGATTACAGCTCACTAAGCTCACAACTCTTAAAATTATCACAACTCATAACTTGTACAATCCTTAGCTACGTAGCTCACCACAATCTAGAAGACTCCAAACATTCCATATTAATAAAGCTTACAAAGGAATGTACATATAGGTAGAAGTTAAGAGAATCCCAACCATACCATGCATGTGGGACTAACGTCCCCAAAATAGGTGGTAGAAAGGTAAGGAACCAACATCCCAATACACGTGGGATAAAATTTATCCATGTAAAATAAATAACTAAGCAAGATAAAGGGTAGGAAAAGAAATATCCTACACCAATGCCTCCCCTTAAGCCTAGTTTAGTTGGGTAGAAGAATTGGGTCCCAGTAACTAGACCTAATGAGTTACCCAAGTACATAGAAACTCTCATAAAATGGATAAAATGAGAAAACCCGAAGGAAAAACTCCCCCAAAAGAGAGAAAACATAAAAATAACTCAACTATGTAATGAGTCTTATCACCCTGACAAAGTCTACCTCCATTTTGTAGATGATAACCTCTGAGTAGAATAAGTGATCAAATGTACAAGAGAATAATTAAAGGAGAAAAGTGTAGTAAAACTCTACACACCAACACCCCCTGAAGACTAATCAATAGTGACCCCTCAACACTTTATAATTTTAGTGTGATTACAAAATAAATGAGATCAATGAAATGGTCATGGAAAACTATACACTTTTGACAAAATCAACACTTAAATCTAAGTAGCCAATTGAAAGTTATTAAAAAATCTATTTTTCTATCATTAATGGCCTATTTTAATAAGTTATTAAAAATTTAAATACACTTGAGTAAAAAAAGAGTGAACATAGCCTTGCAGCCATTCATTAGAATAGGAATTAAACCATAGAGCATTACAAAGACACCATAAATATGCCCACAATATATTATTTTTCTTCTTAATAATAATAATAATAATAATAATAATAATAATAATAATAATAATAATAATAATAATAATAATAATAATAATAATAATAAAAAATCTTTAGCAATAGTTTCCTGCTATATTGTTTTTCTTTTTCAGTAGCAATTAGTAAAATTGTGATAAATTTTACATTTCTCAATGAAATTCAAAATTTTAAAATTATTTGGAAAGATAAAAACAAGTTTCACAGAAATTAAAAAATATTTGATGTGATTATTTATAGTTAGATCTTAGTTTTAGAATAAAAGACATGTTTTTAAAAAAAATGTAAATCTACACTTTCAAATCGATGAAAAAACATGATTCTGTTGTTCTAAATCCCTAAAAGGAAAATAAATGTTACATCGAAGCTATCTTGGGGATGCAATAATGACATCCTAGCTACAATGATGGCACCACAAGAGAATAAAACAATGAGTATTTCCTCCATAACCAACAAGAAAAAAATTTAGATTAAAAAACTTTATTTTTTTGCAAATGATAAAAAACTCAAGACTTAAAAATAAACAACAATAAAAATAATGGTGGTCATTACTAACACCTAAAAATTTGATAGCATGTAAGATTAACCCAAGAAAATATGTCCAAGACTGATGACAAGATGACCGAACACATAGATTTCATGAAGCTAGAAATCTAAAAATGAGCAAAAACTATAATAAATGTATTCAAAATTGGAGATGGATTGAAAAACAAAGGTTTGATGTTTACATTCCACTAAGCTCACATCTCTCACAAATCTCAAAATTATCATAGATCACAACTTACACAACTCATATCTAAATAGTTCACCACAATCCAGAAGACTATAAATATTCCATATCAATAAAACTTACAAAGGGATGTACATATATGTGGAAGTTAGGATAATCTTAATCATAATGTGCATCTAGGATTAACTTCCCTAAAATATGTGAAAGAAAAGAAAGGAACCAAAATCCCAATAAATGTGGTTTAAAATTCCCCAATTTACAAAAAACAATCAAATAAACTAAATGATAGGAAAATAAATATTCTACGCTAACAAGCTCATTAATATGTCCAAGCCAATATTATTTTACACGTCACTTGGCAAGATTTTCTCCATTAATGTAGAAATTTAATGCCACCATGTGCACCATTAATTATCATCTCTCCCTACCTTTTCCCTACCTCCTCCTCCAAAATGGATGAAACCTACTTGAAAGGTCTTTGTTGTGTCACATTACATAGGAGTTTTAGTTGGTAGAATGGAGGGATGAAAACTCACGCACATGTGTATTTTCTATAAGTAAACCCATAGCTATGGTTTTTATGTTCTTGCATGGTTGTTATTGTTATTTTGCCTTCTACGTGTATGTTTTTGAGTGTGTGCCTTTTATGTACCTCAATTTTTTTGTGTGGCTTCTTCATTAATGGTTTTTTTTGCATGCATTCACATATTATTAGATGCTTAATAATGTGTTAATATACCAAAATCGCTATTGTTCATATTTTTTCTATTTATTCTATTGTGTTATTTATATTTACACCAAATTTTTGTCAAGTTAAACTCAGGATAAAAAATATGTGGCTCATTAATATGGAAGCTAATGCCATTTTTCACTTTAATAGATGAAATTTTATCCATTACTATGAAAAGTTAATGTAGCCCTACATGCCACCAACAAATATCCCTGATTATTTAAATTTTTCATAACTATTATGATTTTTGTGCCTTGTATGGTCCTAATTTTTATTGCATGCCTTACATGTTCCTATTTTTATGCGTACTTTATTTATTCATGTTTCAAATGCAAGTGCTGCTAAAATTTTCTCCTCAAATACTCAAAACAATTTTATTCTAACTCATGTTTCTTTTTACTCCATGTTGTACATTTTTTATTAACACCTTGCAATGATATAGGAATAAACCCAAGTGAAGGGGGAAATTGTGACACAATTCAAACCCTCCAAATCCATTTTAATTTCATTTCCTCAATATGTGCTATTTTTCAATCAAATATATAGCATTTGATTCCATAATTAGCAAAATTTAAGTTAGATTAGTAAAAAATCATAAAATTGGGGAAAATCAATAACTTTAAGGAAATATCGATAGAATTCAAAAAATTATGGTAAAATTGAATAATTAAAATTATTTTTAAAATAAATTTTCTAATTAATTTTTTTCCATTATAATATGTTAGGAGAAAATCCAAAAAAATAATGGTAAATTTAACAAATTATGTAATTTTTTATTCCTTTTTAATCTTTGTAAAATTTATAGTTTTATAGTATGTAAATCTATTTAATTCCTCTAGTTTTTGTTTTAATTTATTTTTAACTTGATTTATAGTTGTTTAAGGAGTTGATTTTTTTATTTAGTGTAAACCTTGATTTGCTAGCAAATTTTAATTCAACCTACAATAAGTGTGGAGAATTGTTGGGAGGTAAGTTTTGTTCAAATGATGATTATAACATCCCCACTAGGATCCACTTATAAATATGTGATTTTTATTTAAATAACATATTCTTTCATTAGATTACACCACAAGAGTCTAATTAGTGATGCATATAAAATAATAATAATATGATAATTATAAAATAAGCATGTGACATCTATCCATCACTGATCATTATTATTTTATGAAACACATGATAATTAAAAATAGAAATTAATTACAGATATCCATCCACGATAGGTACAAACATATATCCACCACTATCAATGTATAATAAGTAAATAATTACATCTCATTAGATATAAAATTTCAATAATAAATATAATACTACGTAAAATATATAAGTTACATAGCTCCATGGAGGATGAGTTCCCTAAAATTTAGTATATATGGTAATCTCAAGCGTCATCTTGAAAGAACTACTATTATGAGGAGGGAGAAAATCATCCGAGTGCTTTTCTAAACCACCCACGGACCATCAATCCCCTACAAAATCCCCCATCAGGGAATGACTTTCCCTTTATATATGAATAAATAGTGATGGTGTGGGAATCTAGAGAGATAAAATAGTACCTGTATGTTGTATGATTTATAAGAACATGTAGTGTACCATAAAGAAGTCTATTCTAACATTGTATCACATAAATATTTAAATCATATATATGCAATTAAAATGTCCAACTAACATTAATTTGACCAAAGTTTTTAATAGTTAATTATATCTAGGATCAATCAATTTCATCCATACCACTTAATCAGATTACCTTCATCTAACATTGGTGATGTTGGTAAGCTAGTTAAGTCTGTCTCATTACTTACTCAATACCAGTAATGTGAGATTTGGTTAAAGTAAGTATAACCAATATATTCATATTGATTACTTACTAATAACAACCATAAAACATGTTAAACATAGTAATGTATACATTTAGTCTGTCAAATGTATGAACGAATCTCCAAAATGTTAGTTATCACATAAATAATAAGAAGAATAATTATAGTTTATACCAATCAGGTATAACCTATATTTAGGTTGCATATTCAAAAGTTCATAATTAAATACAAATGCAATATATTCTATAGTAAAGCACTAATATCATAGCTCACCATTTTGCGTACACACTACTAAATTTCACCTAGCTAGTTATAATAAGAAAGTCATATTATCACAAGAACGTAATCTTTTATTTTAACATTTTATTATATTAGAAGGTTGGCATGCATTTACAAATAGTGTCCTATCTTCCAAAAATCTATGACTTAATTTTGAACAATCAAAAAACGCATAATTATAGCCATACATTCCAATGTTCATATATAAGCTATATACATATAGGAGTACCTATATACTCATATTATGCACCTTACATCACATTTACTAAATAAATCATATGTTTTAATACACAATTACTATTTTACCAAACTAATAGTATTCTTCATTTTTATAAAAGTAAACTATTGCTTTTTGACAAATATTTGATTGAAAAAGGGCATCAAATCTATAATGGGTTTTCTACACTTTCATAAACCTAAATTTTTTAAGGTTTATGACTCATTTTATCTTACATAAGGATTTAATCAACTATTAGAAAAGAAAATATACGTATACTATACTATGTATATGTATAATATATAGAAATACTCATAATTTATAACCCATTATGGTTAGTTTACTTATACAAGGTCATAGAGTCTAAGACATATGATGTTAACTCGTTCACCTCTATGTTTTCACAATTTCTAAATCAAAATAATCCAAGGCAAAGTAATAAATACATGTCTACCATTCTTAGAATAATTGTTATAGCTAAGAATTTGAGTTCTATATGATTTATTTATTGTCATTTATAGAGTTATTTATTATGTACATAGTCACGATTAGAGCATATAAATAGAGAGTGTTTAAAATGTCGATGCTATATCAACCCCATAGGGTTATTGCATGTTTATACATCATATCCATATATAGACATGTTACCAAGATCCTATTGGTACATCATGTATATGGATACATAGCCATCTATGTTTATGGTTATATCAATATAATTAGGATATATAAACCGGATCCTATTGTACATATATAATAACTAGGATATGATGTATATATGTAATTGATATATCCAAATATAACAATTACATATTGTCAATATGATCTATATTTTATAGATCCATATGCTTATACCTTGTGTAGGCTTTATGTTTTATGTACATAATATGTTAATATAACCATTCTTGGAATAGGAATTGTGGATTCGATATTAAGTATTTTTTTTTAAAAATGTGTTGGTTGGTCATATTAGTATCTTAGATGGAATTTATTATAAACTAGGGCATTGTATATACATACATATACATGCATACATAGGTACGTATGTGTGCGCGCCCCCCACACACATGACCTTATTTGAATAGCAAAGTGCCATATAAGTGCTAGTGTATCATATAGAAAATGATTTTATTACATTATTTTAGATCTCTGAATAATCTAGAATGGCGGTTATAGAAATGTGTAGAAAGTCGGTTATAAGAATAGCGTAGTATTTTCCAAGCTACTCCTCTCCACTTATTACGTGAAACGATTTTCATTTTTTAGTAAATCATTATATATATATACTCGTGTAATCACTATTTTTAATCAATGAAAAACAATTAAGTTTTTATGACAATTCTGGTATCAGAGCTTTCACAGCAGATGCGTGATCTCGGGGTGCAACAACGTACAACAAAAATCTTATCTGAGCAGTATGTTGGATAGCCAGCGGTGATGTAAAGAAGTAAGGAAGTGTAGCATCTTAATCGATGTTGGAAAGAGTTCAAGCCAGCCTAGAGTGCAAATCTACAACAGAGAAAGTTGGGAGAAAACACAGTGAAGACATTGGAGGAGACGCTTGGGAAGGTGCATCCAGTCAGAGATATAGCAAAAAAAAGTCTATTTACAACACCCTTTACCAGTCTATAGTCCAGCAAGGAAATGGCTAAGAAGAACCGGCTTGGAGAAAATAAACCACCAAAGCTTGGGACGTGGTGACCAGCATTGACGCAAGCAGCAAAAGAAGAGTTCGTAGAAGATAGGAAAAGCTACTTTTCATCCAATACATCGAAATTTGACGATAGTCAAGGAGCTGTGTGATTGGGAAATGCAATTTTAAAAGCTTGAAGACATAAAAAAGCAATCGAGGCCTGAAGCGTGAGTGTAGATGTCTTCCAGAAGAAACTGCAACATCACATCTCCATTATGAGTGCAATGTCATAAAAAAGGAAGGAGAACACATTACTGCCATACTTCATTTTTATTGTGGTAATAAAAAGTGGTGAGCAAATCCATGAAAAGAATCAACATATCCTAGTCAGCCGACTTGACAAACTGGGAGTCTGTGACGTGCATGATCATCGATGTGTCAAAGTCAAACAAAATCGGGGTGGGTAAATCAATGATTTTTGTTAAGACGAGAGATGAACATAGCGCTTGAATAAGGTACAGCTTTTTAATACATAATTTCAAAGCAATAAATCTTACTTTATTAAGCTTTACAAAGTAAAAGTATTAAATTAAAACAAAAATAGATATCTGCAACCAAACTACTCCTCTTGGACGCCTAACTATTTAAGGGGCCAAATTATGATGCATGGAAAACAAAAATGCATACAATCTTTCAATTCAAGGATTGTGGGGTATCGTGATAGGGACCATGCGAGTTACCCTGATCTCGATGCACTCATAAAGTATGAACAATCAATGCTAAGGCTCTAATACTGATTATGGTAAGTGTCACTACAACCACATATTAGGGATGCTTAACAAGCAAAGATAGCATGGGACAAATTAGTAACTATATATGAGGCAAAAAATCAGATGAACATCCTCCATCTATAGTCAAAACCTTATATGCTCACTATGGAGTATGATGAAAAAGTAGAAGAATTCTTACGTCGAGTAGCTAAGCTACGAATAGAGTTGTTAGCTCTAGGTGAAATAGTAGACAACCAAACATTGGTCTTGATCACCTTGCGAGCACTCCCTTCCCAATTCAGAGTGTTCATCATGACATTGAATGTCTCTAAATAGAAAGTGTCATTTGAAGAGCTTGTGAACCTATCGGAGTAGGAAGAAGCCATCAATTCAACACAAGATGAGTCTCAAGATAAGGCTCTTAAAATGAAGCAGCAATGAGATAAAAAATCATACAAGGAACCTCTATAAAAGCCACGATAGAAACAACAACAACAATAATTGTCTCATCATCAGTCACAAAAGTTGAAGAGGTGGTGTCGCATTTGTCACACCAACACTAATGACACAAAAATCTACTGGTACAATAGCTAAAACAAAGGATCTACTAGTAGGCCAAGGACATTAGGGTGTGACAATACTCAGAAGACAAGATATTTCTAGAAGTGGAAGCGAAAGGGACATCTCATTGCCCAACAAGAAGATGAATCAGATGAGGTGACAACTAATGAAGACAAGAATGTAGTAGTAGTCTCCCAAACTCGCAACCCATGAGGAATATCTGGTTGATTGAATCAGATGCCACTAAGCACATGATAGGTGACAAAAAGTTGTTCGATTCACTGAAAAATGAACCCACTAGAGATTGGGTTAGGATCACTGACAATAAGGAATATGTCACAGTAGGAATAGCTCAAGTTACCATTCCATTTGAAACACAAAAATGTACATTTGCAAAGGTACTATATGTTCCTAGTTTGACATCCAATCTTTTATCAGTGAGTCAGCTATTGAATCATCAAGTCAAGGTGGAGTTTCTTGTCAAAAATGGCATCAAAACCTGCTTGATTTCATGAGAAGGTAAAGTTCTTGCTAAAGATTTTTTGAAATATAAGTTGATTGCTTTAGATGCATTTTCATCTTCTACAGTAGATTTATCTACCTCAACAGTAGAATCTATTGCCCTCTGGCACTATCATTATGGTCGTCTATTAGCTAGATCTTTATACTAGCTAAGTTCGAAAGGGATGGTACATGGACTTCCCAATTTGTCCAGTTCCTTGCCCATTTGTCCTAGATACCTTGTAGGTAAACAACATAGGGATTCATTCAAATATAGCTCTTTTCATGCCAAGAAGCATTTGGAGGTTGTTCATACTGATTTAAATGGCCCATTACCCGCTTCATTCTTAGGATATAAGTACTTCTAATCATTCATGGATGACTACTCCCAAAATATGTGGGTATTCTTCCTCAAAAAGAAGAGTGGGGCCCTTCATCATTTCTAGGTCTTCTATTAGCAGGTTGTGAAGGAGACTGGGCAACCTCTACTTTAACTCCACTCAAATCAAGGGGGGAATTCACATCAAATAAATTCTTTGCATTATTGAACTAGGAAGGAATAAACAAAATTTGACTACTTCTTACATGCCCTAGCATAATGGCATTATTGAGTGATGCAATTGTACTATGATGGAGATGGCTCACTGCATGCTATCAACAACCAAGCTGGAGAAAAAATATTGGGAAGAATTAGTCGAAACAGTTATATATCTTCTCAATAGGGAACCAACAAATATTTTGGAGGATAAAATGCATATAGAGGTATAAAGTGGTAAAAAGCCTTATATTTCTCATTTACAAGTATTTGGTTGCACAACATATATGCATATACTAGCTCAAAAAGGGAAGAAACTCGAGTCCAGAACACTCCCGTGCATCCTATTGGGCTATAGCACAACCTCAAAGGCATATCATCTAAAGGATCCTGAGTCAAGAAAAATCTATGAAAGCAGAGATGTGGTATTTGATGGATCATCCTTTGAGAAGTAGAACGATGAATCAATATTGACCACCTCTCAATGATTACTTCTTGAGTCAGATGATGAGGATATTCCTCATCAGGAAGAAGAGCTACAAGGAGAACTGTATATTGGTCTTGGAGATTTAGAGCATCCACTAGATAGTTCTTCACATCCACCAAGTAGTTCTTCTCAATAGCATCAAAGTTATCATCCAAAGTTGATACTAGGTACCAACAGAAACCCTCATTCATCTAGAGTAAGAATGAGGAGACAAACACGACATGAGGTAAATTTTTCACTCATGAGTACAATTATTGATAGCTTTAAACTTGATAATGTTCACAAAGCTTTAAACCAACCATAATGGAAGAAAGCAATGAATGTTGAGTATGACTCACTCATGAAGAATCAAACATGGGATCTAGTTGATCTTCCTATAAGAAAGAAACCCATAGGCTGCAAATGGGTTTTCAAAAGAAAATACAAGGCAGATGGATCCATAGATAAATATAAAGCATGACTAGTAGCAAACGGATATGCTAAGAAAGAAGGTATTGACTATGAAGAGACCTCTGCACCCACTGTGAAGATCAAGACCATTGGAATTGTATGTGCACTGCAACAAATAATGGATGGTGACTTCAATAAATGGATGTAAAAAGTTCTTTTCTTAATGGTGATGCAAAATAAGAAGTATACATGACCCAACCATAAGGATTTATTGATGAGAAACATCCTAAAAAGATATGTCATCTTATCAAATCAGTCCATGGACTTAAACAAGCTCCTAGGGCATGGTACACCAAAATATATGATTATCTTTTGTAGCATGGTTTTACTCGTAGTCCATTAGATTCTAACTTGTACATAAAGAAGGTAGTAATAGATATCATCATTCTTGTTCTATAAGTGGATGATCTTGTGATCACTAAAATTTTAAAAGTTCAGGTTAATATTGTGAAGAATGACCTCAAAAAATCCTTTGACATGACCGATTTAGTGCTAATGTATTACTGTCTTAGCTTGGAGATATGACAGAAACTGAATCACATTTTTATCTCCCAGATCAAATATGCCAAGACACTCTTGGAAAAGTATAGATTGCCAAATTGTAATCCACTTTCAATACTGATGGAGAGAGTTTTACAACTCTATCAATTCTAGGACTCACCTCAAGTGGATGCAACTCTCTATAGATAGCTTGTTGGGAGTCTCATCTACTTGACCTACACTAGACCAGATATATGTTTTTTTATGAGTTATCTCTCTAGATTTATGTATCAACTGAAGAAATGTCATTGCGTTACAATAAATCATGTTTTGAGATATGTATAAGGTACACTTGAGTATGGTCTAGAATACAAGAAGAATAGTTAGTTTTTCTTATAGGGATACATTGACTCAGACAATGTTGAATCTATTGATGATAGAAAGTCAACATCAAGATATATATTTCATCTCGAATCTAGACCAATCTCATGGATCAGTAAGAAGTAAACTATCATTTCTCTTTCATCCACTGAGGTAGAGTATCACGCCACAAGTGGAGCTGTGTACAAGGCAATATGGTTACGTCGCATTCTAACTGATATGGGCTTTATTATAAAGGATCCAGCTATCATTCATTTCAATAATCAAGGTGTGTTAAAGCTTGTGAATAATCTAGTTTATCATGAAATAACAAATCACATAGAGGTTGAATGTCACTACATTCAAGAACAAGTTTTAAACCACCACATCCAGCTCTAGCATTGCCCTACAGATGCATAGATATCAGATATACTCACCGAATCCCTTAGAAAGGTGAAATTTGAGTTGTTTAGAGAATACATTTGTCAAAATAGTGTAATAAGGGGCGGGGCGAATGATAGTGTAACATATACAAAATGATTTTCTTATATTATTTTAGATCCCTGAATAATCTAGAATGGTGGTTAGAGAAATTTGTAGAAAGTCGGTTATAGGAATAGCGTAGTATTTTCTAGACTACTCCTCTCCACTTATTACGTGAAACAGTTATCATTTTTTAGTAAATCATTTTGTATATATATATATACTCGTGTAATCATTGTTTTTAATAAATGAAAAACAATTAAGTTTTTCTGACAATAAGCTCAAGCTCACAATTAGATACACATAGCTCATCTTGATTCAAACTTGTAGGACATTTTATAATTGTAACATTTTAGATCACTGGGTTGATTATTCTAAGCGACATGATGTTATTTTATTCATAATTAGAAAACTATAGATCACCTCGCATATAGCAAGCACAAATCGGAAGTTTAAATTTGTATATATGACAAGATATTATATTTATACTAAATGTGATATCTGGTAGATCGCCCCACAAACATTTACATCATTATTGAGACTGGATTTTACATATACTTAGTTTTATTTTCTCACAACCAATAAAATTGTTGCCCAGTCATTCTCATCATTGGTTTAATCAATTGCATATGTTTTTACTATTCTGGTTCAAGTATACGCTGACGACTAGGGAAGAATTGGTATTCGCTGAAGAATTTCCTATATATAGGACCATTATATTTAATACGACTTGTATAAGGTTAAAAATATCTTATATATGTATAATTTGGTAAGTGCAAGATTATATAGGAATAACCATATATGGAGGACTAGCTTATATGAGTTGTCATCCAGTTGTGAAAAGCGTACAGAAGTTTATATATATATATATATATATATATATAATTTTAAATCGATATACTGTAGATCACTTTTTTCCCTCAGTATAGTATATAAAATCTACTCATAATAACGGTTCATCAATGATAACTAAACAAAAAAATTATAGCTATACAAAGGCACCTCTCAAAGTTCCACTTGAACTATGAAAAAATCCACCCTTTTCCCTTTTTGCACTACTTCCCTTATTTTCTCCTTCCCTCGTTCTCTCTCTCTCTGTCTCCTATTCCCTTTTTTTTTTCTTCTCTTATCTTCTCTATTTTCTTTTCCCCATTTGCTCCCTCTTTTAATCTTTTTCTTTTTCCTTGTATGAGTGTTGCCTTTTTTTCTTTTAATACTGATGTCTTTTTCTTTTATTTATTTTATCCACGATCTTTTATTTTCTTTTTCTATTTTTTTCAGGGTCTTTTCTTAAACCTACAATTCTTAAACTTTTCTCTAATTTTCCTTACTACAAAAGTAAAAATCCTTGATTTAATCCATCTCTTTTTATTTACTATTTTTTAAAATATTTTCCAAATAACTTAATATTAAATAATTAATTAATAAAATTAATTAATCACCACATAATCAAACTAAAACATTATGCATTTAACCCTACGCATAACATCTACAATGTAATCACACATGATGTATCCCACATACAAGATTTAAATTAAACTAACTCATATGTAAGCAATTTACCAAATGCAGATATCATAAATAACACACTAATGCTAACAATTCAGTCAATGAATATAATTAGTGTTATTTGGCATGGTGTGTGCAGGGTTTTAGCTATCTCTCTGTCATATCCCATTAACTCCATTTATGTCATCCTCTTTGATGATGTTCTCCCTCTATCATGCTCTGAAGAATGAGTATGTCATGTATCCAGCTCATGATAAGAAGATGGTTAGCCCATAACATCATGACATATATACATCATAAAATACTACTAAGATAACAAATCAACATGATCATAATGTAAGAGTATACACTACAACTAACTCATAACAATAAAATCATGTAATCAAAGTAATATTCAATGTCCCATAATAACATATAAATGATAGATCAGTTAATAATAACTAAATCAAATTGATAACTATAAATATCTACAGATAATCAAGTAAGTTTGTTTAGTGAAGAATCAGGCTGTAACATCTTTCCCTCTAAAGCTAGTCATCATCTCGATGACACCTATTCAAACATAAGCTCTGAATTAAAAATAATGTTTTAAAAAAAAATAACATAGTACGAAGTATCAAATCAAGTCAATAAATGCGAAAATCACATGTAAAAATCATCTTAGTCCTCTCAAGTAGCACTATCCTCAAAGTATTGGTACCATAATACCTTGCACTATGACATCTGTCTATTATGTAAATGAAATTTGTGAGTGTCAATTACTCTAATTGGTTCTACCATGGCCACCCCAAAATCCAGAACCTACAAATCAATCTAATCTAACACATATGAAGAATCATCTATATACTTTTTAAGATAAGAAAAATAGAAGATATTATGTAATAGAGCTAGGTTTCATGGTGATGTAAGCCTATACGCCATAGGATTGACCACTTCTAACACCTCGAAGAGTCCCACATATCTTAGTGATAATTTTGTTGACTTCTCAAATTTAATTGAGCTCTTTTGTGGCTTAATGTACAAGAACACTTTATCACCTACTGAAAACTGCCTATTTGTTTTCTTTGGTCCAACATAACTATTATGCCTATCATTTTCCTCAACCAATCTCTAACTGATCAACCTAACTTGAACTTCCATCTCTAAAAACATCCTTGGTCCAAAGACTACCCTATCTTCTAACATGTCCTAACTGATTGGTGTCTTGCACCTTCTTCCATACACTACTTCAAAAGGTGCCATCTTCAAAGCTGATTGGTATGAGCTATTATAAGCAAGCTCAACCAATAAAAGATAATCATCCCAATTTTACTTTTGATCTATAAAATACATATGAAGAAGATTTTTTAACATCTAATTAACTTGTTGAATCTAACTATGAGTCTCTAGGTGATATGTAGTGCTAAAAATTAGTTGCATACCCAAAGATGAATTTAGAGTTACCCAAAATATATAATTCATCTTCAGATTATGATCTAAAATTATCTTATCTATAAATCCATGCAACCTATACACTTCTTTTACAAATCTCTTCACAAGAATATTATCTGTCAAATTACCTAGTATAAAACGGGCTACCTTGGTTAGTTTGTCAACTACAACTAAGATCATGTCATGCCTATTTTGTGACAATAGTAAACCTTGGAAAAAATACATCTTGATCACCTACCATTTCTATTTAAATATATCATATGGATATAACAATAAATCTAAATGTACATGTTCAATTTTCACTCACTGGTATACCAAACAACATGATACAAAACCCACCACATCCTTCTTGATTCACTTATAGAAATAAAGTGGTCTAAGTTATGCCATGATCTTGGTTATTCCTAGATGTCTTGAATATGGTGCATTGTGTATTTCTTTAGCACTATGATTTGCATATTATTTTGATCTAGCACATACATCCTTCCATTGTAATGCAAAAGATCATCACTCTCTAATCTAAATCTTTTATACCTAAGATTCTAAGCAATCTTACATAATGATTTCTTGAACTAGTTGTAGAATTCATATTTTGGTGAGAATTTGATCACTTTATCCCTAAAATTACTCTTAATAGTAACCACAACTACCATGTACCTTCTACAACTTAGGGCATCATATACTCTATTTTTCTTGCCTTTAATATTTCTGATATCAAAATCATAGTCAGACAAGAACTCTAGCTAGCATCTCTGATGAGAATTCAAATTTATTTGGGTGAAAATGTACTTTAGTCCCAAGTTATTCATCTTGAGCTCAAATGGTTTTTTCAACAAGCAATGCCATCAAACATGCAAAGCATGCATAATTATTACAATTTTCAGATCATGAGGTACATAGTTCACCTCATAAAGTTTCAATTTCATTGATTCATAATCTACCACTGCACCATCCTACATAATGACTCCTCCTAGTCAATCCCCAAATATATCTGTGATCACTAAAAATTGACCATTGGGGTCAAAAAATATTAACACTGGTGTTGATGTAAGACTTCTTTTCAATTCCTAAAAATTTAATTCACACTTATTTATTTAGATAAAACATTGGTTCTTACACTGTAAAGAAGTAATCAAATTAGATATCTTAGAAAAATTTGAATTGAACTTCTTATAATAGCTTGATAATCCCATGAAAACCTTTACCTCATGCACATTCTTTGGTGTTGGCCACTCCATAATGACTCTTATCTTTGATGGATCTACTAAAATTCTATATAGAGAAAAAATATGTCCCATATATTGCACTATCTCTTGGAAAAATGTGTACTTATATAGCTTTCCATATAACTTGTGCTTTTACAACCGTTGCAAAACTAGTTATGGATGTTGAAGATGCTCCTCTTCAATATAAAACAATGTCATCAAGAAATACCAAAATAAAATGGTCTAGATAATCACTAAATACACTATTCATGAGATTTATGAATGTTACTGATGTATTTGTCAACCTAAATGGTAATAATGTGAACTCATAGTGCCCATAATGAGTTTTGAACGTAGTCCTCAAAATATTCCCATTCCTTATTCTTAGTTGATGGTATCTTAATCTAAGATTAATCTTAGAAAATACTATTTCTCCTTGCATTTGATCAAAAATATCATATATATGAGGTAGCAGATACTTATTTTTGATAGTTTCCTTGTTTAATGTTTTATAATTAATGCCAAGTCAAAGATTTTGTCCTTAATATTGACAAAGACAATTGGTGCAACCCATGGTGACATACTTGGCTAGATCAACGCATTTGACAAAAAATCCTAGAGTTGAGCTTTCAATTCAACCAATTCAGTGGTTTTCATCTTGTAAGGTGCCTTAGACTATGGTTCTATTCCAAGTATGATATCAATAGAGAAATCAAAATCACATCGAGGAGGCAATCCTGGCAATTCTTCTGGAAACACATCATGAAAGTTTCTAAGGAATGGATAAGCTTTGAGAGATAGTTTCTTAAATTCTTCCATTTCATTTATCTTGATGATAAATACTTGGCACCCTTTTCAATAGGCATTCTTGAGTTACATAGAGTAAATTTTCTTAATCCTTAACTCTCTTTTCTCACCTTAAATTTGCATTTGATTTCAAAACTCGTCAAGACACTCAATCTTCCATAGGTAGCAGTCAACCTTGGCCTAATGTTTCACAATCTAATTGAATCTTAGGATTATATAATATGTCCCTAATGGTGTTACATATAGATCCACTACTTTTGTGAATTCAGGAAACTTAATCTCTATTTCAACTAAACACTTGTCAACCATGACTTTTGAATCATTCCCATATTGTATTGACCATGCATTTTCCATTACTTCAACACTTATAAGTAACTTACAAAGAATTTTAGGATCTATAAAACATTTTTCAGCCCTTGCATCTATCAAAATAGAAAATAGATGTTCAAACAAAATACCTGACACTTTTGTAGGTGAACCTTAGAATTTAGTTTGTTGATTATCAACATCCACATGAATACGGTACTAAAAAGTTCCCTATTGAGGAGTGGAACCTTTATTCTTTGACTTGAATTTAGTACACTCACGAGCATAATGGTCATCTTTGTAAAATAATCAACCTCTAAGTCGTCACTTCTTATTAGCCTATTGATTTTCCTTGAAACCACCTTTGAAACCATTGCCCAATATCTTGTTTCTTGAACTATTATTGAATTTAGTGTTCTAATTTTTGAGCTAGTTCCTGGAGTCTCCACTCCTCTATTTCTCTTTCTTATTTTTAAAAGTTGGTTTATAACTTCTAAACTTCTTCTTAAATTTTTCCCTAGCCTATGAAAAAGATTTTAACTTTTATTCTTGTTTGAATGACTTTTTAAAAACTTGGTCCATGGTAGAAGTTCCATGAACATCCACCTCTACACCAATCTAGGGTTTCAATGCCGTGATAAACTTCCTAATTTTGAACCTTTCATCTACTTGGTACTAAGATACATACTTGAAAAGTCTAGTGAACTACTGATAGTACATTCATTAATATATCTCCTTGTTTCATATTCTAAAAATATGTAATCTTTTATTCAAAGTATAACTTTGAAAGCTACCATGATATAAACAAAGTCAAAAACTACTCCCATATACTGGTGGTCAATTTAAGATTTATTTCCAACTTCTTGGAAACCCACCACGTAGCTGGCTCACCAGCGACCTAATATGTACCCAAAACTACTTTAGTGACCTCAAATTAGTTTCAAATATCAAAATACTTCTCCATATTATTCATCCATAATTCAACTTCTTCACAAAAACTAGTTCCATCAAACTTAGTTGGATTCACCTTGTCCATATCTTTAGACAACTTTGTACCTACCTAATATTTTGAATCTTAAAGTTTTTCCTACTCAGTAGGATACTCTTCAGGTTCATCCTAATGTTCTTCCTCTTCATGGCCATGAAATTTCTATTCAAGGGATATAATCTAGTCTCTAGTCTCACTCATGCTATGAGAATATAATCCAACTTTGTAACTTGCTTTTCAAAAAATTAGTTAAGATCAAATGGAGGGTTACTATCATTAATATTTGATGGTCCCTCCCTAGATACTCTAGATTTCACCATCTTTTTTTTGATAAACTAAAAAATATGAAAAAATTAGTGGACTCATTAAGTCCTACAATTTGAACCATAGCTCTGATATAATATGTAATATCTCCACTGGGATCCACTTAGAAATACATGATTTTTTAAAAATAATGCATTCTTTCATTAGATTACACCAAAAAAATATAATTAGTGATCTGTATAAAATATTCAAAATATGATAACTACAAAATAAGCATGTGACATCTATCCATCACTGATAACAATCATCCTATGAAATAATTATAAGTGAATATACAATGTAATTACGTATATCCAACCACACTTGGTTCAAAGATACAACTACTAATATCAATGAATAATAAGTAAATAATTACATCTCATTAGGATAATGTTTCAATAATAAATACAATACAATGTACAAGATATAATATACCTATCTCCATGGAGCATGAGTTCCATATACTCTAGTTTCTATGATAATCTCAAGTGTCGTATCTAAGGACATGTTATTGTGGGGAGGGAGAGCATCATTGGAGTGATTTTATACACCAACCATAGACCATCGATCCCCTGCATAATTTTATATTAGGGAATGGCCCTACCTTCATGAATGAGTAGATAGTGATGGTATAAGAATTTAGAGAGACAAGCTAGTACCCGTGTGATGTATGATTTTTAAGAACATGTAGTATATCATAAAAAGTCAATTCTAACATGATATTGTACAAATTTGTAAATTATACATATAAAATGATAATGTATAACTAACATAACTTTAGCTAATTTTTTAAATATTTAATGATATCTAAGATCAATCAATTTTATACACACCACTTGCTCAGATTACCTTCATCTAACATCGATAATGCTAATAAACTAGTGAAGTCCATCTCACTACTTACTCAATACCAACCATCTGAGATTTGGTTAACATATGTGTAACCAATAGATTCATACATATTACTTACTAATAGAAACTATAAAACATGTTAAGCATAAGAATGCATACATTTAGTCAGTCAAATGTATGAATAAATCTTGACAACATTATTTATCACATAAATAATAAGAATAACAACTACAGTTTATACCAATTGGGTATAACCTATATTTAGGTTACATATTCAAATTTTTGTAATTAAATAAAAATGCATTATATTCTATAGTAAAGCACTAATATCATAGATCACCATTTTATGTACACGCTACTCAATTTCATACAGCTAGTCATAATAAGACATCCATATTCTCATAAGAATGTAATATTTCATTTTAACATTTTGTTGTATTAGAAGGCTAGTATGCATATATAGATAGTGTCATATCCTTTAGGTACCTATGACATGGTTTTAAACAATCAAAATAATCATAATTATAACTATGCATCCCAATGTTCATATATAATCTATATACATATAGGAGTTCCTAATATTCTCATATTACACACCTTACATCACATACACCACATAAAACATTATACTATATATATTCAAATTATAGTACTACTCTAATATATCTATTATCCACTAACTATACATCAAATAAAATAATTTTTAACACCCTCTAAACCCTTTACTTAGACAAATTTTATTTTATAATGTGTGTGTATACCTAGTATGTAGATTATTAAAGTTCCTTATAATGGAGTTTCCTTCTTATTTCTGGAATACCATTTACAATTTAATATGCTATGTACCCTATATTAGTCATTGGGTATAGACTAGGTGACCATTAGGTGATGAAATTAGTGATTTAATAATTATAAGGGTTACATCATCAATACCATGAATATTTATACTTAACTTTGGGTATAATTTATTGGGATGATAATGCAATCAATTATATTAACATATGATAGTTAGAATATACCTATAGAGCTATGTCTAATTTTACCACCTAATCGATATAACTGTATGAATGTATATTATTAATTTGACTAGTCTTGATAGATATAATGGAAAATAACTAGGTGACTATGATAGTTAGGAATAAATGTAACTAACTAGTCTAAACTATTTGTTAGTTCCCCTAGATATTCTTATTTCTTATATTTTACACTACTACTCATAGCCATTAATATATTATAAATTTATGGATATATAATAGCCTTAATTATATAGTCATACTAACAATTCACCCATTTTTGATAAGACTCACGAGTTATTTATAACTTATAATTAAGGCTAAGTTATGTAATATCTATTACTCTTTAGTATGACTAGCTATATGTCTCTGATTATAATTACTTATTTAGCTTAATAATGACTATATAGATCGAGTGATATTTTGAGTATTACTAGTTATGTTACTCTATAGTAATTTGAATAGCTAATAAGCTAATAAATAACCTTACACTACATAAAACTAGCTTAATTCTATTGAAAGTAGGTTGGATTGGGTTATGTTCATCAAAATATATGAGTACCAAAGTAATACTATGTTGTTATGCTTGTTTTATGACTTCATTATATAGATCGAAAAACATTAGAAGTTTAAAAAAATATCGCATTTATGTAAATTCATTCCACGATTAGAAAAATACCGCAATGATGTAAAGGTATCACAAGCTTACAAAACACCACAACATAGAAAACCATTGCAAGCTTAGAGAAGCATTGCTTGTCTATAAAATATTCGTAAGGATCGAAACACATCACAATTTAGAAAATCATCTCTATCTAATAAAAGTTGATAAGTATATAATTTTTAGAAATGATGACAAACATGCTTTATATTGGATCAATAGATTTACTTGTAGGCTATAAAGTACAATGTTGAAAGAGTTTTTTATTGGATTGATAGATTTCTCGATTCAATCTGTTAGTGCTTGATTTATTCAGAGCCTTTTATACTTGCCCAATTTTCAAATTTTCTGAAGTTGAATCTCGTTAGGATGAAAAATAACGTTTAAATTTGAGTATAAATCTTAGTATATTTAATACATTTAGATTGAATGTAATTGGAAAATTTAATTGCATTTCAAAAAAAAACTTTTGAAATTTGGATAAGAGTGATCCCACTTCTAATAGAATGTGTAGCGATCTAAACATTGTTTAAAATCTTGAACCATTAATTTTTTGACAATCCAAAAATAAAACGTCATTAAGATTACAAATCATTTGACTATTCAAGCAGCAAAAAATAATATTATTAAAATGCACTTAATTGATAAGGTGATAATTAATGATTTGTTTCATTAATATAAACTAAATACTTGATAACAAATATTATTAATGGGGTAAATATTTAATAGGTTATCATAAAAATGAAGTCCTTGAATATAATATTTAGTGCCTGACTATTTTGTGAAATTACACATATTATAAATTATCCTAACTAGAATAATTTCCTCTTTATGCCAATGAGTAATAACCTATCCCTCCTTCAGTCAAATGTTGGTAAGATTCATAACTATGTAATCGTCTTGTTCCTATATATAGACTACCACTTAACTCTAGACTCATTGGTTCACTAGGCTAGAATCATTCATTATAAAATTTATTAGAGCAAAGTTGTGATAATAAGAGAAAGTGTACTAATACATTAATTTATAGGGCAGTAATTTTGAAATATGGACAAATATGTTATAATCAGGATTCATAGCTAGATAGGATAACAAAAGAGTTACTATTTATATAGGAATTAATTGATAGAAGGAAATTATATAATTGTGGACTTTACTAAGTGACTCTTGCATATGAACCCTAGAACTTATATCATAATATAGTACACTATTAAATGAAGTATACCATGTGGAAATTTTGAAGAAATTCCATTATTTTATAAAATTAAAATGTTCCTTATTTCCTTTACTTTTTATAAAAAATAAGTCTTAGTCTCTTTTGAACTCTTAGAAAAAATTAAAATTTGTTATTTTTTATTTTATTTTTGAAAATCAAAAGTACTCATCCTAATGCTTTAATCAGTGATTAAGATGAGAGTTGAAGGTGATAATATATGCTGAAATATTAACTTTCTCCAGATGTAATATAGAAATAGTAGGGCTTATATACTATTGTGTTTTGTAAGCTTGTGATACCTTGATAATATATTAGGATAATAGTATCTATTGTAATCACTTAGTGAACTCAAAAGTATATTTATTTTAAATATATATTCTAATTGGGACTACACTCGCTTTGGTTAAGAATAGATCCCTTGTGACACATAAATATTTACCATTCGTTGATCATATTCTTAGTGAACCATTTTAGATATAAGTCAAAGTTAAGTAGGCTAATATCAAATATTACTTAACACTATGGAGTAACCTACCAACAAACTAATCTATTTACTTGTATATTATTACTTAGTGCAAATTAACATATATGATTATGCGGTGAAACATTCTTTTGCCAAAGCAGAAGAGGAGATAACCAAAAGTGGGCGGAAGCCAAGTTGAAGCTGCATAATGGGTCCGTAGCTCTCTGAGAGCGACGATAGAATTTGGTGAATGAGTTATAAAGGAAGACAATTTCATATTTATACTTGGTAAGAGGACCCATTATGCAGCTTCAACTTGGCTTCCGCCCACTTTTGGTTATCTCCTCTTCTGCTTTGGCAAAAGAATGTTTCACCGCAATATACTAGGCTGCTTAATTTGTTTCAATATGAGAATTTAGAGTCAAATTGATAGAATTGGAATTAGAACATCTATATTAATGATTTGTCGTATAATTAATATAGACCACATATAAGTGTTATATTAGGTCTAGGTGGTCTATAAGGTAACTAAGTTAAAAAGGTATTTTCTCCTAACAACTAATATTGTGACAAAATTTTAAGCAACTTTGGATATAAAGATGCATTTTCAATTATTACCAATTTAGGTGAGTGTTTGATCTCTCACCATTTATCAAAACAAATGGTCATATATTTATAATTAATATTTTTAAACAGATCAGTGATTCCATATGTCACCAACTCTATGAGGTGACCTCTTCTATATGTAAAAGATCTTTTGTTTGCCCCTCTTGATGACCCAGATATATGATACATCCATTCTTGGAAAATATTTGATGTGGGTAACCGCTTAACTTTGCTCAAGAGAGCGATCAAATCCCCTAATTCCTATAAGAACTCACTATGATAAAGGTTTTTGGGCTACCTAGGAATGGAGTGTCGAGGGGTCTTAAGCCATTTAGAGTTGACATGCCTCTTGCATTTGTCAGAATTCTCATCATAGTGTTCTTGAGTCGAGTTCACAGTTATATCCAAATGTTTTTCAATATTGGAGAGATGGAAAATTTTATCAAAATACTCATCAAGTTGGATGACCACTTTTCCATCTACATCCTTAACTAATCTGGTCTACCTGCCAAAATGGGTAGCAACTATCAAGATGAACTCTGAATCTTGTGCTGATATGGGGAATGCAATCACCAAATGAATCTCACTATTCTAGATAGTTTGCATATGAGGTGCAATGGGGTCCTTGTTTAGCGTTTGTAAGAACTCCATCATGTCAACATGACTAATCTCTGTATCTTCAATTTGGCCCACATTTTATTCAATCAAAGACGAAGGAAGCACACCTTGAAACTTGTACTTCATGGCTTTCTTAGTAGGAAAAACTTTTGTCATTGATCAAGTGACTGCAAGAGAGAATTCCAATCCTCCAGAGTTAGCATTTTTCATTTGATAGGGAGAATACAGAGGTAGAGAAAAACTATGCCTATGCATGGGGGAAGTAATGTCCCAAAAAATAAGAACTAGGTAGATTTATACTCAGTGTAGTCTAGAGATAACATATTTGAGAACCTATGAAATTAACATATTAACATAGGCATAGTACTTATTTTAGCATTTAATGTTCTCTAATTTTTGACCAATATATATATATGAACTGAAAATAACTACATGAACAAATAAAATTCATCAACTCCAAAAAAGTAAAATTGGCTCTCATTTGTGAATTTTAATTATTTATTAATAATTTATTCTCCTTATTAATTTGTATATAATAAGGAGAATAAATTATTAATAAATTATGACCTACAATTATATGGTATAAAATTACATATCTAGTTAATCATATAGTAATTAGAATATATATAGTCTAACATTATATATTAATTACCTGAGCATAAATCATTATTATAGTGATAATAGTGAGCTGTAATGAGATATAGGAGATTTGTAATATTTCTATAAGATAAATAGTGATTATCATTGATCTATATAGTTAATATTACTAGTCATAAGTTTACATCAATATAACTATTTTATCAACTGACCCTCTCCCTGTAACATATAGTATGACATAGTTATTATTACATCAGATCATTGGATATATATTTTAAGGTTCATATACTAGAATTACCACTAAGATAGTCATGATATATCTATTTCCTATGATTAGATATATCTATATGAATATATATCCCTTAAAACCTAGGTACAGATGAATTAGTTGAATCGATATAAACTTTAGTATTAATTACCTATAGGTTAAAATATTACTCATAGTTATCATCTACTAAGCTTAATAGGTACTAGCTAGTCTATAATTAATTATGTTTAGTAATGACCTATATAGACTATTAATAAATAATAAACTATACCTTACATACTTAATTATAATAGATATTAAAAAATAAATTACCGATGAATTATTGTACCCTTATATATACTAATAGTAAGTCTAATCACTAATATGAACTAAACATATCCAAATAACTCAGGTTAACTATACTAAATAAATTTTTTAGTACACATAATAAAATTGTGTTAAATTAAACCATATGATAGTATACAAACTAACATGGATATATAACCTATTACAATAATCTCTATACTAGGCTTAATATGATAGTTTATTTGGCATACTTAACACTATTTTTTAATTATACCAAAATCTCTAATATACTCATTAGATATAGAGTGAGAATTACTATACCTTAATAATTGTATAGCTATATCATTAATCTATAAGTTAACACACCATAATATAAATAGGACATATTACATACCTTATGTTAATAGTTATAGTAATTAATGTAGTATAGTTATTAATCTAACTATAAGGTAATATATTATGGTTAAGTAAATTAAAATCTCTTAATTATAAGCAACTTAGATATACTATTAATACAATGTAATCATTATATTAAATATTACATATATCCTTACTATTTATAGTTTAAGGATTTATACTAATAGTGAGTTAATAGTGATATATGATAAACAAAAGGTAATCATAAAAACCATGTATATTAAGTTAATAATGGATAATACCCTATTAAAGGGATCACAAATATAGTTTTAATACTCATATCACTAGTTATAATAGAAATGACCAACACACTATGATAGTACAAGTAATAAAGAATGTGCTATATCTATATGATAGATTTGAGCCTTAAGTATTAGACTAATGGTATGTAGAACTAGTCTAATACACTATATGATATAATTATTTAATATGATGACTACATAAATAAGTGAAGAATTATAACATAGAGGTGATATATTCTCATATAGTGTCCTATAATATATTTTAAGGTTCATATGTGTTATAGTGATATTTATATTAGAAGGTATACCTCCATATAATTAATGTTGTAAACATGTATAATAATGTGAGATAATATCAATGACAGAGTTAGTATCACTTATACCTTATAATGGGAGTCTATAATTGTGATACTTTTACACATGATACATACATCTAATGTTCATTATACATATGAATATGGTATAATTTGTGTTTTAAATATTATAATTACATATCTCAATAAAAATAATATCATAGTGGAATAATAATTATGAGTTATTTGCTTTCTTTTACTAAGCTATTTGAAATTAACTCCATTATAAATTAACTAAACTAATTAAATATAATAGGTAAATATACATGGTTATATCAATTTAAGCTATATCTACTGAATATTAATATTTGTGATTATATAATATCGTTATATATGTATAAGTGAGGTTATTTTTATTATCAAGTATATAATTAGTTAGTGTAATTGTGATATATTAGGTATACAATAAATTATTGATCTATTAGTGGTATAGTCTCTCTTTAAGTATATCCATAGGTTATATTGGTGAGTTCCATTAATCTCCCAAATTATTCCTACTATATCTTAGCTAACAATATTTATTAAGTGTATATGTAACTAATTAACTATGGTAATACTAATAGTCTATAATATCAAATTTTTAATGACTCTATGGTATATTGCATTCCTAACCTAGAATATATAAAATAACATATATCTTATAGGTAGACTAAATAACCATTACACTATACATCTAGAGTAATAATATATAACTAGGTATTTTAGCATAATAGAAATATTGGTTACATCTTATTATAATATGTATATGTGGATATTATAGGGTTCTCAATGGATATAATATGGTTCATATGTTATATTATATTACTTGTATTTAACCGAAATGTTATACTTATAATTTTATTTGGGTTAAATACATAATTATCATGGGTTATATTTGAAATGTGTAATCATAAAATATTACCCATCGTATTACTATTTGTGCACATATACTCTACCTAGTGCATGATAATATATTGGTATAGCTAATGTTTGAATTGTATATTCATGTAACATAACTATAATTAATGTGAAATATATTAAATATCATTAGTGATGCAATATTAGTCAATCCTTTTTGGAATTTGATTGAGCATTTAAAACATTGTACAAGATATATATTAAGTAGAATATATATTTAATTCTCAACATAAGAGGCAAACCAAGAGTACATAATACAATTAGATAATATTTTATGGAGGTGTAAACCACTTAATGAATATAAGTTAACTAAATGATCTATTTAAAAGATATCATTTCTATATGTACATTATAGGTAAATATCATAGTCTAATTGGGATAAATATTAGTATAGTTAATAATCCATATATTAATTGTAGTGCTTTTATACATATTATTTATTACAAGGTCTTATTTTATAGTATCAATAATGTACAAAATATATAATTATCAGTAAATAGGGTAATGATATCTTACTATACCATATCTCCTTAATTATAGAGATTAATGTATGATTTAGGCTATTTAACCTTTATAATCATACTAATAGACTTATGCGTTTTATTTTTCATTTTTTTCCATTTTTGTCCTCAACTTTTGATTAGGGTTATTAACTTATAGATAAATATAATATCTTAGTATATAGTGGTAGACTATTAACAAAAGTATATTGGTGATAATAGTTATAATAGTATATTTATAACTATTATAAATATACATCAAGTCACTATTATGTCTTTTATATAATATTAGTTATAGATATCCTATTTTAATTGAATAATGAGTGTTGAAAATATATAGTCTAGTAAGTTAACTATATACTAGTATTAGAATATGATCTATATTAGGCTCATCTAATTCATTATGTTAGGTACACTAGTTATAATCCCCTTATTAATCTATTATGTTAATATGGAGTTATGATGAGAAATAAGTAATGTATAATAGGTACTATATTAAAAGTGTACTATTTAATATATATATAATAGGTACTAGTTAGTATATTAAAAGTGTACTATTTAATATAACTTAGTCTCCCATGGTATATATTATACTCTCTATAATTTAACTTTAACACTTAATATAGTTAAAAAGAAGTAGGAAAAAATCATAGGGTTATTTAAGTATAAATATAGTTATTACATATTTGGATCAGTAATGAACCTATTTAGTAGATATTTTATATATAGTGTAATATTTTACCTATTGCTATATAGTTATTCTTAAACTAGCCCTTCCCATTAATTAGACTATAATTAATCTAATATTGATTTACTTAAATATATAAATGTACTAACCTAAACTTTACATATTAGCCTAAAATATTTAAAGTTACTTATAGACTCAAGAATATATTTAATTGGAAGGGCTAGTTTAAGAATAACTATATAGCATAACTTATAAGGCAATAGTTCTTAAATTAATAAAGTTTATATAATATGGTGTACCAAATACCAATACTATCTATTAATATAATATGAGCACATAATATAAAAATAAACAGTGAAGTAGTTATAATATCACTTATCTCTAGTGGATTTAAAATAGTATCACTAGTATACTATAGGAACATATTATAGATACCATTGAACTAATAAATATATTTAACTATAATATCATCAATACTAGTAAAATAGAGACTATTATATCCATACTGGCATTGGGTTCCTATACTTGAACTAATGGTAATAGGCCTATAATTCTATCTAATATTTATATAGTATTTCATTGATATATTAAACCAAATGCCACAAATAATATCATAACTTTTATGATTAACATTTCATCCATAATATAAATAGTACCAAGATATATTATAACCATTAGATAACCTAACACATATACATAATATAATCAGGGATATTAACTAGGAGTAATATTGATGTATAGTGTTACATAATTTCTTAGTTTAATGGACTATCTTAAAGTATATATATTAAAATTATATGTTGAATTACTCTAACTAGTGGTATATGTATAGTCAAGAGGAGTAGGTTATTTATTTTAACTATAAGAGATCCTTATATAGTTATTGACACTTATTACTATATTCTTTCTAGCCTAAATATAATTTGTATCATGCTCAATGATAGAATATTATAATTTACCATAATATTCTTAGTGTGTTATAAATGATCTATAATATAATAGTTGATGATATTATGGGATAATCTTCAAAATAACTACAATAATGTTCTATCTACTAGGTCTATTTAATTCTAGACTGAAAGGTTCACTAAGTATCACCTATTAATAGAGACACTTGGTGTACTCATAATCATATAGGATAATATATCTAGTAGACATAAATAGTGTTAAATTAATTTATTGTATAATAGGTAATAGTGAACCTTCCACTCTAGTTCTATAATTTTAGTTTATATTTATGTTACTATTTTACCAAACTAACAATATTCTTAATTTTTCTAAAAGTAAATTATTGTGCTTTTAACAATTATTTGATTGAGAAAGGGACTAAAGTCTATAATTGGTTTTCTACACTTCCATAAACCTTAAGTTTTGACTCACTTTAACCTACATAAGGATTTAATGCACTGGCAAAAAATCAAACATACATACATATATGTATATGTATGTGTATATAAAAATACTCATAGTTTATAACTCATTATGCATTATTTACTAATACAAGGTCATAGAGTCTACAACATATGATCTTAACTCGTTCACCTCTATGTTCTCACAATTTATAAGTTGAAATACTCTAAAGAAAAATAATAAATAGATGTACACTATTCTTAGAATAAGTTTCAGAGATAATAATTTGAGTTCTATATGATTTATTTATTGTCATTTATAGAATTATATATTATGTACATGGTTGTGATTATAACATATATAGAGAAAGAGTTTAAAATGTGGATCCTATATTGACCCCATAGGGTTATTGCATTTTTATGCAGGATGTCCAGATATACACATGTTAGTAAGATCCTATTGATACAACATATATACAAATAAATAGTTATATGTTTTTATGGTTATATTAGTATAACTAGGATATATAAACTAGATCCTATTGAATAGATATAATAACTAGGATATATTGTATATATGAAATTGATATATTTGAATATAATAATTACATATTATCAAGATGATGTATATTTTATAGATCTGTATGTTTATATCCTATGTAGGTTGTATGTTTAATGTACACACCATGTTTATATAACCATTCTTAGAACAAGAACTATGGTCAAAATATTAAGTATTTTTTTAAAAATGTGTTGGTTGGTTATTTTAGTATCCTGGTGGAATTTATTATAAACTATATATATATATATATATATATATATATATATATATATATATATATATATATATATATATATATATATATATATATATGATCTCATTTACATAGTAAAGAGCCATATAAGGTCAAGCTCACAATTAGATTCACAGAACTCACCTTGAGTCAAACTTGTAAGTCATTTTGTAATTTTAATATTTTAGATCATTGGGTTGACTAGTGTAAGTGACATGATGTTATTTTGATTATAATTAGAAAAACTATATACCACCTACCATATAACAAGCCCAAATCACTAAGTTATATATATATTGTGATATCTGACAAATCACCCCACAAACATTTATGCCATTCTTGTCACTAGTTTTTACATATACTTAATTTTATTTCCTCACAGCCAATAAAACTATTGTTTGGTCATTCTCATAGTTGGTTTGATCAATTGCATATGATTTTAGTATTCCAATTCAAGTATAAGCTAACAACTAAGGAAAAATATGTATCAACTGAAGAATTTTCTATATACAAGAACATTATATTTAATATGAATTGTATAAATTTTAAAATATATTATGTAGCTAATTTGGTAAGTGAAAGATTATATAAGGATATCCATATATGTAGGACTAGCTTATATGAGTCATCATCCAGTTGTGAAAAGCATACAAAAGTTTATAAGTGTGTGTGTGTGTGTGTGTGTGTGTGTGTGTGTGTGTGTGTGTGTGTGTGTGTGTGTGTGTGTGTGTGTGTGTGTGTGTGTATTAAATTGACATACTCTAGATCAATGATTTTTTCTATGTATAATATATACATTATACTCATAATAACGGTTCATCAATGATAGTTAAACAAAAAAATTCTAGTTATACAAAGTAACTAAGGTGCCTACCTCTCAAAGCTTTGCTTAAATTCTAAAAAAATCTACTCTTCTCCCTTTTTCACTACTTCGCTTCTTTTCTCCTTCCCTCCTCCTCTCTCTCTCTATCTCCTATGCCCTTTTCTTTTCTTCTCTTTTCTTCTCTTCTCCTTTTTCTTTTGTTTATTTTATCCATTATTTTATTTTATTTTATTTTTCTAGAATATTTCCTTAAACCTCCAATTCTTCAAATTTTCTCCAATTTTACTAAGCGCAAGAGTAAAAATTCTTGATTTATTATATTTGTTTTTATTTACTTTTATTTACTTATTTTTAATATTTTTCAAATAATTTAATATAATCACCACATAATCAAACTACAACATTATGAATCAAACCCTATGCATAACATCTAAGATACTATCACATATGATGTATTCCACATACAAGTATTAAATTGAACTAACTCAATGTAAGCAATTTCCCAAATATAGATATCATAAAGAACATACTAATGCTAACAATTGAATCAAAGAATATAATATGTGTTGTTTGATGTGGGGTGTGCTGGGTTCCAGTTATCTCTCTATCATCCCCCATCAACTTCATCTTCATCACCCTCTCTAATGATGCTATTCTTTGATCATGCTTTGAGGGATGAGTCTCTTCTATGTCCAACTCACAACAAATAGGTAGTTAGTCCATAACATCATAACATATATGCATCATAAAATACTAAAGAGATAACAAATAAATATAATCATAATGTAAGAATATACACTACAGCTAAATCATAACAATGCAATTATTTAATCAAAGTAATATTCAATTGTCTCATAACAACATATAGCTCATAGCTTAGTTAATAATAACCAAATCAAATTGTTAACTATAAATATCCATGGATAATCAAGTAAGTTTACTTAACGAGGAATCATGATGTAATAATGATCGTAGGGGGGACACCCAACCCTTCTACTAAAATTTCCAGAAGAGATTCATAATACATCTACATAACCAACATAACCTCTATCAAAATGGGTTAGCATAGTTCACAATGAGGTTTGTTCATTTGAAATATATCCAAGAGATTTGAGCATCAATAGATTACAACGTATGTATGTTGTTTCACATTTGGCATAGTTAGCAATGACATGAGATCCAAAGATTTATCATTAAGTTTCTAAGCATCTTCAATGCCAAGCAACTATGGCAGAAGTACATATTCATCTGAAGAATAACACTTTGGACTTTGTTCCACTTCCAAAAGGAAGAATAACAATTAGGTGTAAGTGGGTGTACCACACTAAGAATATTTTAAATGGGTAAATTGATAGAAATAAAGCCAAAATTTTAGCCAAAGGTTTTTCACAGGTAGAAGGTGTTGGCTACCATGAAATCTTTTCTCTAGTTCCACTATGAATTCCATCATACTAATAATGTTTTTGGATACAAAATAGGAGTAGGAGGCCCATCAAATGGATGTCAAAAGTGTCTTCTTGCACGGAGGCTTATAGGAAAAAATATACATGTCCCAACCTTTGAGGTCTATAAGCAATGAGAACTCCAATTGTGTGTGTAGATTGAAAAAGTTCTTATACTATTTGAAATAAGATTCTTGATTTGGTATGAAAATATCAACACATTATTAATCAATTTTATATTTACAAGGATTCCCTTTGACCCTGTTGTCCCCCAAAAATACCAGTCATTTTTTGGAGAACATTTGAACTGTTTTAAACTATTTTGGCCCCACAGGCCATAATTATCTCTTCCCTTCCCAAAAATTATTCTATGCATTCAAATTCTCCATTTTTCAAATTTTTTAGAATCTATGGACTCAACATGCTTGAAATCAGTAGGTTCAACTGGTTCAAAGGCTTCTATAGGCGAGCTCAATCAAAAGAACAAGCTTTCAACACTTAGTCATTTTCAAGATTGGTTCAATGCATTGGTTCAACCAAAAGAGTTCATCAACAAGCTTCTATGTAGTGTTTGAACCATTGAACCGTTGAACCTTGAACCATTTTGGTTCAACAGGTTCAATGGGTTCAAAGGTTCAACGTCATCAACAAGAGTTAAGCATATTTTTCAAGGTTCAAAGTTCAACTACTTCAAGGTTCAACGGCTTCAAAAAACTTATCAAAGAGAAGAAGGCTTGAACCATTAAACCGTTGAACCATTGAACCACTTTGGTTCAAAGGTTCAACAACTTCAAAGGTTCAGCAGGTTCAACGGCCCTATGGTTCAACACAGTTTGGCTCAAAGTGTTTGGTTCAAGTGGTCAAGTGAATTAATGGAATACAAGAGATTGAACTGATTGAACCATTGAACTGTTGAACCAAAGTTGGCTCAATCGATCGGTTCAAGCGATAGGTTCAAAGGGCTGCCCCAAAAGCAAGCTGACAGCCCTTACAGAGGGTAGTGAATCAAGCTGATAGCCCTTATAGAGGGTAATGAGAAAAAATAAACAAAGAGAATTCCTTCAAAAAAGTGAACCGAGGACAAACAGCCCTTGCAGAGGGCAGGCAGGGAACAGGCAGACCATTTCAAAGACCAAGTGAAGAGCACAGTTCTCTTTTAGGAAAAGAATGCAACAAAATGGTTAAGGCAAGAATCCTTTGAACTTTTTGTCTGAAGGAATTGACACGAGAAGAAATCCTAATAGAAAAATTGACGGAAAGCAAAGGCAAAACAAAGGAAGATTTCCTTCGAATAAATTGTCCAAAGGAATTCCTTCAGACTTTTTGTCTAAAGGAAAAGAGGAACAAAAACCTGCTGAGGAAATAAAATCCCAAAGGCCACCTAAAATATCCTAAAGTGTAGGTACCTTTGCGGGATGCTCTCACTAAGGAAAGTGGACCGTTTCTCAAGACCCTGAAGGGCAAGTTCCCTCTGAGAAAGATCAAACCTCAAGTTGCAGCAGAAGCCACCACGTGCCCCTCATAAAATTGTAGCAAAAGCTACCAAGTGTCATCTTCTAAGACACAGTTTCTAGTAACTTTCAAAATAGTGAAACATGCCACATGTCATCCACAAAGCTCGATGGAGGCCACCAAGTGGCAACATTCAAAGCTTCTTCCTTTTATTGAGTAAGGACTGTGGTGGGTCCCGAGTGAGTGGCTAAACTTGAGCAAAATGTGCCACGTGTCATCATCTGCATGAGTTTAAAAGAGTCCCAAATGTTTCTATAGTGTTTCTATGAGCTCAACGGAAGCCACCACATGTCAACATCTGCAAGACTCTCAAAATGCCCCCAAAGCCTCTATAAGTTAAGCGGATGCTGCCACGTGTCCTCGCCTATTTCACAATGAAATGCACCACATGTCACTTGTTAAGAATAGCAAAAAGTGGCCAAAGCAAACAAGAAAGACATGAAGGAAGTGCTAAGGAGTATGATAGGCCTATAACCATCAAATTTAGGGCAACCAAGTAGCCATTGGCTTTCAAATGATGATGGACCCGAACATGTCAAATTTGTGACAATGAAATAGCTATTGATCCTTACAGGCTTAAGCACAGATCCTGTGAACAAATTCAGCGACTGGCTAAAGAGATAGCCTGAGATCTTAGATCGCACAAATAAGGATGAAATACAATAAGAAAAAGAGGAATGATGGAGAAAGATAAAAAAATATCCACACATTGGAGATGTTTCTAGAAGGTAAAGTAGTCCACTAGGTGGACATCAAAAAGCACAAATATTCAATGGCACGGCTTGTCTTTCTACATTGAGTAAAGTAAACAATTGGAAAGACATCAAGGAAACACATCAAGTAGCCCATATTAAAAATCGACGCTCGATTCTAACATAGCCCATGGATAGAATTTAAAATACATTGAATGCATCATAAGCCATCATTTTTGTGAAACAAAACACCAAAGTCTTTCTTGGAGCACTATATATAGGACTCTCTCTTATTGTCAAAAAAGGAGATCTTGATCTGTAATCAGAAATGAAACTCTACCCAAATTGAAAGACATTACTGAGACTTTGAGCTCAGATTGTTGATCAATTTCGTTATTTGAATAAGAAAACAAGTGACTTTTCAGACTTTGTGCTGGAACAGCTTGGTTGTTGGGGAAATTATTCTTATGTCTATTTCCTTAATACATTTTTGTCCATTTGATTAAATAAGTATAATTAGTGAAATTGATCAGGAAGGTGTCCTGAAGCCAGTTGTGGAGAGACTTTGTGCTGCCACAATTGTCTTTAGTTTGTCTATTTTTCTATTCTTGTGTAAAGGATCTTAGGATGACTTTGTGCCCTCATTATCCTTCATATTTTGTTTCTGTATAAAAGACCTTGGAATGAATTTGTGCCCTCATTGTCTTTCATATTTTACTCTTTGGTAATTGAGGTGGAGACTTTGGGCCTCATTTCATCCTACTATGTTACTGCACCTTGTTACAGTTACTTATCATCTCCCAAAAGATTCCTTTTGTCTATTGAACAACACTTGTGAAAGAAGAGGAGTGTCTTCTATCATTTCATCAGTATTTCTCATATCATTTGTGAACATCATCTTTGAAAAAAGAGAGATGAATGGTTTATCTTACCCTTGAGTGTTATTTTCTGTTTATACTATATATAACTCCTACATATCTACAGGGAACGTCCCCTTGATGAGAGGAGAGATTTGTCCCCTTTTGATGTAGTAAACCTACGCATGTGGCTGGCCAATTTACCTATGATGTGGTTGAAGAGACCTATTTTGCTCATCAATTAGCTGACCGACAAAATATTCACCCAATAGACCCCATAGTCTACACCAAGAAATTATACAAGAAGCTCTTGATTTTGATCCTCTATGTCAATAACTTAATATCATAGGGATTTGTGCCAAGCATATTCATGATTTAAGAGGTCAGATAATGAAATATTTTGAGATGATTGACTTGGGATTATTATATGTTTCCCTTTGTCTTCATATTTCATAATTCTAAAAGGAATTTTTTAAAATCAATCTAATTATGCTTAATAAATACTTAATTGCTTTAGCATTAAAGGCTACAGTGCACATCGACTCCTTATCAATATAGAGTCAAGATTTGTTTCACCTATTTTTCTTCTTTATTTGATGGTACACGCTACATGTAACTGGTGAGTATTATTCTATACTTGACTTATACTTGTCTTGATCATCCTTTATTTTTTGTTAATTTCACTTAATTTGTTCAATTCCACCTAAATTTCCCTAATTTTTTTACTTTTTTCAAAAAAACTGTTGAATGTGCCATACATTTTTAAAATTTTAAATTTTTTTTATCTTAGTTTCTTTAATGTAGCCAAATATTTGGAGTTTTTCCTACATTTTTTGCATTTATCCAAAAAATTATAATTTTTAATAAATTGACCCAATTTTTCAAAGTTTACCTAAATTTCAATATTTTCCTTTACTTTTAAAAAAAATATTAAAAATTTCTAAATTTTTATAAATATTTGTAATTTCTCTTAACTTAGTTTGGGGATTTTTACCTAAAATTGTTGAATTTTCCTTAATTTCTAGAATATCTTCAAATATTACTAAATTTTCTCTAATTTTTTGATTTTCTAGATAATTTCTCTCAAACTTTCCCTAATTTAAGTTATTTTATGAAATTTTTGAATTTTTCTTAAAATTACCCCAATATTTAGAATTTTATTATAATTTGTTAAATTTCCTATAAATTTTCCTTTAATTTTTTTTAATTTCTCACATATTTGTTAAATATTTTATTTTTTCCCTACATTTGATGTATTGTCCCTAATTTTTTAAAATATACCTAAATTTATAAGTTTTTAAATTGTTCCCAATCCTTTTGGTTTCCCATTAAATTTTTTTAATTTCACCTTTTTTTTAAAAAGTTATATAAATGTAATGAACCTTCTCTATATTTCAATAATTTTTAATTTTTTTAAAAAAATTGCTAAATTTTCCCCAATTTTTTAAAAACTAATTTCACCTAATTTCTAGAATCTCCTTAAAGATTTAAATTTTCTCTGGTCTTTTTGAATTTAAGTTTATTTTATAAAATTTCCACTAATTTTATCTTTATCTTATTTTTTTCTTAACTTGACTTTATTTTTATTTTTTTTCTACGTTTATTAAATTTTATATTTTTTACTAAATTTTTAAATTTTTTTTTAAAATTCAATAACCAAATTTTATTTAAATTTATTGATTTTTTTAAAATATTAAATTCTTTCTATTTTTATTATTTTTCCTATTCTCCATAAATTATCATAATCTTTGTAGTTTTCTTTTAAGTTAACTCTATAAATTTTTCACTAATGTTAATTTTTTAATTTGGCATAATTTTTAATTGTTTTCTAAATTTATTTAAATTTCATTTAATTATAAATTTTTTTACTAAGTTTCTTTATTTTGTCAAACTTTTCCTAAAATTCAATAAATAAATTTTATTTAAATTTATTGAATTTTATTAAATATTTTTTTTTTTAGTTTTTTAGTTTTTTTTTTTTTAAATTTAAATTATCATAATCTTTGTAGTTTTCCTTTAAATTTATTGTATTTTTCATATTTTTTAAAGTTCTCTTAAATTTTCTAAAGTTTCAATTTTTTTTAAAAGGTTAAATTTGTTGAATTTACTAGAAAAAAAATGCCTTTTTTTTTTAATTCTATAAATTTTCAAAAAATTCTTAAACTTGTCCTAAATTTTATAAATTTATTTATTTGGAATTTTTCTCTAAATTTGTTATATTTTTCCTAAAATTTCACGATTTTACTAAATTTATTGAATTTTCCATAAATCTCCTTAAACTTTCTTATTTTCTAAGTTTTTCTAATTTTTAAAAAAGTTATTTTACATTTTTAATTATCTCCATTTTTTTTAATTTTTACAAATTCTTTATTTTTTAAAGTTAATTTTACTTACTTTTCAAAATCCTTACTAAATTACCATAATTTTTCTCTAATTTAAAAAAAAAAATCTAACTTTTCTACATTTACTCTAATTTTTAGAAATTTCCCTTTTTTTTTCTTAACTTTTTGATTTTTCATTATTTTATCTAATTTTCTCTAAATTAAATTAATTTAAAAAATAAAAAATAAATGTAATTTTCCCTATGGTTGCTCTAAATTTTAAAATTTTGTTATAATTTTAGAAAATTTTCTTAGTTCTACTTAAATTAATCTAAATTTGAAAAAAATCTAATTTTACCGAATTAAAGTAAATAGGGTTCTCGATGAATTTATTTTAGCAACCTGGAGCAATGATAATAATTGATGGATAACATAGACCACTAAATATATCTCTCATTTGTCTAGTTTGTAATGTTTTGATAAGCTTTTAGAAAAAGAGATTAAATTCCAAAGAATTTGCATATGATGATGGAAAAAATGCTAAGCAAAGTGATCCTTAAAATTGAGAAGAAAGATCACCATAATTGATTTATACATATACAATATTTTGGAAATGACTCTACTCTTTCGAAAACTATGATACAATTCTAAAGAGATTATTTATTCACTCCTATTTTGCTAAGTTCTATTTACCTTGTTTTTAAGATTTATGTTGAACTATCCATTTTTAACAATTATCCTTAAATCTACTACAAAATAAAAGTATTCCTCTTTAACTTCTTTTGTCATTTATTACTACAACAACATATGTTTTACTACAAATAAATATAATTTATTATTTATTTCTTATTAACCTTAATTATTTTTTAGAAACTCTCTATTTATTTTAGCTCACTATCTAAACTTGTTTTGCAAACTCTAAATCAATTATGAAACCCCTTATAATTTCTTAGTACATCAAAATTATTCTTATGAACCCCCTTTATCATTTATTAGTACATCAAAAAAAAAAAAATCTTATAAAAGCCCTTTGTTATTATTTAGTACATCAAAATTACTCTTTCTTATAAATTAAGGTTTATTTAGTGTTAAAATCTAATTTACGGAATTAATTGCCTTTGTATCTTAATAAAGGCCATTTTCCCATAAAACATTACGCTGAAGTAGAGAATCGAACACTCAACCTTTAATTTTGGTGTAGTCCAATCATCTATAGTTTTTGCATATAAGTAGAATTTATAAATGCCACGGACCATACAAAACAACGGGAAATCGATTAACTCTGCTATGTTTACTCTCCAATATTTATAAAATCAAACGTTCGAATCATCGGTGTATTTGTCACAAACCAAAACGATTTTCAATGGATGATTTCATATATGTGTGGGCGTTTTTTCAACAAAAGCTACGTCCAGCTAACAAAAACAAATTAATCCGTTTTCTGATTAACCCACAACACTGAAAATGTCACCGTCCCTAATTGCCTAATAAATTTGATTTTTAGTATGGAATTGAAGTTTAATTAAAACAACAATAATGTCGCAATCTCCCAAAAGTGCGTTTACTTTTTCCTTCTTCGGTAGTGACGCATATCATAGTTAGAGTCGTTCACTTTTTCCTTTTAATTGAAGTTTAATTAAAATAATAATAAAGTCACTATCTCCAAAGAGTTCGTTCTCTTAGGTAACGACGCATGTCACAGATAGAATCGTGGACAGAGGAGGCGCCATTATTAATATGGAATATTATAAAATTATCACTGTGGATCCTCTTGGATTTATTGGGATAAAGTTTAGCTGCCATTTTCATAAAACTGTAACAGATACCGACTTACTTACCAAAAGTTGCTTACTGTGCTTTTAAGATTATTCGAAAACAATACATGATTGAACTAAATTCGATTATACTATGCTTAACAAATGTGGGAGTAAGCAAACTATTACTGCTACAGAAAAACCAGGTAGTGGGTAACCATATCGTTAACCGACTCTATGTAGGGTAGTCGTTAGTTGAAACAAATACATCCAGGAAATAACCTAACGAAAGTCATTAGGCGAAGCAGCAATTTTGTATAAGAGGTTAAGACGAACAGGAGGTTTGAGATGGACGGAAAAGAAGAAAAAATACAACTGCTGGGCGCCTTCGGAATTGTGGGAGAGTCCTTCAGATTCCTGCGTTGTAGCCATAAATTATTGGGGGTCATCACCGTCACGCTGGGTTTGCCTCTTTCATTGGCGGTTCTGCTACACACCCTGATATCACTACCTCTTTCTGTTAAAAATTTGTCCGACCAATTAAATTTTCTAACTGGCGATGATGTCTACGATGTGCGTGTCCTGCGCGAATCGCACCGGCAATTGACAATATTTTTAGTATGGGAAACGGCTTACGCAGTTTTCATATATGCCCTGTCGTTGCTGATGACGGCGGCCGTGGCTTACACGGTCGCCTGCGTTTACTGTGGCAAACAGGAGCCCTCTTTGGCAACGGTTATGAAAGCGCTTACCAGGCTGTGGAAACGGATGCTCGTTACTTCTTTCTGGGTTTTGGGCTTCATTGTTGCGAACATAGTAACCTTCGCTTTTGCAGTGTGTTTACTGATTTGGGGCTTCAATTATTTCAATATTTCTTCTGCGGGACCATTTAATGTTGCGCTGATTGTAACCTGCATGGTGTTCGTGCTCGTGTGGGTTTATATCATTGTGCTTTGGAGATTCGCTTACGTGGTATCAGTCTTGGAGGAGAAATATTATGGTCTGGAAGGCTTGAAGAAGAGCCACCGTCTCATCAATGGGAAAGATACAACAGCCTTGGTGCTTACCTTGCTGTACCTCATGATTAAAGGTGGGTTTAGTTATGCAGTGGTTAGTGGGAATTGGGATGTAGTTAATCTGGAAGAGAGTAGCATGTATGGAACAGTTTTTGTGATAATGGAGTGCGCAGTTACTTTGATGGGGCCGTTGACGCAGGCCGTGCTTTATTTTGTTTGCAAATCTTATCACGCTGAAAGCGTCGATAACTGGTGGGTGTTGGATCGGCTGGATGGACATCTTGTCGAATATCTGCATGTAAAAAACGCCGATATACAGTCCAAATAATTAGGTGGACAATAATACGCTACTGTGTAATATATGTCTTTTGATTTGAAGGTTTCTTAATGCTAGGCATTACCTCACAAATGTAAGAAAATTATAAATGTATGGTGAATGATATATGGCGCAAAGAAATTAAATAAATCAGCCTGGGAACAAACGTAATCCTTATCTTTAGGCGTAGCGAGTAGGTGATCATGTCGTCCACAATCATCACAGTGATTAGGTATTCTATAATTAATCGGATCACGTTTTTATATTTCTTCCAGTCTTTACCATGGACTTTGCCACATAGTTGTATTTGGTTTGAAAATAACTAGGCCGGGATCATTTTCACTAGTATCAAACGTTAAAATTAACAAAAAACTGTCATGTTTTATATATTAAAAACACTTTGGGAGAAACAAAAAATATGTCATGTTTTATATATTAAAAACACTTCGGGAAAAACAGGGGACAAAAATAAAAATTAAAAATAAAAATAAAAATAAAAATTTGAGTGAGTAATATTAAAAGAATAATGGAAGTATTTTAATATTTGTTAAGATTCTTATTATCGAAAACAATTTTTTGGATAATTATAATAATTTTCAAATAAATTAATACAATACAATATATGTTTAACATGTACTTTTATGCATAATATTTAAAAATGTTTCGTATTATTTATAAATTCTATTTATATTTTAAAATAATATAAAATTAGATTTCACAAAAGTCAGAAGGTTGAACGTTAGATTCTCTAGTTTGTCATTATGTTTTATATAAAGGTGGGTTTTACATTAACATATAATATTTAACTTATTATTAAAAAATGTAAATTAGGTGTAATTAAATGTTTAAAAAAAAATTAAATATAATTTGCAATAATTTTTTTAAATTTTCATGTAATAATATATGACAGATATTTGTGTGTGTCACAACAATTTCAAATAAATGTTAAATAAAATCAAGAAAAATTGGTGAAAATAAAAAGTTTTCTTAAAATAGTAATTAGGTCTAACAAAATGTAAACAATAAATCGTAGTTTATATTTATTGTCAATAATATATATATTTTTTTGTAGTAATAGATAATAATAGGAGATGTCGATAACATGTGTAAAAGTTGGTAAAGTGATTTGGATATTTATAGCTTTATTTAGGTTTAAATCTTGTTTAGCGTGTGAGGTCAGTTGTGACCGTACACAGGGTATTTAAACCTATTAATTACAATTCTCATATTTGTGATAGTGGTTATTTCCATGTGTGGTATCATTTGAAGATATGAGACACTGTATATGTCTCGAATTAGTTGTAGCTCCAATCAAAATTGATTATCAACCTAAACAAATAAATGATAGAAGAGTTTAAGAGGAATATTTTATTTTTTTACAAATTTAAAGATCATTGTTAAAAACAATGCAACATAAATCCAAACATCAATATAAACCAAACATACAAAATTAAGAGAGAATAAATAAATAACCAATAAAAACAAGAGGAAAAAAAAAGGTATTCCTTAATTAATAACTAGGACTAATCAAATGCAAATAATAAATCATACCAATTTACAATAAAATATAACTTGTTATAATAATAAATGAAAAGAGAGGTTCAAGAAGATTTTTTATTTTGTAATGAATCTAGAGGTAGTTATTAAAAATAAACACCGCAAATATATCAAAATAGCAAGGTAAATAGAAGCTAAAAATATATAAGTGAATAGATTAGAAAACCAATCAAAATGGGAGTAAACATAAAGTCCACCCAAAATAGTAAATAGACCTAATCAAATATAAAAACAGGTCATATTTATTTGTAATAAAATATAATTTCTTGTAGCAATAAATGATTAGATGGGTTTAAGAGGTATATTTTATTTTGTAGTACATTTGAAGATAGTCGTTAAAAACATATAGTATAATATAAGTCTGAATAAAAATAAAAATAAAAGTTAAAAGATAAAAACCCAAGAAAAATGGAAGTAAACAAAAAGTATCCTCAAAATAGTGACTAGATTTAATCAAATGTAATTAATAGATCATCATACCTATTTTCAATAAAATATAATTTGTTGTAGTAACAAATGAAGGTCATCACACAAAACGGATACTTGGTATTTCCTAATTGTAAAAATTCTCCTAATGCTTTTCATTCTTGTGGGGATTTTTGTCAAATGGTTATCTCTCAGTTAAACTCTACTCTTTCTCTATGGTTGGTCCATAGGAGTGCTTTCCCCAATACTAAGTTAAACAGATGAGGCATGGAGGAGGATGGGCATGTTATCAGTCTAGAAATTGGAATGGACATTGAAGGAGAAATTCAGCCTGAACTTGAGCTGACATTTTTTGGGGATGTCACTTTTCTCTTTTCTAATGATTCCCCCTTTTTCTAGTGATCAAGGATGAGGCTATTCTAACCATTGACAAGGAGTATGGGTGTAGGTCCCTAATTTGTAGATGTTTGGGTAAACACTCTTATTGGGAGGAGCTTTCTCAATGGTCAAAAGAAGTCTAGCTTGATGTTTCAGTCATTTCCATTTATTTACTTCATAATGGGTTCCTTTTTATCCTTTTTAAATTGGTTAGGAGTGGGATTTTTTGTGGAATAATAGAACCTCAGTTTTTATAAAACTTGATGAAATTATATGCCGTTATGCTCCTTTCTTTGACCTAGTAAATATAGCAATCCTGAAGGATCCAATCTAGGTCAGATTATTTAATCTCCCTTTGGCCATGTGCAATCCTAGGATGCTTCAACAGTTGGCCATGAAGTTAGGGGATTTTATTAGTTTTGATAAAGATAGGGGTGTTCAACAGAGATTTGTAAGGGTGTGTATCATGGTAGATTTATCAAAACCCTTTCATATTTTTTTCAATATCTTGTCTTCCCATGGTTCTAGGACATAATTCATCTACTATGAAGGGCTACCTTGCCAATGTTTCAAATGTAACTAGAGTGGTCATAAAGTGGCAACATGTTTGAGGAAGCTTAGAACATGTTATAGCTCCCCTGTCTTGAATAAATGGGTTAAAAAATTGGTTTTCCTAACTTTGATCTTGTAAACAACATTCAAAATTCCTTTGCTCCTTGTAACCTTTCCCTAAGGCAACACAAAGACTCTTTGATTGGCCCTTTGAACTTGTTCAAAGTTTCCTTGGTTAAGCATGGTGTTTATTCAATGACTATGAAGGATTCTTCTTTGGCCTAAGGATTATTGGTGGTTGAAGTTTAGCAAGGTCTCAAAGATATAAAAATAGAGTAGATTATTCCCTTTATTAATACGGAGGTTGTTGATTTTAGTGTTTGGAGGATTTGACCCCATTAAACAATATGTCTTCATCTTGTAGAAAAAGGGCAACAAAGCTTTAGAGTCAAGTTTATCTGCTTTTAGAGGAGGAAGGCTATTTTTAGGTAGGTGATCAGGAAGAGGTAGATGCCTCCTTTTTATTTCATGAAGATGATCAATTCATATCCTAAGAGGTTTTTTCTCTTGCTTATAATAATTGTTTTCTCTCAAAACTAAACTATGGTAAGCAAAGCAAAAGGTGTAGAAAGATAATTATAGAATGTTTGCAATTGTATGTAATGCACTCCATCGACAATTGCACTTAGTGGACTATAGAAGCCCTTATCTCTAACAAAGGTATGAGAATGATTGAGGCTTGTTGTTGAGAGTTTGTGATGCAGTGAACATATCCTTTCGAGTTTATGTGATAATTTTCCTATTTTTAAACTTGTTCCCTTTTCTACGGTCTATTTGATTTCGCTTGGTGTTATGTGTGTTTTATCAGAGAATTGTAAGCATGATAGTTGTTATCTTTTTCTCTTAATTTAATTTGTTGTTCTACATTTTTGAGTTATGCCTCGAACCTACCCATGTGTTTGGATTTCTTTATTTTTCAGGGATTAAGCCTCTTATTATGTCATAAATATATTTTTAGCTTTGATCAAATGTAATTATCCATAAAAAATAAAAAATAAAATAAGTTTAAGAAGAAAATTTTATTTTGTAAAAGATATGGAGATAGTCATTTAAAAACATATAGAACAACATAAGTCCTAACAACAAGCAAACAAATTCTAAAAAATATGGAGTGAACAAATAAAGAACTAAAAAAAAATCAAACGAAAAATCTTTCCAAAATAATAACTAGCTCTAATCAAATGTAAAAAATAAATCATATCCATTTTGAAAAAAAATATAACTTATTATAATAAAAAAATGATAAGAAAAGTTTAAAAATAATATTTTATTTTGGATCAAATCTAAAAATAATGCAACATAGGTCCAAATAGCAAGGCAAACTAAATCTAAATAAACAAGGTAAACAAATGACCTACCCAGAATTGTATGATGGTTTCCGTAAGAGTAGATTCTTTTTTGGTCATTACAAATATGCATGAATTGATTTGAAATTATTTCTCATTAGCTTTAGGGTTCACCTTAGCTTGTTCATTTTTATAGAATCTTATGTAGAACATTGGGATTTTGATCTCCTTTTACAAAACACCACAAACTAGAAAAGTGGGGGATGTAATCATGGGCTCATGTTATCCATCAAAATTATCATGCCCATAAGAAATAGGTATAAATTTTACAAACAACGTGATTTACCTTAATTTGATAAAATTAACAATTTTATTTGAAATTTAAGTTAGTTTTAGTGAATTTAGATGAAAAGTATGGTAAATATTAAAAATTAAGTTCAATTAGTAAAAATTTAAAAATTAAGTAAAAATTTAATAAATATATGTAAAAATTTAAAATGAAGTCAAAAAATAGAAAAATTTAAAAAAAATATAAAATTAATGAAAATTTCAAAAATATGTATTAAATTCAACAAATTTAGATAAAACTATAAAAACTAAGGTAATTTGAGGGAATTATAATATTAGGTGAAATTAGTGAAAAATAAATAATTTAAGGAATTCTATAATTCAAGTAAAATTCCAATACTTATGAGAAATTATTGAAATTTAGGGAACAGTGGGTAAATTTAGAGAAAATTTTATAAATTAATTTTTTTTTGAGAAATTTAATTTTTTTAAGAAAATAATTAAAAATTTATGGTAAATTGATAATTTTTAGTAAATATTTCAAAAATTTTAAAAAAAATCAATAAATTTAAGGAAAACTTAAAAATTATGACAAATTCAAAAAAATATATATGAAATTTTAAAAAGTAGGAAGGGAAAGTTTAGAAAAATCTTCATACATTCAAAATTAAGGCAAGTTGGGGAAAATTTTCCCAAAATTAGTGGAAATAAAAAATTTAGGTTAAAATTAACAAATTTAGAAATTTTCTAAAAATTAAGGAAAATTAGAAAAAATAGGGTAAACTCCCAAATAGAGAAAATTTAGGGGAATTTGAATAAACTATAAATAAATTAAAATTAATGGGAAATTTATAAATTTCAAGGAAAATTATTAAAATTAAGTTAAAATATTTAAATGTAGGGAAAATTTGAAAAATTAGGTTAAATATTGAGAAATATTAAATTTAAGGTGAATTTAAAAATGTAATAAAATCTCCAAAATAAGGTAAATTGTACAAATTACAACCCTTTTTCTTCCTTTCAAGTGCAAATAGTGCTACATTTTCTTCCTCAAATATTCAAAATAATTGTTTTAATATTAGTAAAAGTGGTTTATGAAAAAGTGGGTTTTGAAAAGGGACCTACCCATTACAAGAAGCAAGCATGCATGGATGAAAAATCTAGATGGAGCAATAAAGCCTACAAAAAAAAAAAAAAAAAGTTAAACAAAATAGCAAAAAAAATAGCAACAACATAAAATGGTTGGAGAGGAAAAAAATAAAATACAGCTATAACCATTACTATACATTTTATTTTTGAGATCTAATCATTATTTTCAGAGGATTCATTTCTTTCTTACCTTTATTTCCCCTTTTATTATTCACAATGGTCCAATCTCCACCTTTCCCTATACTTGGTGTAATTGAAATGAAGATTTCAAATCAATCAATTGATTTAGATTATTCCAAAGATATCTTGTTTGACAATTCTTCTCTTTTTAATATGGCTATATGAATATTCTTTGAAGGGGTGCGAACCATTGAAATGTTTTTAAAGGTAATCATAAACTTTTTTGAATCTGATTTCTACCCTTGAGAGGTGTGATATTCCTTTGTTTTCATGCTCAAATCATCTATTTATGTTTTTGAAACCAAATCATGAACCTCACCACTTTTTTCAGATTATTCTAATGCTTATACAATTATATGTTCAGGGCCATTATCCATCCACCAAGATTTTCTATTTTTATAATTGTTACTTTATTCATGTTTCTGTTTAGTCCATGTTGTAGATAGTTTACTAATAGAATAAACTCAAGTGAAGGACAAAAATATGACACACAACACTTGGAACCCTCCAATTCCATTTTCATTTCATTTCTTTAATATGTTTATGCTCTTTTTCAATGAAATATATATTATTTAATTCCATAATTAGCAGAATTTAGATTAAATTAATAAAAATTCAAAAAATTAGGGCAAATTTAATAAATTTAAAGAAATATTGATATAATTCAAAAAATTATAAAAAATTTAAATAATTATATAAAATTTTAAAAATATGTATAATTTTGTAAGTATGATAAATTTAATATATTAAGAAAAAATCCAAAAAAATAAAAGCAATTTCAACAAATTATATAATTTCTCCCTGTTTTTAATGTTTTGTATTTTTTTTATAATATATAAATCTTTTTTATTCCCTCTAATTTTTATTTTTATATTTTTTTAACTTGATTTATAATTGTTAAATGAGTTGTTTATTTGGCTTAAGGTTAAACGTTGACTTTCTTAGAAAACCTTAAATTCGACCTATGACAAGTGTGGAAAGGTATTGGGAGGTAACTTTTTTTAAAAATGATAACCGTAAGGGGACAACAAACACATCCACTATAATTTTCCGAAAAAATTCAAAATGTATGTGCATAACCAATACAACCTAGATGCTAAAATGGGTTTATATAGTTCACAATGAGTTTGGTGCATTTACAATGGATCAAAGAGATCCAAGTAGAAAGCTATCACAACATCTGTATGCTATTCCAAAATTGGCATTGTCCGTAATGACACAAGATTTAAAGTCTTATCATTAGGCATAGTTGGTAGTGACACAAGATCCGGAGACTTATCAATAGGCTTCTAAACATATTAAATGGAAATCAACAAGGCAAAAGTACATCTTTATTGAAGAAAAACATTTGGGACTTGGTTCCACTTCCAAAGTGAAGAAAACTAGTGAAGTGTAAGTGGGTGTATCATATTAAGAATGTTGTATATGGGTATTTATAGATACAAATCCAAATTTGTATCAAAAGGTTTTTCATAGGTTGAACGTGTTGACTTCCATGAAACATTTACTCCTATTTCTTGGATAAATTCCATAAGTCTAGTACTCTCCTTAACCACAACATAAAGATAAGAAGCCCATCAAATGGATGTCAAAAGTGTATTATTACATAGAGGCTTGGAATAAAAAATCTACATGTCCCATCTCCCATGTCAGTAAGTAATGAGAATTCCATCTTTGTGTGTGTATTGAAAAAGTCCTTGAATAGTTTGGTATAGGGTTCTCGAGCTTGATTTGGCATGAAAATATCAACATGTTCTTAACCAAATATTACTTTACAAGGAGTCCCTTCAACCCCACATTATAAACAACTAAATTATACATAAAACTCTTGATTTTGATCTTATATGTCAATAACTCAATCATCACATGGAATTCCACCAAGTAGATTCATTAATTAAAATCTCAGATAATTGAGTATTTTGAGATGACTGACTTGGGCTTACTTTATTTTTTCCTTGGTCTTCGTATTTCATAGTTTGAAAAATAAACTTTTGTTAATCAATCCAAGTATGCTCAAAACATACTTAATTGTTTCAACATGAAAGACTATGATTCTCTAGATGCAAGATTTCTTCATACCATTTCCCTCCTTCATTTGATGGTACACTCTAACATAACTAGTGATATTTCTTATATATTTGGATCATACTCATCCCAATCTTCCATTCAGTACTATTGGAACCCTCATGAAATCCACAAGAAATCTACAAAACACATTCTAAGATATCTTCACAATAAGTTACTAAGTATTGTATTGAATACATGTCACGAAGAAAAGTTTGAATTTGTGGATACATTTCTATTGGGAACACAAGAGTTTTAGGCTACCCCAAAAATGATTGGGTATGAGACCCAAAAGATTGCAAATTAACTACAAGATATATTTATCATTGTAAGGTAGGTCTCATGACTTAGTCTTGTAAGAACTAGCATTTTTAGTGTATATCTTACTTCAACTTTGTGTTAAGCCTAGTTAGATGTAATAGTTACCAGGGGCTTACTCACCTTTGCATGAAAGTATTAAGGAAACTGATTTGCCACTTCTTGTTAAGTGTGAGTTATTACCCAATCAACTCTACTAATTGTGGATGGTAGTTTCCTCTTCTCTCCTATATGTACACACATTGTCTACTTAATAGATAGACCACTTCATCTACTAATTGTGGATGGCAGTTTCCTCTTCTCTCCTATATGTACACACATTGTCTACTTAATAGATAGACCACTTCATCCCATTTCATGTACTTTGCATATCATTTCTTTGATTGTTGATTTCACAGGTTCAGCATGTGATTGCCAAACAATCATGGCTCACCAATATAGGCATTCACACTAGTGATTCTGCGGAACTTCATGGCATCAGAGCAATCTGGGTTTGATTGTCAAGTTTCGTATTGAAAATAATAGTGTATTTTTTTTGTGTTGGCGTGTGTGTGTCCGTACATTTGCAGACAGATCTTTTCCAACATGCTGTGAGGTCGCGGAAAGTGGTGCACCATGAAATTGACTCTGCTGAAACATTCAACGGGAATTCTGCTGCACCCTCTACCCCATCGCTACCATTAGAGCGGTTATTGTTGGTCGCGTACCTGTAATCTGGAGGCGTCGTCCATGGTTGACGGCCATCTTCATCGTCGACAAAGTGGTCGTGGTGCAAGTGCCCAGTAGTTGACGGCGTCAACGCCCCCTAGCTCTGCCACAACCGTCGTGTCCATTATGTTTTGATGGGGTGTAGGGGTTTTCTTTTTCTGTTGAGTTATATATGAAAGCTATGTAATTAGCACCTGGCTCGAACCCCAGACCTCTCCCATTTTGACAATAAGATCAAAAATGCTGTTCCTGTTGGTAGCCATGACCCTGGTATCTCCGCTTCTGCAATAGAGTTGGGAGAATCTTGCCGCCATAGCTGTGCAGATACTATACACGATTCAAGCCTAGGCTATCGACCTTGACGTCAGACGGCTCTTCCATTCGTAGGGATAAAACAGAAGGAATAAAGAGCAGAGTGGACATGGAGTGAGTGGTCAGAAGCACTTGATTTTAAATAGAGTGGTCTACGGTTCGAATCCTACCCTTGTTTTATAACTAAAATTGTATATTTTGGAATTTTGGTCACATGGATTTCCATTTTTAGTGCAAATAGAAAGAAATTAAAAATCTTGTATCTTTCATAATTGAGTGATATTTTTTGCAAAAGTGTTTAATTTTTCGAGCCTAATTTATTGGGATTGATTTCACACTATTTCTCTAAAGTGTCATTTTTTGTTCCAAATTGATTAAATGTACGCACTAATAATATAAAGTGCCAAAATTTTGGGGGATCTAAAATTGAATTAAGGGCGGGTTCTTGTATCATGTGCACTTTTGCATTTCCTTCAAGCATTTTCTTTCCACATCTAATTTCTGCAACAACTACTTTTAAGCATGGATTCAAATAAAACTATTACACCCTTAACACCTTTGAATTTTCAGGATTGGAAACGTAATGTTACACTTGTGCTAAAAAACAAAGGGTTTCATAGGGTAACAATGGGTGATGAAAAAGAACCTATTGCTGATGAAGCTAAAGAAAATTGGTATAACAAATATGATTAAGCCTTCAGGGTTGTATGTCTTAATCTATCTCTAGAACTCTTGTTTCATGTAGAATTCTTGAAAACTTCATGAAGTTTGGCATGCTTTGAATGAGCTTTTTGGTAAGGTAGATGAAACGAGAGGACAAGAGTTAGAAAATGAACTCATCAACTTGAGTCCTAGTTTATTTGACACCCTACAGGTTTACTTCACTAAGTTCAAGTCATTAAGATTATAGTTGAATGAATGTGGAATAGAGAAAAAGATGATCAACTTGTTCTTTCTACTCTCTCCAAACTAGGTCCTAACTATTCTGTGTTTGTATCTACCTTCTGCTCCACTAAGAGAGATCTTGGAGCCACATGGACCATGCCATCTCTAAATGACTTTATTACTGACTTGACTAGGGAACAAGATAAATTAATACAAATGAGCAGTTGAAGTCGACAAAACCTCAAGCCCTAATTACTAGAAATGGCAAACAACAATAGGCTTCAGACAATAAAAGGAAGAAGCAACACACTCAAAAGGAAAAGGAGACCAAGAAACATTAGAAAAATAAATCCTACAAATTTAACATTGAAACTTCTTTTCATCAAGGGAAACCTAAGAAAGAAAAAGTTAAGTGTGCCTATTGCAAGAAACTTGGTCACGATGAGCATAAATATATGAAGAAATAGATCGATCACATGACACATCTTCTTAAGAAGAATAACATAGAGGTTCCTAAATTTATCAAAGAGTCCTCATCAAACCAAGAAACTTCTAAGGCAAAGGAAAAAGAGAAATCTAAGGGTAAGGCTTTAGTTGCAATAGCATATTCAACATCTTCATCTTGGATTATTAACTCCGGTGCATCACATCACATGGGTTCTTCACAAGTTGAGTTGTCTTCCATAGATTCTTATATTATGTCTTTTATCTCTTTGGGTGATGACACTCAAACACAGTTGCAGGGAGAGGGTCTGTTGAAGTTGAAGGTAGAACATTTACAAATGTTCTAAGTGTACCTTCTCTTTTAGCTAATCTCCTATCAATATACCATATTACCCACATAGAAAAAGGAATAAGAGCTTTTTCTCTCCATATTCAATTGAGGTTAGAGAGTTGCATAACAATAATTTGGTAACATTGGGATGGGAAAATCACCAAGCCAGGTTATACACCTTTTCACGTTTCACACTTGATTTTTCTCCAATAACATCGCTTACTCATATAGATGGAGTAAGCAAATTATGGCACAAACGGTTTAACCACCTTAAATACCACTACCTTGAGAAACTAAGTCAAAAAGATATGGTCAGTGGGTTGCCTAGTGTTAGATTCTCTAAAGGTTTTTGTGAGGGTTTACCCTTTGAAAGGACCTTGAAGAAAAAATTGATAGAGACAAACCATAGCACAAGTCTTGGAGCTTGTTCATAGTGATGTATTAGGGGCATTTCCCCATCCATTTTTATACTAAATCTAGGCATCTCCTTACCTTCATAGATGACTTCTCCAGATTCACATGGGTCTATTTCCTTTAGATGAAATTTGAAGTATTAGATAACTTTCAAGACTTCAAGGATCTTGTTTAAAAATAGTTAGGGAATATCCTTAAAGTTCATTGAACTGATAATGGGGGTGAGTATGTCAACAATATATTTGATTAGATTTGTACATTAGAGGGGATAAATTTGCAGCAGACAGTTCCTCACACTCCCAAACAAAAAGGTGTTGCTAAACATAAGAATAGATCCTTGAAAGAAATGGCTAGCTATATGATACACTCTAAGGACCTTACACCACAATACCAGTCAAAAATAATCAACTGTGTTTGTTACGTTCAGAACATGGTTCTTCACAAAGCCTTGAAGGGTATCACTCCCTTTGATGCTTGGACAGGTAGGAAACCATCAATTGAGCACTTTGGGGTTTTCATATATCTATCCATGGCACACATACTGAATATAAAATGCATGGTAATGGATCCTCAATCCAAACCTTGCATCATTGTAGGTTATCTAGATGGTGTGAACGTTACTACCTACTCTACCTAACCACACATGAGTTTTTCATTTAGAGAAGTGTTAAGTTTCAAGAGAGTCCTATTGACTCCACACTCAAAATTTTACCTAATTTCATGGACTCACTTCACTTTGATGATTCTTCTAATGATTCAAATCATCCATGACATATTCCTAAAGTAGTGTCTTCTTCTTTTAATTCTAATAGTGATGGGGATTCATCCTCATCCTCTTCTAGGCTTGTTTTGGAGGTTGATATTTTTGCACCTAAATCACCCACATCTTGTCCTTCTTGGGCTAGAGAGACACTTCAGAGTGTAGGTACTTGGGTAGGGGATCCAACAAACATGAGACATTGATGGTCAGACTATCATAATGGCTTATATGCTTACTTTGCCTCAGCCTCTGATCCATAGACATTTCAAGAGGATTTGAGGATACTTGAGTAGGATAGTGTTATGCATGAGGAATATGATTCTTTAATGAGGAATCACACTTGGGATTTTACATCTCTTCTGAAGGGAAAGAATATGGTTCATTGTAGGTGGATATATCAAACCATGTTTGCAGTAGATGGGTCCATTTAAATACAAGGCATGCTTGGTTGCCAAGGGGTTTTCACAAGTTGTTGGCATTGACTAAATGAAGACCTTTGCACATATGGATAATATAACTTCTATTCGACTTACCCTTTATATTATTGCAACACATGGTTGGGATGTGCACCAAATGGATGTTAAGAGTGATTTTATTCACGGAGACCTTAAGACAGAGATCTACATGGAGTAGATATCATGTTTATTAATGATTCATCCATAGTTTGTATACTTAGGAAATTCTTGTATGGCCTCAAATAGAGTTCACAAAATTGGTATGCCAAAATGGATTCCTTCCTCCTAGATTCAAGTTTCACATGGTGCCATTGAGACCCTAATGTATATCTCTTATAGCAGGATGATTCACTATTGATATTGGTAATTTATGTTGATATTATTTTGATCACATGGAGCACTTCATATACCATTATGTCCATGCAATCATCTCTTCAAGGAAGATTTGACATGAAACATTTGGGTCTATTACATTACTTCCTTGGTAATGAAATTTCACAGTCTAATTCAGGCATCTCTCTTGCACAACCCAAGTACACTCTTGATTTACTTGGTTTCACATGATTGAATGCAAGCCATCTCAAACTCCCTTACTATCTATAGTCAAGCTTGAGGATGATTTTACTACACCACTAGTTGATGCAACCTTGTATCTCCAACTTGTTGGTAGTCCCATCTATTTGACTCACACTAAGCCTGACATCTCATATGTTGTGAGCATTATTTTGAGATTTGTGTAGAACATCATGAGATGCATTGAAAAATAACTAAGAGGATTATTCACTACCTTTAGGTTATTCTCAGATTTTGGATTCATTACAAATTCGGCATGGAGGTTGACTTAGTTGGATTCACAAATTTAGATTGGGCAGGTGATACCTAGAATCACAAGTCCACCTCAGGTTATAGTTTATCACTAGGTTTTGGTCCTATCAGTTGGTATATAAAAATATATAAAAATATTTCTTTATCATCTACAAAGGTAGACTATAGGGGAGTTTCTAATGTAACTACCGAGGCTATTTAGCTTCAGGGGATTCTTGCTGAGCTTGGCATTTCATTCAGGTAACCCAAAATCATCTGTCATGACAACAAGAGCACCATTCAAATATGCAAGAATATGATCCAGCACCAACCAACCAAAGCCACAGAGATTCACATGAATTACATTTGAGAGGTTATTCATGGTCACACCATCGACTAAGTTTTTTACCAGTCTTCAAAGTAGGTTGCAGATATCTTCACAAAACCACTTACTGAGGTCAAGTTCATTCATCTATGATCTCTTCTTGGTGTATGGTCTATTGTAGTAGTGACATCATATTCAGGTGGGCCTTCTAGTTATCCTCTCTTTCTTTTATATCTTTTTGGAGGGAATCTTTTTCCAGCTAGTTTTTCTTTCTTTCTCCACTTTTGAGAGATTGTATTGTATTTGGTTACCTCATCAGGCCTAGTTTTTAGGACCCAATTTTATTGTTCCCACCTCAGATATACTTAAAGGCAGGGGTGGGGTAGGGGTGTTACTGTATATATTACTTCCACTTGACATTAAGCCTAATTAGGTGTCATAGTTACCAAGATCCTACTCATCTTTGCATGAGAATATTAAGGAAACTAATTTTCCACCACTTCTTGTTAAGTGTGAGTTATTGCCTAGTTAACTCCACTAATTGTGGCTGGTAGTTTCCTCTTCTCTCTTATATGTACACACCTTTTTTTCTTAATAATTATGCTAGTTCATCCCATTTCATGTACCTTGCATATTATTTATTTGATTTTTGATTTCACAAGTTCAACGTGTGATTGGCAAACAATCATGGCTCTCTAATACAAGCATTGACACCAGTGTTTCTACATAACTTCTTCACTACTATGAAAGTAGAGAGAGAGAGAGAGAGAGAGTGTGTGTGTGTATACATATATCTATATATATACATATACATATATACATGCGTATATGTGTGTGTGTGTACATACATACATACATACATACATACATATATATATATGCTCTGCTTTCATAGTAGTGAAGGAGTTCTGATATATACATATATATATATACATATATATATATATATATACACATACACATATACATATACATATATATATACATATACATATATATATACATATACATATATATATATATATACACATATATATATATATATATATATATATATATATACATATATATATATATATATATATATATATATATATATATATATATATATATATATATATATATATATATATATACATATATATACATATATATATATATATATATATATATATATATATATATATATATATATATATATATATATATATATATATATATATATATATATATGCTCTGCTTTCATAGTAGTGAAGAAGTTCTGCAGAAACATTGGTGTCAATGCTTGTATTGGAGAGCCATGATTGTTTGCCAATCACACGTTGAACCTGTGAAATCAAAAATCAAATAATTAATATGCAAAGTACATGAAATGGGATGAGCTAGCATATCTATTAAGCAAAAAAGGTGTGTACATATAAGAGAGAAGAGGAAACTACCATCCACAATTAGTGGAGTTGACTAGGTAATAACTCACACTTAACAAGAAGTGGTGGAAAATTACTTTCCTTAATACTCTCATGCAAAGCTTAGTAGGCTCTTGGTAACTATGACACCTAACTAGGCTTAATGCCAATTGGAATTAATATATATAGTAACAACGTCCTGTCCCCACCCACCCCCCAGGTATATCTTAGGTGGGAACAATAAAACTGGGTCCTACAAACTAGGCCTGATGAGATAACCATATACAATACAATCTCTCAAAAGTGGAGAAAGAAAGAAAACCTAGCTGGAAAAAAATTCCCTCTGTGTGTGTGTGTGTGTGTGTGTGTGTGTGTGTGTGTGTGTGTGTGTGTGTAAACTAGGCCTGATGAGATAACCATATACAATACAATCTCTCAAAAGTGGAGAAAGAAAGAAAACCTAGCTGGAAAAAAATTCCCTCTGTGTGTGTGTGTGTGTGTGTGTGTGTGTGTGTGTGTGTGTGTGTGTGTGTGTGTCACACACACACACACACACACACACACACACACACACACACACACACACACACACAACTTGTTGTAGAAATAATGGCAGGAGGGGTTTAAGATGAATATTTTATTTTGTAGTAGATGTGGAGATAGTCTTTTGAAAATAGAGAGTGCAACATATGTCCAAACAACAAGGCAAAACAAATCTAAAAAATAAGGGGTAAACAGATATAAAACCAAAAAAAATATGAGAAAATAAAAAGTCTTGGGCATAATCAAATGTAAACAATAGATCATACTTATCTATAATATAATATAACTTATTATATTAATAAATGATAAAATGGGTTTAAGAGGAATATTTTATTTTATAACAAATATAGAGATAGCAATGCAACATAGGTCCAAGCAACAAGGCAAAAAAAATCTAAATACATAAGATTAAGTAAATAACCTCCCCAGAATTGTATGACTATTTTCATAAGAGTAGAGTTGTGTTTGGTTATTACAAATATGCATGAACCAATTTGATAACAATTTTCATTAGCTTCAAGATTCACCTTACCTTTCTCTTTTTTATAATATCACATGTAGAACCTTCAAAATTTGATCTCTTTTTCCAAAACCCTAACAAAACACAATAAACTATAAAAGTGAGGGATACAATCATAGGATTGTTATACATCAATTATTGTTAGTTATTTAAGATGTAAAAATTTCAACAAATTTTGGAGAACATCTAAAATTAAAATAAATTCAATAAATTTAAGAGAAATTAAGAAATTCAAAATAAATTCATAAAATTAAAAGAAAAAGGTATAAAAATAGATAAATTTTAGGGAAAATTGAAAACATTGAAAAGTAGGTAAAATATGAGATTTATTTTGGCAAATTCAAAAAAAATATAAAAACTTTCACAAATTTAAGGAAATTTATAAAAATTAGAGAAAATACAAAAAAATTAAGGAAACCTCTCAAAAATAGGAAAACATAAGGAGAATTTGAAATTTTAGGTAAATTAGTAAAAAAAAATTGATAAATTTTTAAAAAAATTATTAAAATGAAAGGAAATAACTGAAATTGATGAAAAGTATTTTTAAATGACTTAAATTAATAAAAATTATAAAATTGAAAAATTTAATAAATATATGAAAAATTCTAACAATTAGATTAACTGATAGAAAATTTACAAATAGATAAAATTAGAAAAAAAAATTAAAAAGCTATGTCAAAATCAATAAATTTTGATAAAATTATAAATATTATGTTAGTTTAGGGAAATTACAAACATTAAATGAAATTAGTAAAAAATAAAAAAGTTTAAAAATATTCCACAAAATGAAGGAACATTTAGTAAATTTAGAGAAAAATTTAAAATTAGAGAAAATTTAAAAAATTGGGAATTTATATTTTTTTCTTAAAGATCAAAAATTTATTGCAAATTTATATTATTTAGTGAAAATTTCAAACATCAAAGAATATTCATTAAATTTAGGGAAAAGTTGTAAATAAATGGCAAATTAAAATAATATAGTGGAGTTTTTTAAAAACATGGAAAACTTGATAACTTTAAAATTAAAGTATATTAGAAAAAAAATTAGAAGAAATCAAAAAAATTGAGAAATTTAAGAAAATTCAATCCAAAAAATGTAAATTTTTAAATTTAGAGAATTTTTTTATAGAATTCAAAAAATAGTAAAAAAGTAAAATTAATAGAAAATTAAGTGATTTTTAGAAAAAATATTAAAATGTAGATAAAACAATTAAATATAGGTGAATAATAAAAAATTAGGTTAAATTATATTGATGAGATGTAGATGAGTTGGTTAAGTGGTTTGGTTGTTTCAATCTCCATTCAATTCAAATTTCAAAATGATATATAAAGGCAGTTATAACTATTCATATTGTCAGGGTTAATTGTAATCATTATTGTTGTGATTCTCAAGACCGTACATGATCATTAATGTGATTCTCAAAGCTTTTAGTAGCTGAAGAAATTCAAAATCTTATAAAAAATTGTCACCTAACAAAAACTGAAATCAAAATATTGAAATTTTCAAAATTTAAAGTAAATTAAACAAATGTAATGAAAACTCCAAAATAAAACCAATTACACAAATTACAATCCATTTTTTCTTCCTTTTAAATGTAAGTGGTGATAAATTTTCCTCTTAAATTACTCAAAACAATTTTATTCTAACTAATGTTTATTAGTTTTCCATGTTATAGATGTTTTATTAACACCTTAAAAATATAGATGAACAAACAAAATTGAAGGTAAAAAACGTGGCATAATCAGAATCCTCCAAATCGATTTTAATTTCATTTCCTCGGTATGTGCTATTTTTCAGGTAAACATTTATCATTTGATTTCACAATTAGCAAAAGTCAGGTTAAATTAGTAAATAATCATAAACATAGGGAAAATTTAATAAATCTATGGAAATAATGATGAAATTCAAAAAAATTTATGGAAAATGAATAGTTACAATTTTTTTTAAAAATATATGTAATTTTATAATTATGCCAAAATCTAATATAATAGAAGAAAATTTAAATAATTCAAAAAATTAAAGGTAAATTCAATAAATTATGTAATTTTCTATTTTTTTTAAAGATTTTATTAATTTTATAATTTTTATAATATATAAATCTATTTAATTTTTTTATTTATTGTCTTCATTCATTTTTAATTTGATTTATAGTTGTTTAACGAGTTGATATAATATAACTTAAGGATAAACTTTGATTTCCTAGCAAATTTAAAATCAACCTACAATAATTGTGGAGAAGTTTTGAAAGGTGAGTTCTATTCAAATGATGATTGTAAGGGGGACAACTAAAACTTTCAATGCAAGTTCTAGAAGACATTTAGGATGCATTTACATAATCAACACAACCTTTACCAAAATGGGTTTGCAAAGCTTAGAATGAGGTTAGTGCATTTGAAATGGATCCAAGAGATCCAAGCATGAAGAGATCACAACATTTGTATATTATTGTACATTTGTCATAATTGATAGTGACAAAGGATCCATAGACTTATTATTAAGCTTCTAAACATACTGAATGGAAATAAATTATGGCATAAATAATTTTTTCTTTTAACAAAAACAATTTGGACTTGGTTGGTCCCCTTGAAAAAGGAAGAAAAATAATGAGGTGTAAGTGGATGTAACACACTAACAATGTTGCATGTGGGTAAATTGATAAATAAAAAAACTAAATTTTTAGAAAAAGGTTTGCACAGGTAGAAGGTGTTGACTACCATGAATCGTTTACTCTAGTTTCCAAGATAAATTTCATCATAAGCGTACTCTCCTTAGATACAACATAAAGATGGGAAACTAATGAGATGGATGCCAAAAGTTTCTTCTTGCATAGAGGCTTGAAAGAAAAAAATACATGTCCTGACCTCCCAAGATTATAAGCAATGAGAACTCTAGCATCATGTGTAGATTGAGAAAGTCCTTGTATGGTTTGAAACAAGATTTTTGAGCTCGGTATAGAAATATTAACACGTTATTAAATAATTCTATATTTATGAGTCCCTTTGACCCCACAGTATACACCAAGAAATTAGATGGGAAAATTTTCATTTTGGTCTTCTATGTCAACAACTTCATCATCACAAGGATCTCCACCAAGCATATTCATGATATAGGAGCTCACAAAAAGAATTATTTTGAGATTATTGATATGGGCTTATTGCAATTTCCCTTGGTCTTCATATTTCATAGTTTGAGAAATGATTTTTTGTTAATCAATCCATGTATGCTCAAGACATAATTTATTTAACATGAAAGACTACAACCCCAACCGACTCCTTATTAGTGCCGATTCAATCTTTCTTCCAAATATCTTTCTCTTGTAAGTGATGGTATGTACTCTACATGTAACTCAAAAGAATTATTTTGTACATGGCTCATACTCGTCCTGATCTTCCTTTATTTTTTTGCCAATTTCACCTAATTTGTTTAATCCCACCTAAATTTCCCTAATTTTTGTACTTTTTTATGAATTTGTTGAATATGAATTTACCCAAAATTTTATAATTTTCAATAAATTTACTTAGTTTTTCAAAATTTCTCTAAATTTTAGTATTTTCCTCTAATTTTAATAATTTATAAAGCTAATTTTTTTAATTCTCCTTAAATTATCTTAGTTTCTATATTTTTTTCCCAAAATTGTTGAATTTTCATTAATTTATGGAATCCTCCAAGTATTGTTAAATTTTCTCTATTTTTTTGAGTTTCTAATAAATTCGCTCAAATTTTGCCTAATTTAACTTTTTTTATTTTTTAAGTTTTTGAATTTATCCTAATATTTAGATTTTAGAACTTTCCTAAAACTTATTGAATTCCTTATAAATTTACTGATTTTTTATTACATTTTCTTAACGTCCAACATATTTACTAATTTTCAATAATTTTTTAAATTTTCTATAAATTTGATGAATTGTCTGTAATTTTTAAAAATGTCTTTAGATTTATAATTTTTTTAAATTGTTCCCAATTTTTGCCCATTATTTTGTTCTAATTTATCCTAATTTTGAGAAGTTACATAAATTTAGTGAACTTTCATTATGTTTCAATAATTTCATGTAGTTTTTGAAAATTTCCATAAAATTGCTTATTTTTTTCCATTTTTTTCTAATTTCACCTAATTTTTAGAATTCTCCCTAATTTTTTTAAAATTTCTCTCATTTTTCTGAATGTAAGTTAACTTTTTAAAATTCTCACTAAATTTATCTTTTCTTATTTATTTTTCCTAATTTAACCTAAGTTTTAGATATTTTCCTAAATTTATTGAATTTTCTTTAAATTTTATTAATTTTATTTCATAATACCTAAATTTTATTTAAATTTGTTGAATTTTCTATAATTTTTTAGTTTTCCTTAAACTTTTCCGTATTTTTTATAATTTTTAAAATTTCTCCTGAATTTTATAAATTTTCATTAAAGGTGGGTTTAGTTATGTAGTGAATAGTTGGAATTGGGATGTAGTATGTAAGAGAAACATTTATGAAACATTTGTTTTGATAACGGGATCAGTTGGAGGGCTATCTTTTCGAATATTTGCATGTAAAAAATGATTATATGCAGTCCAAAAAATTATGTATATAATAATTTATGCTTTTATGTAGTATGTAGTATATGTAATTTGATTTGAAAGGTTATGTTTATTAGTCCCTAGTAAGACAGGCAATTATAGGAACCATTTGAGAAATTAATTTTTTAAGTTCCAATCAATTAAATATTTTGATAAGACATATTATTTTCACCATTCTAAAGTTTAAAAAATATATATTTTATAATACTCCTTTAGATCGTATTGTAGAACATTCTTTTCATTTTTTTTTAATATTATTGAAAATGACATCTAAAATTTAAAAACAAATATTTTATAATACTCCCTTAGATCGTATTGAAGAACATTCCTTTTATATTTTTTTAATATTATTTAAAATGACATCTGTATAATGTATGAATTAATAAAATTTAATATTTACAATTAATAATTATTATGAAAGTGAATCGTACACCAAATATTAGATGATATTACTTTGTACAACTATTACATTTCTTTTTCCTATAGGTAAATATTTAATGAGGGTATGTTGAATATTTAAGGGATGGTTGTTTTGTTCTATTTTCAAAAAATTATGTCAATTACAAGAGATTGTGTCAACTTGTTAACAATTCTTAATGATGATAAAAAAAATTAGGCATAAATTGTAATGCAAGAGTTTAATTTGGGACATCAATTTTGTCAATGAGAAAAAAATTAGTTATGTAGAAAAATACATAGTAAATTGCAACATCTATTGAGGAAACTAATGCAAACTACAAAATTTTGATTTCTATGATGGAATTTGAATTTGATTTATATAAAATATTTCATGTTCTACTAGTTTTTATGACTGAATTTGAATTTATGAAAATAATTTTGAATTATTTGTCAACTAATTTTTTTAACCTCTAGTTTCCTATAATCATCTCTTAATTACTCAATATATTTATCCCTCTAAAATATAAAGCTTTTAAGCATTATTAATGTATGTTAGAATGCTATTGAATTGATAAGGGAATTAATTAGACACCCATCACTAAATTAGCTTTTACTTTACTAACATGATTTATTTTCTATCTAGTCGCTATAGATGCCATGTCATAGAAGGGGTGGATTCTAATTCCTAATTAATATAAACTCATACATCAACTTTATTCTCATTACCAAAGATAGCAAAGAATGGGACATTGATGCAGATCCATCTAGGGATATAAAACTAGTTGGAAGATAATGTCATGTAATTGGGGCCAAAATTGGAAGAACAATAGCTACTTGAATGGGTAGAGCCTCTCCTTTCAACTCACCACCAGTGATGAGAAGAAAATGACTTCTTACAGTGTGGCTCTTAATAACTGGTGATTGAGTCAAACTAAGTTGAGTCAAACTCTTAGTGGTGCTCAGATACAATAATTTTTGTTTTACATTGCTCAAAACCCATAAATTATCATTATTTTATATGTTATAATCAAACCATTAAAAAATCACTAAGACATAAATTTTAGCATATCTTTATGATCTTGTAGGTACACAAATTTCATGGTCTCTTTCCTTGCCAAAATTTGATGTTGCTAGCTCATTGAGACAAAAAAGCATATTCAAGGCACAATTTACATCTACCACTCTATACACTATCTATATCATTGTTAGATCTAATTCATGATGTAGCGCATATTTTATTTAATTAGGATAGTCCTACATTTCATTTTCCCAGTGCTCTCACTCTTCATTGCATTAATAGTGTTCTTTAATTATTATTTCTTTGTTGATTTCTATGCCAACCATTATTTTAGAAACCAAAAAAATCATAATGATAAATTATAGCCTTAGTGTAATTATAGTGATTGAAATTATTTATTAATTATGTGAACTTCTGATGAAAATATTGTTACATTTATAGTATTATGAGCTAGATTATTTATTTTTTATAAATAGTTTTCATTATAACTAACCAAAATATATCATATGTTAATAAAATTAGATTCTCTATATACTTATCATAATTTGGCTATAATTTATCATTTTTTTCCTGCAACTAATTTATTATATAAAATAGTCTTATTGCATATTCATTGAAACACAACGTATGTTGTGATTATTTACTTCAATTTTTCATTCTAAATCATATTTGAATGTTGATAGAAATAATTTTGAAATTCTATAAATTTTAAATGTATATTTCATGCATTTTCAAGTCATTTACAAGAAATGCAATACACCAATAGAAACCCTTCAACTACCACATAGTGTAACTCTTCATTACACCTCTTGTCAAGAAGAAAGTACCTATACCTATATCCATTGCATTTTTTCAATATTAAAACTCCTAAAGATACCAATCTATAATGTTTGATTTTAGGGTTTCTATTGAAAACATTACTATCTACATTAACACAAATTTTACATGAAGACCACATATATGATAAGGTTGGTACTATCTTCATCCTCCAATAATTCTTTGTGGAAGCCAAATTTACACTCAACCACTACAAAGACAATATAAATATAGGCATTACAAAAACTATTAAAGGTATCTCAAAACATTACCTACCCACCTCAAACCCACTATTTATTTTTTTAAATATTCCAAAATATAAGATTAAAATTCATATATCCATACCACACTAATACTTGTGATTTATTTCTTTCATCTTGTAAGGTGCTTCTAAATGCTTCATATGTGTGCCATATTTCACAATTGCTTTGACATCACATCATAACGTGGCTAACATACATTTACAAAACCAATGACTCGGATCAAATTAAAAATCAACTCTGTGATTGATTTTAGTTTGGTTTTGTGCCAATTAAGAATCAATATCTACTTATTTGAATATTATTTATTGAACAACTAAATGCATTTATACATATAAATATCTTTTTTTACCACATATGAATATCAAATATCATGATGTTAGTGATAATTTTGTGTAATTGTATTTTTACATATAAATGGATTTTGTTACTAATTATGAATATCAAATATCATGATGTTAGTGATAAGTTATTTAGATAGATTAATAATTGTTCTCACAAATATTGTGGAGATCTATTATTTCAATGAAGTACTATAATCCTTTATTTTCAATGCTTATCAATTTGACTATCTATACCACTTTAAGTGTGTTTTAATGCCACTTCATTACATTACTTAGATATCATATAATAAATAAAAAATGAATATCTAATCAAATCTTGCACTTTTTTTCTAGAAAATTAAACAAGCTTCTTTCACCAGCAAAATCTTCTCTATTTGTGAATAAATTACCACCACTTTCTTCCACTTTATCTAGTAATTACCTCATCAACTGCCCTATTACAAGACTAACAATAACTTCGAATAACATCATAAATTCATAATAATATTATTATTAAATGTAGGGACTAGTTGTTATGTGGTCCTTATCTTTAGGAGTTAGGTGACTCTGTAGTCCTTAATCATCATAGTGATTAAGTATGCTTTAATTTAATGGGTCTCTATTTTCTATTTCTTATATTCAATATTCCTTATCATGCAATTTTCAATTTAATCATATTTAGTTTAAATTTAACTTGTATTTGGTTTGAGTCTTTATAGGGGTGGTATCATTTTATATTCATATCAAATGTTTTTTATTAGTTCAGTAGAAAAAAGGGTCTTAAACCCTATACAATATATCCCCTAGGGCAAAAAACAAAAATGTTGAACACAAGACAGAAATAGGGTATCGACGGTAGTCATAAAACAAAGTCAAAAATAATAAGTTACAAACTATACAATAACAAAATCTGACCTAGCAAGTTGAACATCCTTGGCCTGAATGTGGCTCTAAGAAATGTGTTTAGGAAGACCTCACTTCCTCCCTTGGAAAATAGTCTAATAGGCATATAAATCTCCAATCTTTGAAATAGGAGATGAAGGAGGTGAAAAAATCACCAAATCCTTTAAAGGGGGTAGAGCCTGTAAAGTAGACATAATAGCATCATCTTTAGTAGAAAAATGTGTACCTAGACCAATGGCTTTAGTCTGAAGAACAACAATAGACAAGATCCCTAAGGTAGTCTAATTAATAGTAGGGGAGATAGTAGTGGAGGTCCTTTTAATAGTAGGGTAATTCCTAGTAGTAGTCTCAATAACAAAAACAACAGAGGAGGTCTGAATAGTGGTCCCAAAATTAGTAGCAACAGGAAGGGAGGTCCTTGTAGCAATCCTAGCAGTAGAAGAGTTATGCATTGGGGGAAGAGAATCCTTCTCTTCATCAGAATAAGGTTACAAATATTCTAATATTAAACCATCATCATCAACATATATCATAAGGTGTTCATGTAGATCATCCTTCCACCAAGATGAGGATCAAGAAACCTTCGAGCAGGGGCATTCAGATGCCAAATGACCCATATTAAATCACCTGCAACAATGAAATGGGATGCCTTCATAATCGAAGGGAAGGCACCAAGAGAAATAAATAACTTGTAAAATAACCTTTGTCGAAAGAGGCATAGACAAATCTAAGTCCACTAAGATATGAGCATAAGTAGTCTGAGAGAAATGAGTAGTGATAGGATCCACCATTATAAAATGACCCACCGAGTTGCCCATGCCTTTATAGAAAGATTCACATAAAAAATGAAGAGGCATATTTGGTAGATGAATCGAAAATATCAGCATATTAAATGATTTCATGAGAGGGTTAAAGGTAAAAACCCAAGGATTTAGCAATAGAGCATGTTATCTGCAAAACCAAATGTTAAAATTAACCAAAAAATATATTTTATGTTTTATATATTAAATAAACTTTTAAAATAAAGGTTTAAATTAACAAAAATATATCATATTTTACATATTATACGCACTTAATAAAAAATGAGTAGGGGGGAAATTATTATGTTATCACTTATGTGTGTGCAGTGGGTTAACTTTATAATGATGAGTAATTGAGCTAGTAATTTATCAACCAAAAAAATTAGTACAATAAAATATATATTTAATGTGTACTTTTATATTTTAATAATTAATATTTTCCATATAATACTAATGTATGTTTAATACATTCTCCATTAAAAATAAAAATTGTTTTGATGAATTTTCAATCCAAAAAAAATATTACTAAAATAAAATTGTTTTGATTTGTGACAAACACATCGATAATTTGGAAATTAGATTTTATTTTATTTTTTAAATTTAATATATTCTCCATTAAAAATTTTTTTGATAAAATTTCAATCCAAAAAATATATTACTAAAATAAAATTGTTTTGATTTGTGACAAAACACTGATAATTTGGAAGTTAGAATTTTTTTTAATTTAGATATCTGATTTTTTTTATTTTGATTTTTAGGAAAGTAAATATAACATCCAAAAATGTTTGTGCCATTTATAAATTCTATTTATATTTAAAAATAATATACTATTGGACTACATAAAAGTTATAAGGTTGAGTGTTATATTGAAAGAATATTTGAGTGCTCGATTCTCTAGTTTACCATAATGTTATATAAGAAAATGGTTTTTGTATAAAAAAACAATACATAATTTGTAAAATATGTAAATTAGGTGTAAGTAGATCTTTGAAAAAAATCTATTTCGTATTAAAAAAATAATCTTAATGAAATAATACATGTGTCATAACCTTGTCAGCTGGAATATTTATATAACTATTAGACAAAGTACAATAGCATGTTTTATTGGATTACAATTGGAATTTGACAATTTATTTCAGATCTAAATCTTGTGGTATAAATTATGATTTGGTATTTTTTTATTAGTTATGATTCATATCATTAATGATGTAAATGTGTTATAATTTTACACAAATTTTTTGGAGTCAACGAATTATCGCTATTATTACTTTTGATCAGTCATCTTATTTTCAGTTTGTCAGCATACTTTTGGTTATCCTGTTCACCAAGTGATTCATGTGTCTTTACTTTTCCAGATGTCATCCTCTCGAGTGTTAATCTCTTCATGCCTTCAAGGCATTTTTGAATGACTTGGATAGCAACTTGAGGTCATGGGTGAATGTAATTTTTGTGGTGCACTACTTGTGAAGACATCCACATATATGATTATAAGGGAGTACCAAATTAAACATGATAGTTCATAAGATAAGAATAAAAGAATCATCATACCAAGATTTTGCTTATGCAAGCTTTGAAATAATTTCAAATTAGATAGAACATGCCATTGGATCATCGCTAAAATAATGTGACATAATTAATTAAAACATATAAACTTTATAATCACACAAGTAAAGACTAGTTCTGGTTCTACTCCCATTAGACCATTGTACCATGATCCATATTCCTAGGGGTCATTGCACCCATATTCCTTTGCTTGGTGAATGCCACTATGTCACATATAGCTCCATCATATGGGAAGTAGTTATCATTGAGAATTAGATAACCACATTCCTATTTGCCAACATGAATTATTTAACGTTCACGATGTAATAATGTAAAAGCTAAAAAAGAACATAACATCCATAATACTATCATTATACAAGCAAAAACATCTATTTGGGTCTATCATCCAATATAAAATTAATACAAAATATGATCAACCACCAATAATAGTGCTACCAGGTCGAGATTATATGCATAAATACCTGATCTTAGGGTCCTTGCACTAAATGGTTATTTCAAATCCTTTATATTAAGAACAAGTAATGATTTAATGAGACATGTGAATAATAACTTACTAAATGATCAAATCTGCCATTAGGCCATTAGCAACATCATAAACTAGGCCAAATATGGGCTATAATTATGAATAGCCATCTTCAAACATTGATTGCACATGGTCTCATGATGGTCAACCATGCATTCAAAATAGTAATTTGTCAAAAATATTTAACACATTGAGCTTTGAAGCTTCAACCCAAAAGTCTTGCTAACAACCACTTCATGTTGCATATGATTTCATACGATCACAAGCCAAGAATAAATCATTTATTAACTTGCAAATTACCCAAAAGCTTTCATGTTTGTAGTATGAAATGAAATATGATTGGATTAACATCCATTATTGATATGGGTTGTAATGAGTGACAATAACATAATCTCAAGCCCCGTGTGTGTGTGTGTGTGTGTGTGTGTGTGTGTGTGTGTGTGTGTGTGTGTGTGTGTGTGTGTGTGTGTGTGTGTGCGTGTCTTTAGACACACACACACACACACACACACACACACACACACACACAAACCACACATTTTATTGAACAATATAATCCCCACTTATATATATGTGGGGATTATATTGTTCAATCAAATGTGTGGTAAACCACACATTTTATTGAACAATATAATCCCCACTTATATATATGTGGGGATTATATTGTTCAATCAAATGTGTGGTTTACATATATCTGTGTGTGTGTTATATTGTTTGATAAAATGTGTGGTTTACATATATATGTATGTGGGTGGGTGGGTGCACACACACACACACACACACACACACACACACACACACACACACACACACACACACACACACACACACACAAATAGACACATACATATATTAATTTATGGATAAGGCTTGAGATTATGTTATTGTCACTCATTACAACCTATATTTATAATGGATGTTAATCCAATCATATTAAATTTCATAGTATAAACATGAAAGCTTTTAGGCAATTGGAAAGTTAATAAATGATTTATTCTTGACATGTGATCACACACACACACACACACACACACACACACACACACACACACACACACACACACACACACACACACACACACACAAATAGACACATACATATATTAATTTATGGATAAGGCTTGAGATTATGTTATTGTCACTCATTACAACCTATATTTATAATGGATGTTAATCCAATCATATTAAATTTCATAGTATAAACATGAAAGCTTTTAGGCAATTGGAAAGTTAATAAATGATTTATTCTTGACATGTGATTGTATGAAATCATATCCAAGATGAAGAGGTTGTTAGCAAGACTTTTGGGTTGAAGCTTCAAAGCTCAATGTGCTAAATATTTTTGACAAATTACTATTTTAAATGCATGGTTGACCATCATGAGACCATGTGCAATCAATGTTGGCAAATGGATACTCATAATTATAGCCCATATTTGGCCTAGTTTATGATGTTGCTAATGGCCTAATGGTAGATTTGGTCATTTAATAAGTTATTGTTCACATGTCTTATTAAATCATTACTTGTTCTTAATATAAAGGAGTTGAAATAACCATTTAGTGCAAGGAACCTAAGGTCAGGTATTTTTTCATATAATCTCGACCTAGTAGCACTATTATTGGTGGTTCATAATATTTTTGTATTAATTTTATATTGGATGATAGACCCAAATAGATGAGTTTTTTCTTGTATAACGATATTGTTAGGGATATTATGTTCTTTTTTAACATTTACATTATTACATGGTGAACGTTAGATAATTCATGTTGGCAAATGGGAATGTGGTTATCTAATTCCCAATGATAACTACTTCCCATATGATGGAGCTATATGTGACATAGTGGCATTCACCAAGCAAAGGATATGGGTGCAATGACCCCTAGGACTATGGATTATGGTACAATGATCTAATGGGAGTAGAAACAGAACTAGTCTTGCTTGTACAATTATAAAGGTTATATGTTTTAATTAATTATGTCACATTATTTTAGCGGTGGTCTAGTGGCATCTTCTAGCTGATTTGAAATTATTGCAAAGCTTGCATAAGCAAAAGCTTAGTATGATGATTATTTTATTCTTATGTTATGACCTATCATGCTTATTATGGTACTCCCTTATTATCATATTTGTATGTTTAACAAATGGTTAGTAAGATAATCCTCTACTATGTTAAATCTTATCCTTATGGTCTTTAACATTGTCTATTGAACTAAATTAGGCATTGACTATGACATTAAGGATACTTGAGGCATGAATAAATATTTCTAGCCTCTTGAATCACCAAGCCATAATTGTATAAGGTATTCAAATACTTAGATAGGGTTAAGGATCCCTAGTTTGTCTGATAAGGAAGATGAGTGCCTTCTATAAGTTTTAGAGGTTATTAGTGTAGACCCACACATTAATAACCCTTGAATGGTCTGCTATCCTCTAAGAAATATTCTTCTATATGGAATCCTCTAGAGATGTTCATCCTTATGTAAGTGTCTATGTGACCCAATCTATTTACGGGTTGCTTAATCATATTTATGTATACCAATATGATGTGTCTTACATCATAAGGATGTGTAGCAGGATCTACATGTAGTTTTGCTGCATACTCTATATACCAATTCTTGAGATTTTTTTGGTATGTTTCAACATGCAAAAAAAGGATTTATACACAATTTTTTCACATATCTAAATATATTTATCATCAAAAATGATTTCAAATAACATATTAAATAAAACTAATTAAAATATGTGCAAACAAAGAGTCTCCTGAAATAGTAACTTAGCCTAATAAAATGTAAACACTAGTTCATACATATTTATAATAAAATATAACTTATAATAATAATAATAGATGATACCATGAGCTTAAGAGGAATATTTTATTTTTATCAGATCTAAATATAGTCATTATAAATAGAAAATGAAAATTAGGTCCAAACAATAAGGCATAGAAAACCTAAAAAAATAGGAGATAAAAGATAAAGAACCAAAAAAATTAGGAGCAAAAAAAAGGTCTCCCCAAAATTTGTTACTATGATTTATCAAATGTAAATAATAATTCAAACCAAAATGTTATAAAGTATAACTTGTTATATTAATGAATGAAAAGAGGGATTCGAGAAGAATATTGAATATTGTAGCAGATTTAGAGATAGTCATTAAAAATAAATAAACAAAAGGTCTCCCCAAAATTTTTTACTAAGATTTATCAAATGTAAATAATAAGTCAAACCAAAATGTTATAAAGTATAACTTGTTATATTAATGAATGAAAAGAGGGATTCGAGAAGATTATTGAATATTGTAGTAGATTTAGAGATAGTCATTAAAAACAAATAATGTAATATAGATCAAAATAGTAAGGAAAACAAAACCTTAAAAAAATATAAATAAATAGATTTTAAAAACTAATAAAAATGGGAGAAAACAAAAAAATATCTCAAAAATAGTAACTAGAACTAAAAAATGGAATAAATAGATCATACTTGTTTGCAATAAAATATAAATTGTCATAGTAATAAATGACAAGATGACTTTAAGAGGAATATTTTATTTTTTTAGTAGATCTGAAAATGGAGATAGTCTTTAAAAATATACCGTGAAACATAGGTGTGAACAAAAATAAAAATAAAACCTTAAAAAAAGATTGAATAAATAAAGAAGCAAGAAAACTGGGTGCAAATAAAATGTCTCTTCAAATTAATAACTATATCCAATCAAATTTAAAAAATAGATGATACATATTTATGATATAAAATAACTTATTTAAAAATGAATGACAAGCAAGGTTTGACAAGAAAGGTTTAACAAGAATATTTTATTTTGTAGGAAGTATGGAGATAGTCATTTAAAAATATATACTAGAACATATGTCCAAACAACAAGGCATCCTAAACCTAAAAATAAGGAGTGCACAAATAAGAACTAATAAAAATTAAAAAATCTCTCGAAAATAATAACTAGTCCTAATCAAATGTAAACAATAGATCATACTTATTTTAAATAAAATATAATTTACATTGTAGTAATAAATGATAAAATGGGTTTAAGAGGAATATTTTATTTTGTAAGAGATCTAAAGATAATCATTAAAAATATATAGTGTAACATAGGTCCAAACAACAAAGCAAACAAAATCTAAATAAATAGGAGTAAACAAATAACCTCCCTTATTGTTTATTATAAATATGTGTGAACTGATTTGAAAACATTTCTCATCATCTTCAAGGTTCACCTTACCTTGCTCTTTTTTCTAGAATCTCATGTAGAATAGTGGGATTTTAAACTCTTTTTTCATAACCCTAGAAAAACACCACAAACTAAAAAAATGAGTGATGTAATTATAGACTTGTGTTATCTATCAATTATTATCATTTAATTAAATTTTTGTTAAAAAATCAACAAACAATGTGATTTATCTTGATTAGGTTTTTTTCTTAATTTGGATTAATTTCAACAAATTTAAGTAACAAAAAATAAGGCAACTATAAGACAAATTGGAAAACTTGAAAAACTTAAGAAATAATTTAACAAATTAAGAAAAAATTCAAAGTTTAAGGAAAATTGAAAGTTTAAGGAAAATTCAAAAAATTTAAGAAAAGTTCAAAAAATAGAAAATTAGAAAAAAAATAGTAAGAATTTGTAAATATTTGTAAAATTATAAAAATAAAATAAAGATTTAGAACAACAAATTAAGAAAAAATTCTAAAAGGTAGGGTAACTCCAAGGAAAATTTGAAAATTTCAAAAATTATAGAAATTTAAGGAAAATTTTAAAAAACTTCAAATTTCAGTAAAAATATAAGAATTTAGGAAAAATTCAAAAAAAGGGGTAAATTTAACAAATTTAGAAGAATATCTAAAATCGAGGTAAATGCCTTAAATTTAGGGGAAATTCAACAAATTTAGGAAAAATTTATAAACTTTAGAGAAATAGTAGAGAAAGTTGAGGAAAATTTTAAAAACTTCAAAAATTAGGGAAAATTTGAGATATTTTTTCGGCAAATTCAAAAAATATATAAACTTCTACAAATTTAAGAAAAATTCTAAAAATTAGAGAAAATATAAAAAAAATAAGAAAAATCTCAAAAAGAGGAAAAATTAGGGAGAATTAAAAAATTTAGATAAAATTATTAATAAATAATTTAAAAAGAGAAAATTCAATAAATTAAATAAAATTTATTAAAATTAGGACAAATTAATAAAATTTATAGAAAGTTTTAAAAATGGATTAAATTAGTAAAAATGATAAAACTTAGGTAAATTTTAATAAATATATGAAATTTTTTGATAATTAGGTTAAATAATAGAAAATTTAAAAAATAATAAAATTAGCAAAAATTTCAAAAATGCGTGTCAAAATTAAAAATTTATATAATATTATAAAAATTAGGGTAATATAAGGAAATTATAAAAATTAAGTAAAATAAGTGAAAAATAAAATTGTTTAGATAAAGTCAACAAATTCAAGGAAAATTTCAATACTTATGAGAAATTATTGAAATTTAGGGAACATTTAGTAAATTTAGACAAAAATATAAAAAATAGAGAAAATTAAAAATAAAACAAGGATTTGAAAATTTTCAAAATAAAAAATTTATGAAAAATTCATATTATTTAGTGAACGTTTCAAATATCACATAAATTCATTAAATTTAGGGAAAACTTGAAAAATTATGGTAGTATCAAAAAAATATAGGAGAAAAAATTTAAAAATTATGAAAATTTCATATTATTTGGTGAACATTTCAAATATCACCTAAATTCGTTAAATTTAGGGAAAACTTGAAAAATTATGGTAAGATCAAAAAAATATAGGAGAATTTTTCTTTAAAATGAAAAATTTTAGAAGTGAGGAAATTTAATTAGAATTATAAAAATTTATAAAAAGTAAGAAAATTTTAAAAAAAAGGGTAAACTTCCAAATTGAAAGAAATTTTAAGGGAATTTAAAAAATTAACCAAAAAAATCAAAATTTAGAACTTTCAAACAAAATTAATAAAACTAAGTTAAAATAACTAAATATAGGTAAACATTAAAAAATTAAGATAAATTTTTAAAAATTCTAAAAGTTAAAGTAAAGTCAACAAATATAATGAAAAAACCCCAAATTAAAGCTAATTACAAAAATTACAATCCATTTTTATTTCCATTCAAATGCAAGTGGTGCTAAATTTTCCTCCTCAAATACTCAAAAAAAAAAAAAAAAAAAAAAAAAAAAAAAAAAAAATTCTAACTCATGTTGCTTTTTGCTCGATGTTGTAAATGTTTTATTAACACCTTGCAAAAATAGAGGAACAAACCTATTTGAAGGGGAAAAAATTGACACAATTAAAACCCTCTAAATCCATTTTAATTTCATTTTCTCATTATGTGATCCTTTTTAACCAAATATATAAAATTTGATTCCATAATTAGCAATATTTCCATTAAATTAGTATTAAAAAAAAAAGCATAAAATTGAATTTAAAAATTCTATTTGAGAAATATCAATAGAATTCCAAAATTATGAAAAAATTGAATAATTATAGATTTTTTAAAAAATATATGTAATTTTATAATTATGCTAACTAAATATATTCAAGTAAATCCAAAAAAATAATGGTAAAATCAATAAATTATGTAATTTTCTATTCTTTCTTAATGTTTTATAAATTTTATAATTTTTAATAGTATGTAAACTTATTTAATTCCTCTAATTTTTGTTTTTATTTTATTTTAACTTGATTTATAGTTATTTAAGGAGTTAGTTATCTAACTTAGGGTAAACCTTAATTTTAATATAAATTTTAAATCAAATCTACAATAAGTGTGGAAAATTATTGGGAGGTATGTTTAGTTCAAATGATGATCGTAGGGAGGACAAATAACACTTCCACCAAAAGTTCCATAATACATTCATAATGCATCTACATAGCCAACATAACCTCTACCAACATGGGTTTGCATAGTTCAAAATGAGGTTTGTGCATTTGAAATAAATCCAAGAGATCCAAGCATAAATAGATCACAACATCTATATGTTTTTGCACATTTCGCATAGTTAGCAGTGACACAGATCCAAAGATTTATTATTAAGCTTCTAAGCATCTTGAATGCAAAGTAACTATGGTAGAAGTACATATTCCTCTAAAGAATAACACTTTAGACTTAGTTCCACTTCAAAAAGGAATAAAAATAGTTAGGTGTAAGTGGGTGTACCACACTAACAATGTTATAGATGCTTAAATTGATAGAAACAAAGACAAACTTGTAGAAAAAGGTTTTTCACAAGCAAAAAGTGTTGAGTACCATGAAACCTTTATTATAGTTTCCAATATAAATTCCATCATGATAGTAGTCTCCTTAGATAGAAAATAAGAATATGAAGCCCATTATATGGACATCAAAAGTGCCTTCTTGCATGGAGGCTTGCAAGAAAAAATATACATGTCTCGAGCTCCCGAATTTATAAGTAATGAGAACTCCAAATTTGTGTGTAGATTGAAAAAGTCCTTGTACTATTTGAAACAAGATTCTTGATCTTGGTATGAGAATATCAACATGTTATTAATAAATTATATATTTACAAGGAGTCCCTTTGACCCCACAATGTCCACCAAGAAATTAGACAGGAAGCTCTTAACTTTGGGCCTCTATGTCAACAACTTAATCATCACAAGGATTTCCACCAAGCATATTGATGATTTAAGAGCTCAGATAATTAATTATTCTAAGATGAATAACTTAGGGTTATTACATTTTTCCCTTTATCTTTATATTTCATAATTTGAGAAAAAAAAAATTGTTACTCAATCCAAATATGCTTAAGACATACTTAATTGCTTCAACATGAAAGACTGCAGTCCACACTGACTCCTTATAAATATAAAGTTGAACTTTCTTCCACCTATTTTTCTCCTTTATTTGATGGTACCCTCTACATGTAAATAGTGGGATTTATTTTTTGCTTGGCTTATACTCAACTTGATCTTCCTTTATGTTTTTGCCAATTTCACCTAACTTGTTCAATTCAACCTAAATTATTCTAATTTTTATAATTTTTCGTGAAATTGATGAATGTGCCCTGAATTTTTTTAAAAAAATTCTAGTTTTCTCTACTTTTTTAAATTTGGCCAAATTTTTAGAATTTTCCGTACTTTTGTTGAATTTACCCAAAATTTTATAATTTTTTATAAATTGACTCAGTTTTTCAAAGTTTCCATAAATTTCAATATTTTCCTCTAATTTTAATAATTTTATTTAAAAATTTATAAATGTTCTATAATGTTTTTCTAATGTTTCTAGAATTACTAAATTTTCTCTAACTTTTTGAATTTCTAAAAAGAATTCATAGATTTTGAATAATTTACTTCTTCTTTTTCTTTTTTTTTTTGAGTTTTTTATTTTTTTCCTAAAATTTATTGAATTTCTCATAAATTTGTAGAATTTTCCTTAAATTTTCTTAAATTTCTAAATATTTTCTAAATTTCAATTATTTTTTCCCTAAATTTGATGAAATGTACATAAATTTATGATTTTTTTGAATTGTTCTCAATTTTTTTGGTTTCCCATTAATTTTTTCTAATTTCTCTAATTTTTTTAGAAGTTATACAAATTTAGTGAACTTTCTCTATGTTTTAATAATTTCTGAATTTTTTAAAATTTTCTTAAAATTGCATAATCTTCTACAATTTTTAAAACTAATTTCACTTAATTTTTAGAATTCCCCTTGAAGTTTTAAATTTTATCTTATTTTTTTAAATTGTAGATAACTTTATAAAATTTCCATTAATTTTATCTTTTTCTTATTTAATTTTCCTAATTTACCTAATTTTTAGTTTTTTTTTTTAATTTTTAAATTTATTGAATTTCCCTTAAATTTTATATTGCTTACTAAATTTATATATTTTTTCAATTTTTTCCTGAAATTCAATACCTAAATTTTATTTAAATTTATTGAATTTTCTTAAATATTATTTTTTTTAACCTATTTTTTTAATTCCCCATAGATTTTCATAATATTTGTAGTTTTCCTTCAAATTTACTATATTTTTAAAAAAAATTAGGAGTTTTCTTGAATTTTTCTAAATTTTCTTGTTTTTAAAACAAATTTCTAAATTTACCCCCCAAAAAAGCCCCATTTTTTCCTATTTTTACAATTTTTCAAAAAATAATGAAAATTGCCATAAGTTTTATAAATTTCCACTAAATTCATTCACGTTTTCTTGACTTCGGTTTTTTCTCTAAATTTGTTGATTTTTTGCTAAAGTTTCACCCTTTTTACTAATTTTGTTGAATTTTCTATAAATCTCCCTAAGTTTTCTTATTTTTGAATTTTTTCTAGTTTTTCCTCAAGTTTATTTTAATTTTTAATTGTATGTAAGTTAGTTTAATTTTCCATTAATATATATATATATATATATATATATATATATATATATATATATATATATATATATAAAGGTTTATTTTACCTGTTTTTCAAAATTCTCACTAAATTGACCTATTTTTCCCTTTTTGAATTGTTTTCTACATTTACTCTAAGTTTTAGAATTTCCCCTTAATTTGCTGATGGTTTTCTTATTTTTTTTAAATTTTTGTTATTTTTATTTAATTTTCTCTAAATTACCTTAATTTTTGTTGATTTTTTAAATTCTCCTTATAATTGTTTTAAATTTTAATAATTTGTCATAATTTTAGAAAAATTTCCTAAACCTATTTAAATTAACTTTAATTTGAAAAAAACCTAATTTTACCTAATTAGGGTAAAGCTACTAGATGAATTTATTTCCACATCTTAAAAAAATGATAATAATTGATAGATATCATAGGCCACTAAATATATTTTCCATTTTTCTATTTTTTTATGTTTTGGTAGGATTTTAGGAAAAGAGGCTAAATTCTAAAGGATCAACACATGATTGTGGAAAAAAATCAAGGTAAAACAAGCCTTGAAGATAATGAGAAAGATCATAATCGGTTCATGCATATATAATATTATATAAATGACTCTACTCTTTCAAAAATAGTCATGCAAATCTAGAGAGGTTATTTGCTTACTTTTATTTTTGCTAGGTTCTATTCGCCTTATTTTTTACTTATGTTAAACTATTCATTTTTAACAACCATCACCAAATCTTCTACAAAATAAAAATATTCCTCTTTAACCTCTCTTGTCGTTTATTTTTTTGATAGGTACTAGGGTTCTACAGGTCCCTTGCCCATTATAAAACTCAAAAAATAATATGAACACGGCATGTTATATCAATGCAATTGACAAGACCAAAGCCACCAAAAAATAACTTATCCATAAATATAGGTGAACCAAATCAACTCTTCCAAAGAAAAATAACACCATCAACATTACAAAAATAATAATCTACACACCAAACAACTATAAAGAACCAAAAAATAGCACCACCAACCCCACTTAATGAACTATTGGTTTCTTATGAGAACATAGTTCCATATGACATAGGTTCATTTTGAAAGCGTAAGTTTTCCTATTAGAGAACTTTGTCCATCTTTTAGAAGTGTCAACCAAACTGTCCCCCTAAAGAGAGACTGGATTTGATTCCAAGGCTTACAAATAAGAATCGTCTAAAAGGGGTGGACTCAAATATTGTAAAGAGAGATCTAAAAAACTTGAGTGAGACCTTAAAATAGAAAATTCCAATCCAAAGAAATTTTTATCAAAGTGTACATCCTTTTTACTAAAAGATGAAGAAGAGATCAATCCAAGAGGAGGACACCATAGGAGAAGGAAATGCTTTAATCATGTCTATGGGAGAACCATTATCCTTAATAGAACTAAAATCCTTACCCTTACCTCTACAATCCATAGCCCTATCCTTACCATAGATAATAAGATGCTCCACATCAGCATCTTTCCACTAGGTTCCATATTTACGAAAATTTCTCCTTAATATTAGGTTGACCACCATAATTCTTGGGTAAATTAATATCTTTATGACTACAAGAAAATCATGTCCTACACCTAAAATTTATTCTTTCAAAATCCAAAGGTTGATTCCATATTCTATTACCAACTTTGATCTTAATAATTTATGGTAAATTTTTGGAGAGATCTAAGACAATGCAAATTTGACAAAATTTAGTTTGCATGAGAGATTTAATCTTGAGAGTGAGAGAAATAAAATCCCCAAGAGAGATACCAATGACCTAAAGAGAAGAATCCTACCAAAATTGTAAAGGCACATGATGCAACTTGACCTAAACAAAAGTTGTCACAAAGGTTTCTATAATAGGTTTGAAATTAGGGAACCATTATTTCATGAAAAGAAAGACTTTGTCCTTAAGTCCAAGGTCCTGAATAAAAAAATTAGTTTTTGTTAGTAGAGGAAATGTAGACAATGATGAATAATCCCTTAGTGCAAGGATGAATAATGAAAATGCCAACCTAAAGATGTTTCTAATGATTATAATTCTAGGTATGAAAATCAATTGTGCTCAGCCAAAATTTATGAAATTGACAGATAACTAAAATAGAAGAGAACCAAGCTTCCTCTCTTAGAACTGTATTTCCTATCTCAACCAAAATAACATTAGGCTTGATCTTGCCTAGATTTATCTAATAAGGAAGAGCTGAATTACAAACTATAGATGAAACCCTCAATAAAGGGGAAGTCATAGTTGAATCAAGAGTGGATTCTAAATCCCTCTGTATAGCATATAAAAAACCCTAAATAAAATAAAGAAAAACTTGGTGTAATATATCCTCTAAAGGCAAGAATCAACTCAAATTTTCATCCATATAGAAGGGACAAAACATTGAGGAGAAATAGCCCTTGCCCAGGCATTGCCATTACCAATAGAGATTACAGATACCCCCAGAGGCATAATGAAGGAATGCAGGGAGGGCTAAGGGTCGTGCCCTAAATCACAAGCAAGAGCTATAGAGCACAGAGCCATCATTATTTTTATTTTGAATACTTTATCTTACCATTCATTACTACAACAAAGTATTTTTATTGGACATAAGTGTGATTTATTTTTTACTTCTTATTATTCCTAGTTATTATTGTTTGGAGACTATTTTTTTGTTATTTTTCGTAGTTATGTTTAGTTCACTATCTGAATATGTATTACAAACTCTATATCTAAAAAAAAATCAAATGTGAACCATCTTATCATTTATTAGTCTATCAAAATTACTCTGATAAAACCTCTTGTCATTTATTGGTAGAATTTATAGATTCCATAGACCATACAAAATAATGGGAGACCAATTAACTTTGCTATGTTTACTCTCCAATATTAGAAAAATCAAAATTCCAAATCATCGGTGTATTTTTCACAAAACAAATAGATTTTCAAGGATAATCTCATATATGCATGGGATATTTTCAACAAAAGCTATGTCTACCTGACCTAAAATAGATTAATCCATTTTTGACAAACACACACTAGTCAAAAAGAGCCCAAGGCCTTGATTACCTAATAATTTTTACTTTTAATATGGAATTGAAGTTTAACTAAAAAATTATGAGATATCCCTTTTCTCTAAAGTATTTTTTTTTCTTTTCTATGATCAGTAAGACTATCAAAGATGCCTAATGGATGATCCCTGGTTTTGGGGTAATGTGGGATTATTCATTACTCCTTAGTTTTTGGAGTTTGATCTTAACTATCTCTTAGTTTCAAAGATGCTAGTATGGGTTTGGATTCCTAACTTACCTTTGCATTTTTATCATGCATCTAAGGAAATAGTAAATGCTTTGGGTACTTTTTAAGAAAATGACAAAGAGAGAACTAAAATAGGTTTAGATAATAATCAATGAGGGACTATTTAAACAATAAGGATTAGACTGCATGAGGACTCTAAATCCTCACTCTAGTATTATACACACTCAGGTATTGGTGGCTATTGATTATTTCATGTAGTGGGTGGAAGCCATTCCAGTGAGATTCACCACTCTTGAGGTTGTGTGTAATTTATTAAAAGAGAATGTTTTTTCAAGATTTAGAATTCATAAAAAAATATTTTTATGGATAATGCTTCTAATTTTATTCGCCGATAAGTTGATTGGTTTTTTTTTATTAGTAAAATATCTTTGTTGTACATTCCTCAGATGTTGCCCCCTAGGTAATGACCAAGAATAATCTAGTAACAAAAATATAACTATCATCATCTACAAATTAGTTGACAACAATAAAAGGAAGTAACATAAAAAGATATATGGCATACTATGGGTTGATCAAATCACACCTAAGAGAGCGATAAAAATGTCTCCTTTTCATCTTCTCTATTCAAAAAGCATTATGGTTCCTATTTATTTTGAACTACTAGCATTGATGTTAGACCATGCCATTAAAGGTGAGTAGTTTAAGGATGTTCTAAAGAAGAGATTCATGTACCTATAAAGTATGGAATAAGAACAAGTCACATTAATTGATAGAATTACATCTCATTAATAAAATATCTATGAATTATTTGATTAGAAGGATTGAAAAAAAAAATTATAAAAAGATTTCATGGTCCTACTCTAGGATAAAAGGAGAGAACCAAGAGGAATTCATAGGAAATTTGAATCCCTATAGATAGTACTATTCAAAATTAAACATTTTAAGTATGAAAACATGCACTATTTGGCATACAAATATGATACTCACATCTTGCTACCATACAATAGGCAATATCTAATTTTTTATAAAAAGTAAGGGTAGGTTGTCACCTACCATTTCCATTTAGTTATGTGTTTCTTTTTAGTTATGTGTTTCCCTATCTATACTTTCCTTAAGTTTCCTCTCAATCTCATTTCCCAATAGTTAAGGTATTGGCCTACAAAACCATGAGATTCTAGAATTTTAGTTTATGTCTTATTTCAAATTCACATCGTAGCTCAATCTAGTTATTGTTCCCAAAATTTTCAACACCAATTTTATTCGTAAGTTTGAATAACATCTCAATATTCATGTCGAATAATCGATTAAGAAGTTAAGAGTTTGAAAATTGGCAAAAAAAATAAATTTAGATAAGTTTCAAAATAAACACAATGAACTAAAAGTGTGTCTTTGCATCTCACATATATTTAAGTTTAGGTATCTTTACCTTCATATCATGTGGGATGCATGGGCACATCATGCATCCCTAGGCATCTAGTGTTCACATGTCACTAACAGATGCAGATAGTTGGCTTGCCCCAAAGGATGTGAAGTTGTCTTAATGCATTTTCATGAACAAACATGCCTGTATACTCACATGTCATCTTAAGGATCCCAAAATGTCTTCTTTCCCTCACGGATGCATCGATGTGAGTAGATACAAATGTGTTCCCATGAATTGGTAAAGGTTTCATGCTTATCTTGTGCTCTCTCATAGGCATGTATGTAGCCCCCGACATCCAACCTTTACATGTTGAGTGTTATGGGGACCTATATCTGCCCTCTCAAGGCTTATTTAATTCATTTTTATTCAAGTGATTTTTTTTTGAGGTTAAAAATCATGCCCCCCTATTCTCTCCATGATGGTGAAGCCCTGCCTAATATTTCGTACGTCCCCCAAATAAATTTGTAGTAGTCTTTTAGCTATTCACCTCATTCACATGATTTATCCTATCTTGCTAGAATCATATTTGGAGATCATTTCACCAACTCCAAGAGATGGCCATATGACCATCTCTTCCGACTCATTCCAACTAATCCAACATTTTTTACCCCTATATTCACTCAAACTCCTTACTTTCACCTATGAAACCACTTTCATGTACCTATAAATCACCAATATGTGGTATAAATATATGGGGTATGAGCTAATTTTTATATTATACAACAAAAAAATCCCTAATATTTTTGAGTCCCAAATCAAACATGTAAACCTAGAGGAATTTCACTATAGGTTGAACTTAAAAAATCCAAGCACATTGGTTGTGCAAATTTTAGAGAATGGTCTTCCCTAGTTAGTTGGTTTTCCAACCTCAGTCTAATGTTTTGACTTGGTATTCACATGTTTGAGACACTATGACCCATAAAATCACAATATCAAATCAAGTGGTGGAGTTCTCATAGCCAAAATAGATGGCACAACAATAAGAAGGACAATAAGGATTCTAATACCTGAAGACATTATCACCATAAACATTTTTAAGGGACATAAATCTTGGGATAAAGATACAAAAAAATGCTTCACTACTATGAATAATTCATAGTTAAATAATAAAAGATAAAGAGTCTAAAAATTGCCTAAGAACTTCTATAGAACATATTTTGAAGATGATATCTTAGATATGATCACCCTTTTAAACTGGGTAGTAGGGAATGGAGATATTAAAATTTTCCATCCCTGGATGTTCATGCTAATAAACATCATCTATCATGGTAAATAATTCATCAATTGGGGAGAGATGATCAATGAATCCTTATATGACTAACTATTGAATGTGAAATCAACAAAATAATTATTTATGACCTCTTACTTTGTGTATTCCTTGGCTTCTCAAATGGTCTATCCAGGGCTCTCAAAACATGGAATCATTACTATCACCATTTAGGGCTATGAATTTTTCCCTCAGCTAACTTTGATGGAAAGTAATAAATATTTTACAAGGTAAATGACACATTCACCATGAGGGCAGTGCAAATTTTGGATGAAGATTGGGGTGAAACAATTTTATATGAAGTAACCACCTTGAGCAACTAATACTACAACTACTATATTTACTATCATAAGTTCATCTATATTAGAGTTGGTGGTTTTGAAGGCTAGACATTGAGGTTTCTAAGACTATCAAATGATAAGATGATATTGATAGAGTTGTATGGATAATTAGGTACAATGCATAAATGTTGTAAAAGTATACATGTCTTTGGTGTCTCATTTCCTATTTCATTACTGTAATTCAAATGAAAAATAATAGTTAATGCCTAAGACATTGAATTAGCCATCTCTCAATTCACTCTTTGATCATGTGCCTATAGGACTTATGTGGACACAAAGAGATATGTAAAAATGTAGCTTCGTATTGGCTCAACCTATGAAAATGTGCCCCACTTAAAGGAATACTAATTAAATTATTTAGATGAATATGAGGTAATCCAATGAGACTGGAGCCAAATGGTTGTGAATCAAATTAAAGCATTCACTAATGCATGGGTCCATGACAACATGATTGATGACACGATCAAACTCATTAACCCTAAATACACAAATATAGTTGCATTTGCTCCCCTACCCACCATAAATTGGTCAATAAATGAACTAGAAGATGTCTATGGGAGAACCATAGGTTTATGGGCTAGAACCAAGAAATGGTTTGATAAAAGGTTGGATAAAATGACTACAACAATTAGTTCTAGAAAGGGAAAGACTTTGGTTCCTCCTAAACAAGATCCCACACCAAATTTGAAGAAGAGAAATCATAGTATGATGAATGAAACACTTAGAACTTCAAGTTATGATTATGGTGATGATGAAGACATTGATTAAGGAAAATAACTAGAAAAATCAACGAATAAATTCTTGTAATTGGAAGAAATAATGAAGTAAAGAAAACTATAATGATGTAAGACCCTCCCTTACCCCTCTTAGCATTCCCTCTCTTCTTATCACCAATAAAACATAGTAGGAACCTTCAAAATAAGTTGATGTAGCCCTTATTTCATGCCCTTTAGTCTCCTAAAGTGTTCCTCCTCTCCCTGAGGATACTCCTCCTAAGTAAAAATCACCTCCTCCATTTTGAACTCAAATGACTCTTTTTAGTACTATGGTATTCTAATGGATGAAATCAATGATCAACAAAATAAATAAGGTGGTACAAATAGATCTCCCCAACTTTGATGTAATAGATAATCTCCTCAATCCTCCTCTTAAGATGACTAGTACTACTTCTAGATTAGTGTCCGATCCTTATAGTGCTCAATTTATTGAAATCATGGAACCTGATGTGGTGAAGGATGTCTCAGAGATAAATGTGAGTGACTATACTATTAAAATAATATTAATCAGAGAAGTAACTGGGGAAAGTGAAATTCATAACTTGAGGTAGACTACTAAAAGAATAATCAAAAGATTATAATAAGATGAGCTCACCCAAGAAGAAATCCAAGATCAGATCAAGAAGTTGGCAGGGTATATTAACTATCTTCTCAATCTTGATGACATGCCCATGACACTTCAGTTTGATGCTCCTTCTTAAGTGTCAGGTGTAAGCACAGAATCCATTGCCAAAATCAAGAACTATAATTCATATATAAATACTTTGGAGACTTCGGTGGATGAAGTGCTTATAAGTGGCATGTAATACATTGAGAAGGTGATGAAGGTGATCTTAGTAATTAACAAAGAATTCATTGGCATAAATCAATAGATCAAAGTTTAGAGAAATGAGCTAATTATATGGGATAACTTAAGAACACACCCATTAAATGATTGATGTTGATACAAATGTAATGATCAAATCTAGAATCTTCAAGAAACTAGAAGATGAGACTTGTTGTAAATGGTATGGATGTATCCTCTAAAACATTGAGGTTCTAAGCTAGAAAATAAAAATATTTAATGGATTAGAACAATATTGCAAAGGTAAAGCATAATATTATCTCTTTTTAATGGTCTTGCTTGTATTCTTGCTTATTTTTGTAATATTTACCAACCCCTTCTAAATGAATTTTAAATGGGGTTTTATAGATATCTATTAGTCATGGGTTAAATGCATTTGTGTTACGCTGATATTATGAAAAAGAAGAATCAAGAGAAAATTTTCATGAGGGCTCAATATGTGATTGGATAGGAGCATTGAAAATGGGACAGAATAGGGTCTAGTGCTATAGTTAAACTTAGGCACTATTGTTCTATATGTATAGGAACTGGGGGATGGAATAAGCATAGAAAATGGAGCCTGGCTAAGCTAGAATCATGTCTCAAAAGTCTATGGATGACCAAAAATCAACTAAAATGTGCTTATAAAGGTCAAGAGAGCATGTAAGAGGGACCTATGGGTTGGGTGTCACAAACCACACTCATGTTACCAATTTTGACATTTTATATGACTACATTTTTCTCATTTTATTCTAGTGATGCAACAAAATGAAATACTAGATTAAAGGAAAAATAGAAAGCATATCTAAACTTACCTGCAAGGGTCAAGCCCATGAAGCTATGTGATGTTGGGTGTACATAGAAAGAGCACTTTGTGAATATAAATTTTCAAGATAAAATAAAGAATATATCAGTTCTTACTAGATACACTATATCTAAAATAAGAATGTACAAATATAGGTAAGAGAGAAGAAGAGAATGGAATGAATACACATCATTGCATATGTGAACCAACCAAAACCTATTATGATGCTAAGTGATGCTGGGTGATACTAAGTAATGTTGGGTTTGTTTTTTTCCAAGAGTAATATCATGAATGGAGTTGAGTGCTCAATTCCCTATGTGTGGACCAACAATGAAAAGGTTGGCCCTTTGACACTATCATCACCCACTAAGTGAATCTATGTGATCATGCATGTGTTAATCAATGTTTGGACTATGTGTCCAATCCCTTTGAGTAGGTGGATCAAGAATACATAGGCTAGATAGTCCTTTGGCTCCATCATTTCCCACTAAGTGAAGCTATGAATTGATACAAATATGAATGTGTGTCATATGATATGGATCCTAAAGCCTATGAATGCTATAAAATCTAAATATGTGGCATCAATCACTGAATGTGTACTAAAAACTAGGCTAATCTTGGTTGGTCTAGAAAGAAGAGATTAGGCTTGTATGAAAGCCATTCCAAAATTGAAAATTAGGATTATGTGAAAGCCACTCAAGAATGTAGATGTTAAGACTATATAAAAGCCACTCTAAAATGATACCAACAACTTATAGATGGAATAAGGCATGTAAATGCTTAGAATGTCTAGGTAATATACTGAACTAGAAAATAAAAGAAGACCAATGTGCCATGCACATTTTCCCCAATCACTGGTGTCTGTAACATGGATTATGATTTAGAAGTTATACCAATTGATTAATCTAAAACTAGAATTGAGAACCATCATGCTATGTATAATGCCCCTTATATCTTGATTTTTTGAGAAAAAATGTACTAAAGCTATTGTATCTAAACTGATTTGTATTTGACAAAACTATATTTGAGCTTACCTTTTAGCCTATTTTTGGAAAATATATATTTTTTACTATTTGGATAGGAGTGCCAAAAATAGGACACCCTATTATCTAAAGTTGTTGTCCATGTCCGACACTATGTTCATTTGCTAAATTTGATTACTAGTCTATAATCATCACTATTTTTTAGTATGTTCTGCCTGGTTTGACCCTAATTGTTGTTCTAAGTATTCTAAAAACTAATTTTTTGATCAGTAAGAACTCTTATCTATGTGATAAAACCACTATTTATTGCTCCCTCTTTTGAGATTAGGAATGAAGACCCCACAATGACTACCATCAGAAGAAAGAGCCTTGTAAGTGTGTGATACTGTGAAATACATGATATAGCAATGATAATCAAAATGAAGTCTCAAGATATAGAATAGTTTATATTGGAGATTGTTAGATCAATAGGGGTATGCCTAAATAGATATAACAATGTAATAACATGTGTAATGTATTAAATTAAATCTAGAAATGTTAGTTTTTAGTTGTCAAGGAGGGATGGAGCATGATGTCCATCATGGCATCTAAGAAAGAAAGATAATGTATGATGTGGATCATGGCATTATAAACAATAAAAAGCAAACAAGCAACAAAAATACAAGGTAAGAAGCAAGAAGTATACAAGAGTGGCCAAGGGGCCAAGGAAACAAGGGACATGGGCACATGTCACTCAAACTATAAAGCAAGCATAAAAGGCATGTTCAAATGCCACATACACATACAATTGAAAACAAGTAAGGTTGACATGAGGGCCATAAGCACATAGAAGAGTAAAAGCAAAAGACATTGGTAAATGTCATAAGGGACACACAAGAATATAAGCAAAGGACATCAATAAATGTCCTAAGACATATATAGGAGATAAAACAAGAATTGGGAAATGGAATCACATCTTGCTATGCAAAGTAAGAAAGGATATCATGTAAATAATGGAAATATAATCGCATTTAAATAATCAAAAAAAGAAGTGAAAGTATGTAAGACATGTACTACAAGACTATGTAGATGGTAAGAAATACACAAGTGTTAAATAATAGTGAGTGTTGATAGAATAATCTGTGTAAGATAGTAAGTAACTTACATCAACATGATAACTAGAGTGTGTGGTGTAGGAATGGTATAACCTGGATGGTGTAGTTATGTAGAAGATACCCCTAAAGGGTAGATATATCGATCTATATCTCGAATCTAGAAGTAGGATTCCCCCTCAATGGGTAGAGTGAAGCAATCAAGGATATGGGTGTCACTGGACACACTCAAACAAGATCAAGTGAATCTTGGTAACGTAGATAAATCAACAAATAATAACATAGAATAACAAATGTAAGTCTAGCATGTTACTAGGAATGTAAATCATGGATAATGCATACAATTAAAATATTTTTATTCTTATGAATTATTTGAATGTTTTTGATATTTTGGAATAGGCTATGTACAATCAATCATAAGGAGACTAGGTATAAGAAAAATTGAGACACTATGTACAAGTAAGCAAAAAGAAACTATGTACAAATAATTTGAAAGAAAGTTATATACAATTAATTTTGAAAAATTACGTACAATACAATGTGTGAAATGAAATGCTAGACATGGAATCTGCATAGATGCATAATATTCATTGGACTTTTGAGTTTTTTTCCTTCAAGTGAGGCTAGACTATACACTTTAGGGATAAGCTTTTCAGTAATAATCTATAGACCTAGCCATTTTCATTTGATTTCTTCTTTGGCATTGACATTGTGAAGATTTTTTTTGAGAAAGGAATCATTAAATTTGAATTCTCTCATGTGAACTTGTTTGTTGTAGGATCTTTGTATACATTGATAGTAGATTCTAAGATGTTCTACTACTTTAATGTGTGTATGGTCTAACTAATCAAGTTGGTGCAGATGCTTTTCATGATACTAGTCATCAGTGAGAATACCTTTAAGGGAGACATGAAAAGATGGGTTTTTTAATTCCAATGGTAACACTGCTTCTATGCCATAAATGAGTAAATAAGGAGTGGCTCCTATGGGCATGAAGATACTTGTGTGATAGGATCATAATGCAAAGACTAATTGATTTTGCCAATCATCTCCAAATTTCATCACTATTTTGCTCAAAATATTGTTGATGGTTTTATTGGTAGCCTCTGCTTGACTATTTTCTTATGGGTAATATGGAGTGGAGAATGTGTGTTTAGTCTTATATTTTTGTGCAAAATTTCTTGACAATTTTTTTCTTATATGATGTTTCATTATCAAAATTAATTATTATAGGTAGATCGAAACATGTAATACTATGAGTCATGAGGAAGATACAAATGTCCTCCCCTATGGTATATTGGAGTGGAATGGATTCCACTCACATGGTAAAATATTCTATAGTTGTGATGATGAACATATGCTCATCAATAGATTCAGGGCTAATTTTTTTAATAAGATCAAATATTCATAACATAAATGGCCAAGGAAAGATAATAGGTTACAATTGTTGTGATGGAACATTCTCTAGGTTACTATGTCATTGACATTTATCACATAACTTTACGCATTATGAACATTCATCTTCCATCGTGGGCCAATATTACCCTTTTTAAAGCAATTTGTGTGATATGGCCTTTCCACTGAAGTGACCACTATACTCACTATCTTGTATCTATGTAATAGCAATTTTGGCTTCTACTAAAGTTAAGCATAAAAAAATTTATCTATTGAAGGATCACCTAAAAAAGCCTTTACCAATGATTAAATAATAGATTGAATGTTTTTGTAATTTGTGTTTATCATTTCAAGAAAAAGTGTCTAGTGTAATAGATTTGTTTATAAAGTTATAGATATCATAAAACCATTCTAGAGTTATGGAACTACATGTAGTAGCTAAGACAGATAGTGTAATCAAATCCATGTTGGATATTGATGGCAATTTTAATCATTTAATTATGAAAATATCTTGATCATCGTTGATGTTGATATGAATCAAGGATGTGGCACTTACCGTTACATCTACATGTTGGTTGTCTTTTGGTATACTTTTTATACAAAAGTAATCAAATTATGATGATAAACATTATACCATATTCTAGTATGGGATAAGATGATCTTTTTTTGTTTGATAAACATCATTGAATTGATTGACCGTAAGTTGGGAATCATCGAAGACTTGAATAGATCTAATTTGGAGGGACTAGGTGCAAAATAGACCTAAGATAAGTGATTCATATTCTATGGTATTGTTGGTGCATGAGAAGATTAATAGAAATGCAATAGGAATTGTGTGACTAAAAGGGTTGATAAAGATAATGCCTACCCCTGCACTAGATGTACATCGAGAACCATCGAAGAACATGGTCTAAGGGTCGAATGAGTAGAATAAGTAGTAAAATCATCTTTAAATGTGTCATTAATAGGATTGGTGTCCAAAATTGGTGCGGCTACCAAATGGTTTGCAATGATTTTGCCCTTTATTGATTTCTTGAGAAATATATTAATGTCAAACTTTGTTAATAACATGACCCATTTTGCGATACACCCAAAGAGACATGGTTTTTCAATAGAAACTTCAAGGGATCTACTTTTGTGATAACATGAATCTCATTATTGACTATGTAATGTCAATTTTTTTTGTGTGGTAAAAACTAATGCTAGACATAATTTTTCTATCCCAAAATAATTTTTTTTATAATCAACTAATGTATGACTGATGTAATAAACTGCTTGCTTGATATATTGATCATCATGTTTTGATAAGATTGTTCCTAATGCATGATTTTTTGCTAAGATATATATTAGAAAAGGCTTGTCAAGTATAGGTGGTACTAAAATAGGTAGATTAAAAATATATTGGTTGATTGTATCGAGTCTTTCTTGACAGGCTTAGTCCCAGATAAACTTTGTATCTTTATTTAATAATCAAGTGAATGATTAAGTTTTATTAGCAAGATGAGCTACATAATGGTGGATTGCTTGGATCTTGCCTTGTAAGGATCAAAGTTGTTTTAATTTCTTGGGAGGTGGCATGTTGATAATTGCTTTGACTCTCTTAGGGTTAACCTCTATGCCATGCTGAGAAATAATGAAACCTAAGAGTTTTATAATGTAACTTGGAACACACATTTATTTAGGTTTAATTGGACATTGTATTGCCTAAGTTTTTGAAAGGTATTTCATACATCAATAGCATTATGTTGTCATTATTTAGATTTAGCTAATATATCATTGAAAAAATCATCGATAGTATGGTGAATCAAGTTGTGAAAAATAGGCATCATGGTATGGTGATATGTGTCTCTGATGTTTTTTAATCCAAAAGGCATGATAATGTAACAAAATGTGTCCTAAGGTGTTGTAAAAGATGTTTTCTCTTGATATTCTTTGGTGATTTTGATTTGTTTGTATCCTACAAAGCCATCTATAAATGATAACATTTCATACTTGAATGTGGAATTTACTATCATGTCAATGTTAGGTAAAGGAAAATCATCTTTTAAGCATGCTTTATTTAAATCTTGAGAATCAGAACAACACCAAATTTTTCCATTGGGTTTTACCATGAGGACTATATTGGAAACCCATTTAGGGTGTGCTACTGGTCAAATGAAGCTAGCATCTAAGAGGTGTTGGATCTCATCTTTGACTAAGAGATCCACCTTAAGATGCATTTTTTGAATTTTTTGTTTAACTAGTTTAGTATCTAGGTACAAGGGAATCCAATGAACTACTATAGATTATCAATTCTTAGCATATCTGAGTAAGACCAAGCAAGGAGTTTTAACAAATATGTTAATATATATATATATATATCCTCTTCCTTTCATAGGGTAGCAACTAACAAGACAATATGAGGATCCTATTTGATTCCAAAATTGAAATTAATTATTTCCTCATCAAGTAATGTGGAATGATCGAGTGTGTATGGGGTTATAGGAATAGTATCATCTAAATCAACTGGTATGTCTTGGGGAAAATCTAGATTTTCTCTAAAGTATGCATGGGCATTTTTGTGATGAGGAAATCTATTTTCATGATAGTAAGATGGGAGGTCTTCATATGCTCTAAGAAATAGTAATAGGGATTCATCATTAGAGAATTAATCTAATGTGAAAATATCTAGTGGAATGGTATCATCAATGAGATCAGGATAGATCAATGATAATGTTGAAATATGATTAACAGTGTGGTCTACTAGTGTAATGGGTGGACAAAACTTTATATACTTTAAAGTGGTGAAAGAAGGTTTATCATGAAGATGGATAAGCTGATATCCCAACCCTTACTTTCCATGTTGTGTGGATGCCTCGATAGGATTGACAATTCATTTTTTTTGCTTTCTAAGACCTTTGCCATGATATCCCATCTTATTAAGACATTTAAGTGCAAAAGGGGAAGTAAATTGGTGATTTGGTGTTAGTGTTATTCTAGAACTTGGAATTGTCTGATGTGTTGCATGTTTTGAGGGTGTATTATGAGTAACAGGTTGTGTATGCATATTATCGAGATTAAAGTGTGGAATATAATTCTATAGAGATTCATCAACTTGTTAGTATTTAAAAGGTTAATTTTCTATTGGGCATGTGTAGATGTATCCTTTGTGACTAAATTTTAGACAAGCATGAAGTGTAGAAGGTACTACATGAATATCATGAATCTAGGGTTGACCAAGTAATAAATTATAATTGAGGTCAATTGGCATGGCTTGGCAAGTTGTTGGTAGTGTCTTAGTTCTCAAAGTAAGATTGAGTGTTATTTGACCCATGACTTTCTGTGGAATGTTGTCAAAACCTCATATGTTCATGTTAGAATGGTCTAGATTGTAAGGTTGTAAATTAATATGTTTAGGAAAATAAATGTTGAGTTCTGAACTGTTATCAACTAACACTCTTTTTACCCCTACATCATTAATTGTTAATTAAATATATAGAGTTATATGTTGTTCAATGATGTGGCACAGGGGTAAATCCTCTTTCTCAAAGGAAATATGATCTTCAGTCCATTGAATTGTGTAGATGATAGAGGCAACGTAAGCTAGTTTAGCAAAAACAGGAATTCTAGTATTATGAAGGGCTTCATATAACACATCTTTGTAAACATCTGATCACTAAAGAATCTTGAGAACTAAAATTGTATTATAAGAAGTGCTAACTTGAGTGATAAAGTTATAGCCATAGATGGAATCAACCTACCTATCTTCATAGACTTGGGTGATAGCATGTACCACATGATCTACTCTAGGCATAGAGTTATTAGTAGGTGAAAGATAAGATCTAGTGTACCAAGTTTGAAGGGAGGAGGGATAGATGTAACTGCTAGTGTTTTCTTGTGTCTAGTAGTGATAGGGAAATACTCAAAAGTAGCCAATGAGTTATATGCATCTAGGTAAAAATCATGAATGTGAAATGAAGTGCATGAAAGTGGAGTTATAAGTTATATAACAATATATTTATAAAGATCATTCCACATAAGAGATAACAAGCAAGGGATAGAGAGCACCAATTTTTGCACTAACGAATTAAAAACATTGACTTATGATATGATATTTCTAATATGTTTAGCGAGATAAACTTGAAAATTTTTCCATATGATCAATAGAAAGTAAGTAATGAAACCTTGTATTAAAGACAAGCAAACATTGCTTTGAGGGAGAGGGATCTTACTATGTTTAGTAATAACTTTTTTATTATCATCCCATATTATGAAAAGTAAGCATGCAATGCAAAGAATCAATATTTGTACTAACATATGGTAAACTTAATTTTCATGTATATGATAGGACCGACTATGGTCTCCTTATTGTTTGTAAGATACATGTGTAAATAACTAAGATCCATTTTTGTTTTCATGTGGAATTTGATTTTAGACGTAAGGTGATACCTCAAGCAAACAAAGGGACCTAGTATATGCAACTAGGGTTTTAAAAAATGATATTTTTAAAATTATTAAGGAATTTTAAAATTCAATGTGAATCTTTGATTTAAATATGTAGGTAAAAAATCAAGAAAATATTGGAAAAATTAGGAAATAAATTACCCTAGGGCATCTAGGGTTTTGTTCATAAAAGGACCTAGTAAATTCAATTAGGGTTTGAAATAAATGATTTTTTTTAATTATTAAGATAAATTTAAAAATAAATATGAATTTTTTATTTAAAATATGTAGAAAAAATTAAAAAATTATTGAAAAAAATAGTAAGGAATTTACCCTAGGTTTTTTAGGGTTTTTATGTGCAAATGAAGTAAGTTGGGTTCACCAAATGATTTAATTATTTTGGGAATATTGGAATCTTATTCCTAATTTAGTTAAAGGTTTGAGTTAACTAAATCAGTAAATAATATTACAATAAATTGAGTATGAATTTGTATAATTTATTTGACCTTGGTAGCTTCTTCAAAATTGTAATGAAAGAGGAGAAATGTAACTTATTTTTAAAATGTGCTAATACGACTTAGACAGAGGCTGATATCAGCTATGTAGAACTAGGATAGTGTCATGAACTAGGATATAGATTTTGTTTGATGAAAGGACATGAGCAGCAAAAATAGGACACTTTGAGGTCTAACACTATAGTTTAGGTTTTGACATTGATTTGAGTTTTCTAAGTTTTATTTGTTGTCCTTGTGTGAGCTTGCCTATGAAATTTTAGATCTTGAATGTTGACAGAGCTCTTTATAGATTATACTTAATATTCAAACCCTAGACCTTCATTATGCTTGAATGAAACTTGAGAAAGAGGGGGGGTTAGTGTGTGTAATATGCATTGAACATGTATCCATAGCCCTTGTATGGGCACCCTACCTACATACCAATACTCTAAAGAGGGATCATGCCATATATAGTTCTCCCACATGATGTGATTTTTTCAATAGTGTTATGCAGATGTGAAATGCTAAAATAGGTGTGACTGAAGTGGCTAGGGATTGATGTGAGGGTTTGAATATGTTGGTGGCTATATTGGATGGTTGTATGTAAAGAATATGGAAATTTACCTTAGTGGTCTTTCTTGTATTTTTGCTTGCTTTTGTTATATTTTTTAACCCATCCTAAATGAGCTTGGAATGATCTTTTAAAAATATCTATTGGTCATGGGTTAAATGCATTTATGAGAGGCTGATATTAAGAAGAAGAAGAATCAATAAAAATGGTTATTAGGGATCAAAATTTTATTGGATAAGAGCATTAGAAATGGGACACCCTATAGTCCAATGCTATGGTCCAACTTGGGTGATATTGTCTTATAGGTAGAGGACCTTGGGGGATGGAATAAGCATGGAAAATGGACCCTGATTGAGCTAGAATCAGGTCTTGGAAGTTTATAGATGATTGAGAATCAACAAAAAAGGTGTGTATAAGAGTCAAGAGAGAACACAAGAGGGGCCTATGGGTTGGGTATCCCAAGCCACACTCAAGCTACCAATTTTGACATTTTATATGACTACAATTTTCAATAAAGGTAACCTCCCCTCATTATAGAGGAGAGACTTTTTGTCTCTTATACTATTGTGAAATTAATATTTACCTTAATTTCCAAATATTTCACCAATAGTTTTTGGCACTTACCATGGGGCACCGTATGTAATTTTCATGAAACCCACAATATTTTTATTATATTAATTTGTATGACTATCCATGGGAATCAAAACCCAAATAACCAACAATATCTTGCTTAAATGAAATCTATAAAAGTAAATTATCTTCTAATTTATGATAGTTTGTTGGAGACAATAGGCTGGATAATTCTCAGTTTCAAATAACTACAACCATGCTAGAAAAAGAATAAAAAGATTTTAATTTTTCTCAAAGAAGCATGCACTCATTACTAGAATAGTAATGATTAGATAATTCCATAGAGATCCTAGAGATATTTTGGCATTGTAGATGATAAAAATTCCATGATGTCTATTAGGGAAAAAAGGTATTTATGATCCCTTCTTTGACTTTTCAAAAGAGTCTAGTTTTAGACTCTATCTTGAAATATAATTTTTTTAACAACCTATAAGTATATCTTTGTCACTATCATTTATATTTATTCCATAAGTAATAAATTTTTAGAACATGGTTATTATCCATGGGGTGATCATATATGTTTTTTGGATTTGGGTTCTCAAATCAATGAATAAGAAAAATGTTCAAGAAATAATTTCCCCAAGTTTACTGGTGATGATAGAAAACACCGTAATGAACACATAAAATATTTATTTTATCCTTATAGTATTTTTGGTGTCAAACATGAATGTGTGTTGTTCAAGTTGTTCATGGAGACATTGGTTAAAGGAGTCATAAAATGATTTCTCCATCTTCATATTGCTTCTATTCTCAATTGGAAAATAATGAGGGATAAATTAAAAGAAATGTTTAAACCTACTAAAGATTAATACTTACTATTGGAATAATTGTCTCAAATCAAGTGAGAGTCTCATTAACCTCTGAGGGATTTTGTAGCTTGATTTAATAAGCTAGTAAAAAAAATTCTAGCTATTACAATGCCTACAATAAAAAAATATAAATGTTTATTTTTGAATGAAAAAGTGCCTAAAGGAAGCTTCTTCCTATGGACTAATTACCCTAAAACATTATAATTTTCACAAACCTAAGCCAAAGAAATTGAGGATGACATGATCATTGTTGGCAAAATAAAGAAGGATTCTATCAAAAGTAAAAAAGCACAATTCAAGTGAATTATAACTTGGATTTTAATATGCAGATTCTTTAATCATAGAATAATCCTTATACGGATAATTTTTGTTCCATATCATGGTAATGTTCATCCTAGACTACCTCCTCCAACTCCTCCATTTTTTATTAAAGCATCTCCTATTGTCTTTCACTACACATGATTTTTTCATGCCACTAATGATGATGATGGTTTAAAATTACCAAAAATGACTAGAGAATGCTGAAAATTTGCACTATTTAATAACCACCTAAAGAATGCATTTTGGGCACCTTTGATCCTAAAATTTAGGAAAATGATGGTGAATCCATTGTGGGTTATTTTGGATATGAAACTGAAGGTGATGATTAGGATGAAAGTGATGAGGATATGAATATCCATTCATATGTAGTATTCACCCAAACTCAAAATAAGAAGATGAAATATTATAATAATAATAATAAAGAATATAATAACTTAAAGGTGAAAGAGACACCTAAAGTTGCATTTTTATAAAATTTGTTCTCAATAGAGGTGCTCCTTTGACAAACTTTTAAAAAAATAAACAACTAAAAATATCTAGTAATTTGAACTCTCCCCCTGTGTCTACCAATAAAGAACCTAAAAATTCTTCCATCGATATAATCAATCATATGAACAATATTAAGGTTTAGATTTATCAAACTAAATACCTAAAGAATAACCTTGAGAAATTTGATTGGATGGTCAAGTTCATCAAAGGAGTAAGTTCCAATGCACCTTCTCAAGGAGTACATATCAGGATGGTTGATTCTAATTTGTAAAATAATTTATCCATTAATTCTAAGAGAAATTAAATTCCTAAGCCTTTCTGTGTGTCTCTATTTATTGGTAGCTTTAGGTTGACCAACTACATAATTTATTCAGGAACTTCATACAATGTTATGCCAGTTAAAGTTGCACACACCATGAGATTGACTTGCACTAAAACATTTAGTCATTATTTTAACATGTAAGCAAATCATGCCAAATTGATTGGACATATTAAGGATGCACAAGTTTCTCTAACTACTTTTTCCCAAAAGAGAGGAAAAATTACCATATTGGTGGTAGACATTCCTCCCAGCTATGGAATGCTTTTGATCAGGTCTTTCTATAAAAACCTCAACGGAGAATTTAAAATAGGCTAGATACAAGATATGATTGCCATCAAAGGAATTAATGAGAGATTAATCCTAGAGTTAGAATCTAAGCTCTTGTTACAGAAGTCAAATGATTACCAAGAAGACATCCTATATGAGGAAAAATCTCCTGACACTTACATGATGATGGATGATAAATATCTAGAACTTCTTGAGTTGGTGGGAGGTGACTTTAATTATATATAAAATTTAGAGTTTGATGTAATTTGTGTGATGATTAGTTTAGGTGTTGGTATATTGATGATTTCTCTACAAAAAGAATCATTTATTTTCTCATACAAACTCTAATTTGAGTGTATAAATAATAATTATGAGTATGAAAAATTGTTGTCATAAAATAGGGAATCTAAAACCTCAAAGTGAAAGGTGATGCAAAATTTTGTCATAAAATAGGTACAAGTCCAATATCAAGTAAAAAATTATAGGATCAAACATTATAAAAATAGGGTCTAGGACTGCATCAAATACTTTCAAGATTTCTCTATTAGTGCAGTCCTAGGAACAAAAAATCCAAAGTTGCTACCCTAGCCATATCCACTTCCTTGATGATTCCTCCTCAAAAAATTGATAAGGACTGATATGTCATTGAAATATTATATCCCACTAATTTTTGAGATAAATCTAAGCATTGATAAGTATTCATCAATGATGAACATATCATTGATTTCTTGGATCATAGAGACAATTTTAGGAATCTATAAATTGATGGAAGCTTCAATGCCTACATAGAATCTTACACTCTAAAAAAAAGAGTAATAGATAATACAAACACCTAACACTATAGATGATCGACCTGGTGACAAGATCATATAGTTGAAATGGAATAAGATTCCAAAATGTATATTTTTTTGGAGGAGATGTTTGACAAACATGACAAGTACATCAAGTAAAATATTCAAGGAAATCCTAGAGGATCCATTGAATATGATAAATTAAATATTAACATAAAAAAAGACCTAAGGTATGATAATATCATAACATTTTGTTCTAAAGAAGAGCATAGGATGTTCATTTCCATTTTTCAAATATATAAAGACATATTTTCTTGGTGTCACACTAATCTAAAGCCATTTAGACTCAAAATCATGCAACATAGCATTCTATTAAAACCCAATGCTAATCCATTTAGGTAGAAATTGAGGCACTATATTATAGAAAAATAGATGGTACTATTCTCAAAGATATTTAAAACATGTTAGATGTCAAGATTATCTTTCATATTCAACATTCAACTTGGGTAGCCAACATTGTGCCTTCAAAATAAGAATGGGGAAGTCAGGATTTGTGTAGATTTATATAATCTCAAACAAGATTCACTCAAGGATAACTACCCCTTAAAAATCATTGATAAAATACTATAGGTTGTCATAGGATATAAAATGATTTCTATGTTATATATATTCTCAGGTTATAATAATGTTGAAGTGGATATATAAGATTAGTTTAAAATGACTTTCACCACCCCATCATGAAATTTTGTTAACAGAAGGATGAATTTGAGTCTCATTAATGTAGGGGCAACATTTCAAAGGGTGATGGACTTGGCCTTCAGTGATATGAAGAAAAATATCATAGTAATCTACATGAATGATCTCACAATATTTTCAAAGAAAAGATAAGATGATTTTGAACATCTTAAAAGGTTCTTTCAAAGATGTCACACTCATGGGATATCTTTAAATCCCAAGAATTCTATCTTTGATGTGACTAGAGGTAATATTTTAGGTCACATAGTTTCTAAATAAGGTACTAATATTGATCCATAAAGATTAAAGTCCATCCAACAATTGTCCATAACAATTGACAAATCTAATACTCACTCATTCTTTTGCAAAGTTAATTTTATCAAAAGGTCTGTTTATGACTTTGTTGAAATTATAAGGCATATATTAAATATGATGAGTGAGAATAACTCATTCAAATGAAACAATTATGGAAAAAAAGAATTCAATGAGATCATGGAATCAATTTACAAAACATCGGCCATGACTTAACTTGATTTTTAGGACTTCATTGCATATTTCTACTCCTATAAATACACCTTATCTACTATTTGGGTGTTAAAAAATGAATAGGGTATTGAATCCCCTATTTCCTTTGATAAACTCAAGTATTTAATGATATAGAAACATGAATTCATCATGGTCAAAAGGGTCAAGCATTTCATATTTTATATCCTAAATTCTCATACCATCATAATGGTCCTAGATTCAACAACAAAATTGATCCTTATCAAGCATGAGATTGGATCAAAAAGAGGTGATTGGATTGATAAAATGTAGGAATATGAATTAGATATCAGACCCACTATATTTTTAAGAGGACAAGGCCTTTGCAAACTGATTTCAAAAAGTATGGACAATCATAGAGAAGAAAAAGAACAATTATCTTTGGTGGTCCTCATTGATTCTCTTATAAAATGGTATTTTGATATCACATACTTCTTCTCATATGGAGAATACCAACCCATCTAAATCCCAAGAAAAAATGGACTCTCAAGCTAAAGGTATCCATATATGTGATTTTATAGATTACCTTATTCAATATGTCTTTGGATTTCACCTTCTTGATGTGTGTAAACAAAAAACAATAGAAGAAGATTTTGGAGGCATATCATGACCAGGCTTGTGTTAGACATTTCTCATTTTCAGTCATAGTTTTCAAGATTCCACAAGCTCACTATTATTGGCCTATGTTGTTTAAGGATTCACAAGAATGGGTTTCTAAATGCGAAGATTTTTAATGCTTCATTAGCTGACCTAAACTCATAGCATTGTAATTATGACTAGTGATCATGGAAGAACTATTTAACTAATGGGGATTAGGCTTTATCAAGATTCTAAATCCTCACTCTAATTATAGACACACCCATGTCTTAATGACTATTGATTACTTCACATAGTGGGTGGAATCCATTTCAATGAGATCCACCTCTTCTAAAATTATGTGCAACTTCTTAAAATAGAATATTTTGGCCAAATTTAACATCTTTGAGAAGATCATATTGGATATTTCTTCTATTTTTATTTTGTTCTAAGTTTATTGGTTGTTTTTATGAGTATGACATCTCTATTTCACATTCCTCAAATTGTTCCCCATAAGATAATAGCCAGGCATAACCTAGTAATAAAAATATAACTATCATCATTCACAAGTTGGTTGATAATAATCAAAGGAACTAGCACAAGAATCTATATGATGTAATAAGGGCTTATTGAATCAATCCTAAGAGAGAAATTAAAATGTCTCCATTTAATCTAATCTATTGAAGAGATGTTATGATTCTTATTCCTTTCAATGTACCAGCATTGATGCTAGTACATGCCTAAAATATAAATAGTTTAAGGATGTTCTAGATAAGAGATTAATGTACCTAAGAAAGATAGAAGAAGATCAAGTCACATTAATTGATATAATTACAACTCATTAAGAAAAATTCAAGGAATTATTTGATAAAAAAAGGCTCGATAACATGATTTATAAATAAGTTACTTAGTCTTACTCTAGGATAAAGGAGAGACCCAAGAGGAAGTCCTAAGAATTTTGAATCCCTATGGATGGCACCATTAAAATTTTGACATTTCTATGGTGAAAATATGTACTATTTTGCATAAAAATATGATACTCAGCTCTCGCTACCATACAATTGGAAATATATAAAGTTGTACAAATAATAGTAGGATATCATCTACCATTTCCATTTAGTTGTGTGTTTCCTTTCAGTCATGCATTTCCCTATTTCTATATTCCTTCTGTTTCTTCTTGACTCTATTTCCTAATAGATAAGGCATTGACCTATAAAACCCCAAGATTCTATAATTTTAGTTTATGGGTTTTGAAGATCCCAAAAAATATTACAAAGGAGAGAAATATGTGACATTCATGTTCATATAGGATGCCTCTACTAATGATAATGAATTGGTCAAAATTATCATAAAAACACCATGCTGAGATACCAAAAACCAATACAATCTTACAATGGTACCAACTTACCATAAACAACCATGTTATAGCAAGGGATGCTTTCACTAAACATACACCAAACTTTTACTCATCCTTTGCATAAAATATCCATCCTAGGTTCTTTTCAACAATGAAAAATAGGGGATCAATCACCTTATGTATATTTAAAGTAGATTTTGATAAACATTTGCATGTCCTTCCTAAGCAGAGGGACATACTAGAATAACTTTGAATTGTTGCTCTTCTACCCTTTTAGTTTTATGTACTTGTCTTCTTTCTTTAATCTCAACAACTTCAGGGTATATAGGTAAAGGGGATTCAATTGAATTAAAGGACTAGGATTTGTCTTCTGATATTGCATCATTATTAGGTTCTACCCTTGAAATAGTTATTTCGTTCTCTATGTCCTCCACCCTATAGTTATCCAGATCAGTGGCTTTAGAAGCTAGATATGGCTCCTCCCTCTTAGAGTCTTCTCTATGTAGGTCTTTTTTAGAATCACTCCCTTCAATGTCATTTCAAAAAACATTATATTTAGGGAGGGAATCCTTCCATCATGAAACTCCTATTTAATACTTAGTATAGTTGGAGTATGAGGCCAAATTCCCTAGTCAAAAATAATTTTGACATCAGAAAGGTAATATTTCATAATCTAGAGACTATTTCCAAATACGATCTTGAAATCTCAATTAAATACTCTAAGGAAGATCTATAGAATTTTTTTAGGTTAACCAACATATGTGTAAAAGGAAGATGGTGATAACATTCACTAGTTGAATCAATTGAAACTTAATCATCTAAGGAGATGCCAATGGATTTTAAATGGTCTTCTATCCAAAACTATAAAGGCAAATAATAATATATAACCCAAACCAGTCAAATGTCAAAGGTCTCTTTGAGTGGGTCAAAAGCTAAAAACCATGGCCTGAAGATCATAAAGTTATGATCCCAAGACCACCTAGAACCCTAGAATGCAACATTTCTATATTCTACCAGATTAAAAAAACCATTAAGAAACCCTTGGTGTATGGAAATATGAAGTTTACCTTCCACAAAGGGCATTCACTTTTCTTTGATCCATATATGAAGATCAGGAAGGGAAGACAAAATGTGAGATAACTGGCATATCATTGTTGTGTTTGAGAGCTCATCTTCTCATTATAGGATCTACAACAATGAGTATCTTTTGAAGTCTATTTAAAACAACCCCAAATTTTTTTATTAATTGATTATCAGAGTGAAAATAAGAATGTATGTAGATATCATGTCATGACTAATTATTACTTACCATAACTTAATTTTTTTCATATACATGTACGTGTACACCCAAACTAAAATAGATAATCTTACACATTTTTTCTAAGTCAATATTTAGTTTTCAATAGGTTACAAGATGAAAATGATATTTGATTGTCTAAAAGAGGATTATTATGAACTAATCATCATTTAAATTAAACAACCATAATATAAGTATGCCATCAAATCCATCAATAACATGCAACTAGCTACTTGAAGGGATTAACTAATTATGCATTCAAATAGACATTCTTTTCAATCATAATTATTAGAAAAGAAGTAGGTATTAGAAGGATTCTACACACCGATATTGTATATCTAAATCTCTGGTTGGGGTCCTTGCATCTTAAACCTTCTGTGAGAAATTAAGAATAAACCCATGCTTAATCAAAAGGCACATCAATAAATTCACTCATCAAGTCCTTATAAATAACAAAGTAAGTCCTTTAACAAATTCTCATTTGTTACATAATCAAGATACCTTTGATATGCATAGGAAACGTGAGTTATTTATATGTATGGGGAATAATGCTACCTACTAGAATTAGATAGCCTAAATCTCAGCTTAGAATCATTGCACTCCCTTACCCTTTTTCATTATTATTCAAGTATTATATATTTAAAACAATCAGTGTAGGATCATAATCATATTCAATAATAAGTCAAAATTAAAGATCCTACCTTAATCAAGGACCAACTTATCAATTTATTCCATTTTATAGACAACCATCATGGAATTGGTTATTAAGATAAATCCAAGTTAAACACTCCTACCAAGAGAGAGTTAATACCACTTAAGTTCTAGTGTAAAGGAACTCCTTGTATTGTTAAGTCATAACCTTATGAGATATTTAGAAAATTATTAGAACCATTCAAATTGATCTCATTATTATTATAAAGGAACAATGCCATGTAAATGCATAAGGATATAGTATCACAATGCTACCCATCAGGTTTTAAAATAACCTTCAACTTTGGGTCCTCGTGTTGGTTTTTATATCACTTAATAAAGTATGATTAAATAAATTCTTTTGACCAATTAGTATTAGAATGAATAGAATAATGTTCAAAAGTCTCACAACTAGATTTTATAAGCAAACTCTTCTATCATTCCTTAATTGATACAATTAGCTAAGTGAACTAAAGAAATTGATGACATTTAAACTTTCCTTTCATTGTTCATCCTTTATTATGATTTTCATGATGAACTCAAGGAATTTAATACCAATGAAACTTAAAATATCTTCATAAGTTTCCATATAATTAAATTTGATCTAACATAGTTCTTCATGTATTGTCTTGTGAATAAAAATGAATCCAATTACAGATCAAACAACATAGCTAATAAACAATAGCCCTCATTATAACATACAATGAAACATTATAATTATTTACAACAAAAGTATATTCATTCATTTAATAAGTCTCCATGGTTTTATAAGTGAAACTTAATAGCATTAGATTATATCTCTATAATATATTCAAGTGATAGTAGATCTGTAAAGAAGATGCCAATAATCAATAATGAAGTGGATACATACACAAACTGGTATGATTAGTGGTTTATCTAGACAAGGAAAATACCCTTGAGTTGCCATAATGACCGTATCAATAGTAATGATTACAATAAGAACAAATGTTTCCATTATATTCAAACTCAGTCAATGTTATAAAAGGATTTACGCATTAATTAGTAGCTATGAAAGGCTCATCAAAAATCTAGATGATTACTTCCAACATGGTAAACTGAAAGACAAGTGTATTTTATCACAAAAAGCATTTAGAGTAGCCCCTTATGGCCATACACATCTTTAGTTTTTAAAAATAACATAAATGAAACATATAACATGGTTGTAGGTGTTCATTCACTATGGCCCATAAACTTTTAATAACTTGTGATGCATATTTTCAAGATAATGGAGATCACCAAACCATGTTGAAAAATCATAGTGGTTATTTTAAGTACTATTACAATATTAACTGAGTATGGTGTAACTTGACATAAACATACATGACCCTCCAACATGGATAACTACCTCACACTATAAAAATAATACTAATTACTTTATCAATATTAAGCAAATTAAATGCAATCCATTTATTGCCAAATGTCATTATGACATTTGTAAGAGTATTAAAAATAAGTATAAATTTCATCTCATAATAAAAACATCAATATTTTAATATAATCGATCAAGGTACACTCTCAACATTGTGCCTAGTAGAAACAGGAATGTTAGCAATTGATATAACTTACATAAGATAGATAAATGTGCATAATTCAAGAGCATCTAAGAAAAATTAACTATATTATCTTATCCAATGCCATCTACAATAAGTAGTTAACTAACAGTTACTTCCATAAGGGATCCACCAATTAAATCTTGTAGGAGAGAGAGAGAAGGACATCAATAAGCATAAAGCCTAACCTGCATGCACAGTCTAATGAGCCCATCTATATTTTGGCCCCAATCACCCCTTCCATTAACTAGATGGTGGATTTTGGCCTCTAATTTTTCATAAGGAGATTGAGCATGAAGGAATTTAAGGCAAGGTCATTATTGCACAAAAGACAAATAATTGAAGAAACCAACAAGAATAATAACAACCTCAAGATCAAACAACTCAAATTAACTCATTAATCAAAAATAAAAAGGAAAAATATTGATACATAATGAGCCTCACTCATATTATAATTATATGCTTCTCCTCAATAATCATGGTAAGTTAAGCATCCCATAGGTATTCTTAATGGTGTTCATTGACACCAATTTAATACTAAATCATAATCCATGAATTCCATATTTTATTACCTGGGGAAACATAAGTAACTATCTCATACCATAATCTTGTCTATAATATCAAGGTTGTTCCCAAGCATGAAGTCCAATAGTTCAATGAAGGGACAAAATACCAACAATGAAAAGATCATGAACAACCAAGGATGGAACCCACAATATCATCCGTCATTGTAATTACCCCTCAATATATAAGAAGAGCACAAATCTATAAAAATGAAACCCCATCCAACTAACAAATCAACATAAAAATAAAACAAGCAATGCTACAACCTTCCAAGGAGAGTTAATTTGTAAAACCTTCAATTCACACCTAATTTCAATGTTAAACATGGTTATATATTTCTAAAGACCAATAATGACACCCAATGATTCAAAATTGCCCATAATGGGATAGGAAGCCAAATAGAGTCTCATGGATAATATTTTATTTCAAAAGGATGGAAATAATAAGAAAGACAAGATGGGTTGATCCAAAACAAGAACCCAGATTTAGAAATTATGAATAACAAATGTTCTAAAATATTAATTACACATCATCTACTAGGGTTTCACATTAAGGTCATCTCATTACTATCCAAATGTGATTCACACAATATTCACCATAAAAATCTATTCAACATAAACTACAAGCAAACCCATATTATCTTATTTTATAACATGATAGATTATCCTTTATTAGAGGTTCAGTCCACAAGCATAAAATGACAATAATACACAAATTAATTCATGTAAGGATCCTTAAAGAAGACAAAATATCCCCAAAATGTACACCATAAGTCAAGCCCAAGGAACCTCTTATTCAAAATAAAATTGAATGGATTAATATTAAAATGCCCTAATAAAAATAGGGGTTTATTTAACAACTATTAGAAGGTTAATAAAAATGATCAATTCAATGTATATATAAATAAATGAAATCCTAATATACATAAATTAAAACCATTCAATGGCATATTAGTTTATCTAGCTATGGTTTGCATGGAAGTAATTGAATATCCTATTCAATAGTATTTTAATAACACCACATACATGATAAAAAAAATTATTCAAGGAGAGTAGAGAGTTTAAGCCGAAGATATAATCATATTCTACACACCAATTCACCCTTATAGAGTTAAGGGTTTTTAATAAATCAACATAGGAATCCAACTCCTATAAAGTCATGTTTTTAAAGCAAAACTCCACAACCCTTCCATTCACTTAAATTTTTTGAAATAAAAATAAGCATTGTTTCAATCACTAGAATGCATAAATCAAAACAACTCAACATCAATCCATCACTAAATGCATAGATTAAAAATGACCCATCATGAAAAGGATGTATATCGATTTAATATCAAACATATTGATTTATATGTCCATGATGAAGTCTTTCAACTTCATCACTGACCTATAAAATTTTATTTTCATTTCATAAAAACTCAAAAACTTGCATAGATCAAAAAACACAATAAAATACATATTACATAGAAAAAATACACTTACTCCGACCCAAATGCCATCTTTCATGGAGAAGTGGGAATCATTTCCTTTATTTTATAATGTCATTAATCATTATTCCTTGACCATGATAACATGGAAGCGAGTGACACACTCTACCTCCCTACAGTGGACATCATTCCACCTCCCAACTATCACTAAAGGTCACCATAGTAGTTTTGGGCTTCCCCCATACTTCATCAGATCTGATCAAAAAAATATGGAGTGTGAACCAAGACCAAAACCTCCATGTGAATGAATCATAAAATTCCATTAAACTCCCTCAACTTTTACACCTTCTTGACCTAGTGTTTTACCCAGGTAGTGAGCTCTAAAGACTCCTTGAGGTTCATAAATGTGCATACCTGACCAAGATCTTTGGTAAGAGGGTCAACCCATAATGAAAATCAAGTAATAATAATAATAATAATAATAATAATAATAATAATAATAATAATAATAATAATAATAATAATAATAATAATAATAATAATAATAATAATAATAATAATAACACCAAACATCATGTCAACCAAAATTAACATCATCATACACATGTGTAAGTCAAATTACCCATGAAGGGGTCACATGGTCTACGCTACAACTACATCCATCCTATTCATCATGACTATTGGATGCACTCAAAAAAGTGACATAGTCCATGACCATGTAGTCATCTAGTCCACCATTGCAAATTAACACCACCAAAGCATAATGGTATAATACACCATGTAAATCAAATCCACAATTACATTATGGCCCAATAAGGTTATGGTTGAACCATCATAACCACCTAGGAGTTGTCATGCAATCACAATGGGTTAAGAGACAAAAGGGTTCTAATAACTAATAACACCAAAATAACCCACACAAAGAGACTATCAAAAACACACGTGACATTGACTAATCAACCAAGTTTGCACAACATCAAAATAATAAGATAATGACCAAAAGTAACATACAAAGACCTAAAAAATTAGTCACAAAGATAACTACATTAATGTAATATTTAACAAATGACTTAAATATCCATTACAATTAACTTTTTTACTTATCATTGTCAATCCCAACTACTCATTAACCTCTTAGTTATCACCCTAGTTGCTAGAGTCCACCTCAATTCTAGCTCATATACCATGTTCTTTCAGCCATGAAAGATATGCATCAATAGTATCTAGCAGTTTACTAATAACAATAATAATATAAATACAAAAAATGTAAAAATGTAAAGGTGTTGTAAGTAAACCAAACATAATCATCCACTATAGTGAGAAAATAGAATGCCATTAATTAATCATGATAACTGAATCTAATGTCTAAACTAGAATTATATCAACATGTGGTTCAAATACCAATCATAATTAAATAAATGATGATATAAGCTCCAGTAGAAAACATCTTTAATGTCCCATAAGATTAGGTCATGACATCCTCCCCTCCTTACCAAAGAGCCATCCTGATAACTTTTGGAATAACCCAAGGACACAAAATCCTACAATATGTCCTACTTACCATGTAGCATTCTCTCATAGTAATTTTAAAATTCAAAAGTGTTAATGCTTAGCCTTACCTTATTGGAATTTCAATTATGACCATTATGATAGCCATTTATTTATTTAATTTTGGCTAAAATTAATGCCTTTATTAAGTCATGTGTCTTTATAATGCTAGGATGGGAAAAATGGGATGCATTATGCATCTTTTATTAGCATAATTATTCACAAGTGTCCCAACTTGGTTGCAATTTTTATGATTCCCTACCTTATAAGGCCATTTATTTTTTAATAGAATTCATCAGAACCAAATATAGATAATTTTACCATCGAAACTTACTTTTATTTGCCATCATAACTTCATGGTAAAAGCTATTATTTTTAGCACAACACTTCTAAAAATGATTATTTCCAGTGACCCACATGGGTATGCAACTGAAAATGTTCTAGGAATATATTGTTATTATTGTGATAGATTAAACCTACCTTGTCATGCTTGCCAACAGGATTGCTATCAACACTTTTAGGAAGGAATTACAGTCATTAGTTCATGTAGGGATAGTAATTTCTCCATAATTTCATTTTTGTTAATTAATTAGGATAGTAATTTTATATATAAAATAATTTTATGATAAGTAATTTCTATTTTTCACAAGGATACATTATCACACAAACCTGCAACTTAAGTTCAATAGTTATAAGAGTCCAATCCATCTAGATTTACAACCACATTTACAGGTTCAAAGTGGAATCTTCCACTATAAAAATAATGTATTACACATAAATTTAATAAAATTTGTCACAAAATTTTGTCAAAAGATAATAACCCACAATGTGTAGTTACTCCTTTCTCAATATTCACCATTCATGGGTTAGTGCAGTGTCCTACACTAACCACACTAAACATCAAAGAAGACATTTCTAGCATCACATGTAACCCTATGTATTATAACATGTTCTCCATTACTTATGAACTCACATGATGGTCTATGGATCCTAATCCCACCATCCTTTATCATCCATCTGAGGGCATTCACCTAAATTTTATCACTCCTTCAAGGAGTTAAGTGGGTACCTAAGATTTTTAAACTACCTGATCAGGGATTTACATCACTCTTTCCTAGCCATTAACATACATTTCAATCATGATCAATAATAAAATAGAATATTCATTCTAGAATATTAATTTTAGGTAAACATAATATTGCCTTATAACACATTTGCACTTATAGCCAACATGTGTCTACACTTCAACAAGTTCAACCTTACTCTTATTACATAAAATTCCAATACTCAAAACAAAATAGTGCCTCACAAGAACTTATTATATATTGAAATTACATCATGATTGAAATTAGTCAACCAACTATGGCATAGGCAACCAACATAATTAGCCATTTAAACACACAATAGCCAATTATTATCACCTCAAGACTTATCTTAATGAGACCCAAGGATGAATTTTATTTGTATTAGCCTTGTCCAACCATGATCATTCTAGGTTGGTTGAGATATTTTACTCAACTCAACACCACTCAACACATAAATTTTAAATCAAATCAAAAACTTCTACATTGATCTCTTATCATTAGACTAGATCACAATATTCAATTCATTTTAACAATAGAATATCATTATAGAGCTACATTTATCACACTTTTTATCATTTCATATGTAGAATCAGTTAGCACCACAACAATTTTCTAACGGGTTCATGTTGAAAACATCAAATGTTATAACTTCTTACCAAAAATCAAGAAAACAAGCATGTCATCATAATTTTTATGGCTGTAACATGACTACCAGTGGTAAGAAACATTTATGGACATTCCACCATATCTCTTAGAACCATTTAATAATCAAAATAGGTGTCAAAATACCACAACAATAGGTATTGACAACCTTTGCTAATCTACCAAAATGTTCCTTCACATAGTCATAATACAAATACAACTCTAGAAGTATTAACATTCCTGCTAAGATATTATCAAGTTATATCTAAACCAAGCATTGATAATGTTGGAATCAACAAGTTCTGACCTCTTTATAAAAAACTTTTGATTTCTAACTTAACCCATAATTTAATACAACACATTTTTTCTCTAGGGATATCAAACTTAGTATCATCATATCCCCAAATAAAGGTGTGTTCCAACAAAACCCATAGTTATATATCCATGAATCTGAGAGGTTACCAAAAATGTTTGTCTCATGTTTTAGATGGATAATAATGCTCATTTATAAAGAGATATCCCCTAACTTCCTAGCTTACAATTGAAATAATTGATTTAACCCCATTAAGACCTCAACATTTAATTCAAATGTTTGGTCCTCTCTAAGTCATAATGTTTTAAGAATATGATGTCAACTTGCCCATATGAGTCAATAATTAGATACTGAACATCATTTCCTTATTTCCAAGAGTGAAGAAGTTATCACTAGCCTCCTATTGACTCACCTTTACAAGTCAATAGTCAAAATGTGATACTTTCCCTAATACAACTTGATTCAGGAGGTGTGAGCTCAACCAAGGCTAGGGTGGATAACAACCACTAATGTGAAATTTATATATTTTTCATAAACAATGATTTTAATGAAATGTGAGGATTTTTCAACATCTTAGTATTATAAAACATAACACCATCCTTTTCAATTACAGAGATAAAATTTATACACATGTTCTAGATAATTTAATATCTTTTAAGGTCATAGTACACTGCACCTATTGCCAAAATAACTAAAAAAATATTGGTTTTCCACAACCGGTCTATTTCAAGAGATCATAGAAACATAATGGTGCTAAAAATAGATCCACCTTAGTTATACAAACATCAAGGTCAAGTTTGGTTATTCCAAACACTCTTGAACAAGTTCAATCTTGTAGTAACTTATGGCATTAGAGGAGATAAAATTGATAGTGGTACATGATTTATTTAAAATTATATATAGATACCAACTATAATTCCTCTAGCTTCAATTGAGGTAGCATAAAAATCATCATCTTGCTTATCTATAGTTATGTACACTAGTTGATTGGTTGGTTATCTAGATGAAAGTCATAAGATGGTATCCTCCTAAATTTACAAAGGTGTTTCCACCGTAAAACATCAACTTCAACCAGTTGGTAGGCTACCACCTTATTATTCACATTAGCTATCATACCATGACTATTACTGTACTTCTACATATGTACCATCCATGCATTTACTGCATTACTATACTCTTGGGGAAGTCATAGAGTATTATTTATATCAAATATAGATTGAAACATTTTTTTCGCAAAGTTCCCTTTCAGAATATCAACCATTGCTCTGATACCAGAAGAAATAACCACCCCAAAAAAACTTCAAGAATTGAGCATCTGAGGCACATAAGGATTCATGTAAAGCCCATAACATAATTAATTTTTACATACCATAATAAATAAAACCTTATGCATCTAAGTCAATATTTAGTTTCCAATAGGTTACAAATGGAAATGATATTTGATTATCTAAAATAGGATGATTATTTACTAATCATCATTTACATTAATCAGTATGACTAAAAGTACACCATCAAAGCCATCAACAACATGAAACTAGTTACCATAAAGGGATTAACTAATCATGCATTAAAAGAGACATTATTTTAAATCAAAATTATTAGAGAAGAAGTAGACATTGGAGGGATGCTACCCACCAAGATTATATATCTAAATCTCTAGTTGGGGTACATGCATCCTAATTTTCCTTGCTTAAGTAATTAAAAATCAACCCATGCTTAATCAAAAGGCATAATGATAAATTCAATCATCAAGTCCTTACAACCAATAAAGTAAGTCGTTTAATAAATGATCATTTATTACATAAGCAAGAGACCTCTCATATGTTTAGAAAAAGTGATTTTTTTATAGGTAAGGGGAATAATGTTACCTACTAGAATTAAATAACCTGATTCTTAGCTTAGGGTCCTTGCACTCCCTTAGCCTTTTTCATTATTAGCCAATTATTATATGTTCACAGTAAATAGTGTAGGATCATAATCATATTCAATAATAAATTAATATTTTAGATGCTATCTTAATCAAGGAGTAACTTATCAATTTATTCCCTTTTATAGACAACCATCATGAAATTAGTTATTAAGATAATTTCAAGTTAACCATTCATGCCAAGAGAGATTTAGCATAACCTAAGTTATAGTGTGAATGAAGTCCTTGTATCATTAATTCATAACCCTATGTGATAATTTATAAAATCATTGGAACCATTTAACTCAGTCCCATTATTATCATAAATGAATATTTTTATGTAAATGCATAAGGAAACCTTCTCACAATGTTACCCGATAGGTTAAAAACAACCTCCAACTTTGGTTCCTTGCATTGGGTTTTTTATCACTTGATAACATATGATTAATTAAATTATGTTAGCCCATTAGTATTAGTATGAGAAAAATAATGTACAAAAGTCTCACAATCAGATCTTATAAGCATCATCTTCTATCCTTCCTTAATTGATGCAATTAGCTAAGTGAACTAAAGGAATTGATGACAGTTAAAATTTTATTTATTTTTGTTCCCTTATTATAGTTTTCATAAAGAACTCAAGGAATTTAATAATAATGAAACTTAAAATATTCTCATAAGCTTACATACAAGTAAATTTGGACTAACATAAGTCTTCATATATTCTCTTGTGCATAAAAAGGAATCTAATGACAAATCAACCAACATAGCTACTAAGGGATAGCCTTCCTTGTAACATACAATGAAACATTATAATTATTTCCAGTAAAAGCATGTTCATACATTGAATAATTATCCATGCTTTTCTAATTAAAACTTAATGGAATTAAATTATATCTTTGTAATGAATTCAAGCAATACTAGATCCATAAAGAAGATGCCAATAATCAATAATGGAGTGGATACACACACAAACTGCTTTGATTATTGGTTTATCTAGACAATGAAAATGCCCTTGAGCTATCTTAATGACCATTTAAATAATAATGATCACAACATGAAAAAACATTTACATAATATTTAAACTTAGTCAATGATATGAAAGGATCTAGGCATTAATTACTAACTATAAAAGGCTCATCTAAAATCCATATGATCACTTCGAGCATGGTAAACTAAAAGATAAGTGTATGTTATCACAACAAAAATTTTAATCATCCCCTTATGGTTGTACACATCTTTCCTTCTAATCAATAATAGAAAGGAAACATATAACATGGTTTTAAGTGTTTATTCATTATGACCCACACCCTATTAGTAACTTGTGATGTATATTTTCACGATAATGAAGACCACCAAACCATGTTCAACAACCATATTCATTGTTGTAAGTAATATTTCAATACTACCTGAGTATGGTGTAACATAATATAAACATACATGAGCCTCCAACATGGATAACCACCTCACACTTTGAAAATAGTACTAAGAACTTTATCAATAATAAATAAATTAAATGCAGTCAATTCACCACTAAACATCATTGTGGCCTTTACAATAGTATCGCAACTAAGTATAAATCTCATCTCATAATAAAGATATAAATATTTTCATAACATCAATAAAGGTACACTCTCAACATTGTTCTTAGTATAAACAAGAATGTTAACAACCCATATTCTATATAAGATAGATAAAGGTGCATAATTAAAGAGCATCTAAATAAAATGAACTATATAGCAAGAAAGATTGTATTATCTCATCCAAGGGCATCCATAAGAAGTAGCGCACTAATAGATATGTCCATAAGATACCCACCAATGCAAAAATGTAGGAGAGAAAGAAGGAAATGAATTATCATAAATCTAAACCCACATACACATTCTAATGAGCCCATCTATATGGTGGCCCTAACCACCCCATCCATCAGTTAGATGGTGGAGTCTAGCCTTTGGGTTTTCATGGGTAGATTGAGAATGAAGAGATTTAAGATAAGGTCGTGATTGTATAATAGATAAATAATTAGTGCAACCAAGAAGAATAATAACAATCTCAAGATCTAACAACTCAAAGCAACTCAATAATCAAAAGAAAAAATAAAAACTTCTATATGCAATGAAACTCACTCATATCATAACCATATGCTTCTACTCAACAATCAAAATATGTTAAGAAACCCATAAGTATTCTTATTTTTGTTCCTTGACATCAATTTAACACTAAATTAGAATCCATGAATTCTATATTATCTTACTTGGGGAAGCACAAGTAACTGGATTGACATATGAGGTTGTCAAGAATACCAAGGATGTTCCTAGGCACAAAATCCAATAATTCAATGAGGGATAAAAATCCAAGAATTAAAAGACTATGAACAACAAAGAATAGAACCCATAATATAATCCAACATTGTAATGACCACTCAATACATAAGAAGAGTACAACTCTATGAAAAGTAAACCCCATCCAACTAACAAATCAACATATGAATCAAGCAAGTAGTGTTATAACGTTCCAAAGAGAGTTAATCTATAAAACCTTCAGTTCACACATGATCTCAATGTCAAACATGGTTTCATATTTCTAGATATTATTAATGATACCTAATGATTCAAACTTTCCCAAAATGGGATAAGAAGTCAAATAGAGTCTTAGGTCTAAGATTCCATTTTATTAGGATATAAACAATAAGTAAGACCAGTTGGGTTGATAAAAAATAAGACCTAGATTTATAAATTATAAACAACAAATATTTTCAAATATTAATTAAACATCATCCACTAGGGTTTCAGGGGAATGTTATCTCATTACTATCTAAAGGTGATTCACAAAATATTCACCATAATAAATATATTCAACATACACTACAAACAAACCCATACTATCTCATTTTAGAGCATGAAAAATTATCCTTCATTGTAGGTCCACTCCACAAGCATAAAATGACAAAAATACATAAATCTATTCATGGAAGGTGAAACCAATAAGAAAATCTAAAATCTAAACCGAAAACACAACACAAATCATGTCCAAGGAACCTCTTATTAAAAACAAACTCGGATGGCTTAAAATTACAATGCCATAATAAAAATAGGGTTCAATTTAACAACTGGTATAAGGTTAATAAAAAAGACCAATTCAATGTATATGTAAACAATTGAAACCCTCAAATACACAAAACAAAACCAGTCAATGAAGTATCAATTTGCCTAGCTATGGTTTCAATGAATGTACTTGAATATGTTATTCAAATGGATTTTAATAACACCACATATTTTCTAAAATATAAATTTATTCAAGGAGATAAAAGAGTTTAAACCAAAGATATAATCATATTTCACACACCAATTTGACCTTATATAGTTAAGATTTTAAACGAATCAACATAGTAACCTAGCTCCTATAAATTTTTATTTTTAAAACAAAACTCTCCAACACTTCCATTCACTTAAAAATTCAAAGATCAAATAACTAGCATCTTTTCAATCACCAGAATGTAAAAATTGAAAAAACTCAACTTTATCGCATCACTAAATACAAAGATTAAAAATAACCCAGCATGGAAAGGAAGTATATCAATTTAAAATTGATCACATTGAGTTATAGGTCCATGATGAAGTCTCTTGACTTCATCATCAACCTATAACATTTCATTTTTGTTCCATAAAAATCCAAAAACTTTCATAGATCTAGAATATCCAATAAAATACATATTACATAGCAAAAACTAGCATCCACTTACTCCGTCTTGAAGGTCATCCATCATGGGGAAGTGGGAATCATTTCCTTTATTTTAGAATGCCATTAATCCTCTTGTCTCAACCACACTAACTAAGAAGTGATCCCCACACTCTACCTCCCCACCATGTACATCATTTGACCTCTGAACTATTGCCAAAGGATGCCATATCAATTTTGAGATTCCCCCACACTTCACTAGATCTAACCAAAAATAAATCAGAGTGTGAACCAAGCCAAAACCTACATGTCAACCAATCAGAGAATCCCATCAAACTTTCCCAACTCCCATGCCTATTCAGCTTAGAGTTTTGCCTAGATAGTGAGCTCTAAACATTCCTTGAGGTTCCCAAATGTGCATACTGGACCAAGAGCTTTGGTAAGAGGGTCAACCCATAATGGAAACCATGTAATAATAATAACCCTAGACATCATATCGACTAAAATTACCCTCATCATGCACATGGGTAAGTCAAATTAACCGTGAAGGGCTCCCATGGTCTAAGATAAGACTAAATAGATCCTTGTCATCATGACTAGTGGACACACTCAAACAAGTAACATAGTCCAATTCAATGACCATGTAGTGGTTTAATTCACCATGGCATGCTAACACCACCAAAGCATCATGGTCAAATACACTATGCAATCAAATTCGTAAATACATCATGGCCCAACAAGGGTATGGTTGAACCATCATAACCACCTATGATTTGTTGTGTAATCATAATTGGTCAAGAGACAAAAGGGTTCGAACAACCAAGACCACCATAACAACCTACACAAAGAGGATATCAATCACACCAAATTACCAAGAATGAAATAATTTGAAAACACAAATGTCACATGGGGTAAAATACAAGGTTAAACATAAACAACTGCACATGACATCGACCAATCAGTGAAGTCTACACAACATCCAAATAATAAATAATGACCAAAAACAAAATATAAAGACCAAAAAAATAATTGTAAAGACAATTACAGTAATGCAATATTTGACCAATGGCTTAATCATCCATTACAATCCACTTTTTACCTATTGGTGTCAATCCTAACTGCTCATTAACCTCATAGTTATCACCCTAGCTATCGAATTCTACCTCCAAGTCTAACTCATATACCATGTTCCTGCAGCCATAAAAGATAGGCATCAACAATATCTAGGAGTATATCAATAATAGTAATAATATAAATCTGAATTGTGCAAAAATGTACAGCATGTTGTAAGTAAAGAAAGCATACAAATCCACTATAGTGATAAACCATAAGCATAGTAATTAATCATGATAACTAAATCAAATATCCGAACTAGAATTACGTTAGTAGCACGTGGTTGAAATGCCAGCCATAATTAAAGAAATCATGCTATAAGGTCCATCACTTAGGATCTATAATATCCCATAAGGTTGGGTCATGACACTATTGACCTAGTCAACTTTGCTTGAATTAAAGGCCTCCCAACATTCCTATTCCTGAAGGCAACCTCAACATAAGAGGATCGATTGGCCATCTCTCTAGCCAACATCTCTATTTTCTATAAACTCTGAGCCTTCTGCAATAAATCCTTCTCTAGTACAAAAAATGTAGTTTTAGACATTACAAGGTATAACTTGAACAATTATGTGTAAACTATATTTAGGTTTGTTCAAATAAAAGTTAGTTATTATTAATAAACATTCACAAATATTGGTGCATGCCTAAATGTTTACTCCTCTCCTTTAATATCTAAAGAATAATATGCAATAGATAATCAGTTTCAAAATTAATCTTTGAGAGAGTATATTTATTTATAAATTTATTAACGCTAACACATTTTAAATTACAAAAGAGTAGAGTTGAAGCTAAGAATGATATTACTCCTATATTACACGTTATATACAATTCCAAGCTATGATGATGTGGTTCATATATTAAAAATTATTTTAAATGTACGTAAAGCTTTAACTTATGTCATTTATCCTCAAAAGCCTTTTAAGGAAAGGAAGATGAAACGAAATAAAATGAGAAAAATAAAATAGGTGATTTCAACATCTAACAGAAAATCATTCCCCTAAACAATCACTGCTCTAAATTTTCAACTTAAAAATTTAATTTCTACAATTACCATAAAACTACATGTCACCCAAAGAAAAAAATCTAGTGAAATTACTCACTCTATGGGACCAAGCTTTTACACACTACGCTAATCACCTTCCAAATTTCAACAAGGACTTTGAAATTTTACATATATTTTAGAGAGAATTCAAATACCCTTCCAACACTATCATTATGCCCATTTAACATAAAATTTCATGTCATTCCCGCAAGATTTTTATTTTTTTTATTCTTTTCTAATTTATGATGCAATTCATGTAAGCATTCTTGAAGATCAGTAACACTAGACTATAAAAAAATTTGGTGGACAATTCAGTGTTATGGTTTTGACACAATTTACGTGAGGCATTAAACAACAGTTCATGAATTTTAATTTTATTTTGTAAAGGAATTTTGTCAACTTTCGGGGAAATAAGTGCATAGCCGTTTACATTAGAACTTGCATTAAGATTTTGAATTTCATTTATGGTGTCACCAATCAAAATTTCGTATTTTTTGAAATAACGACAGATGTTACATGCATTGGGTGTAGAATTCTTTTAAGTCGAAAATAAAATAAAATATGAAATCATATCATTTTTTTGGTTGGCAAATACTAACTACTTGTATCTGGAGAGTTTTCTGCAACCAGTAGTTATGTAGAAATAATTTGTTTCAATATATTTTAATCTCCCTAGAAAATATATCATAATTTTATTTTATTTTTTTAAAATTTAAACAATATTGTGACAAAGTGGTGGAAAGATGTTAATTACAAATAAATTTTTTTAAATTAAAAGAAATTTAATAACTTATCTGAAAAATGGGAAGGCTCACTAGAAAACTCTCAAACCTTATCATAATGAAGTAATTGATAAATGGAAATAATAACACTTTCGACGCTATTGTTTTTTAAAGATGGACAGGAAAAGCAGATAAATGGATATCATTTTGTATACAAATCTTATCATGATGAAAGAATTGATAAATAGTTGGTGTTGGATCAGTTGTATGGTATTAAGACCACGTATACACAGTCCAAACAATTAGGTGGATAAAAACATAATAACGCACTACTGTATTATATGCATTTTCATGTAGAGATTTGGTAATGCTTACGTTGCAATCGTAAGATAAAAGCATAATAATTCTTTAAAATAAAATAAACGAATTCTTTTAAAGGGACGATTGTGATTCTGGAGTGATAGTCCATTAACCTTTTGTATGCGTTGAAAATATTTTGAAGGTTAACTTTGGTTATTCATTGCTTTTGTCACAAGTACATTCATGTAATTATCTAGCAGACTTTGCGATGTCGCTTGCTATGTGTACGTTTATTGAAGCGAAAAAGAATACCGTCACAAGAACGATTGTATGACGAATCCGAAACAATTCAAAAATGTTACCAACAATCAGAAAAATATGCCAAAATGTTACCAAATGTCGAGTCTTGTTTCCCTTTCCTTCACATAGGATTTTAAAATACATGTGAAAAGCGGCTAATTCGAAGATTGAAGCATGACAGACAATGACGTCTATATTAATGATTTTGAAATTCTAAATGATCTTTGTGAAAAGCCAAAGTAAAAGGGATTATCTTAAGGTTTTCCGTTGGATCTCTCCCTAGTAAATACTTGGGAGTCTCTTTCTTTTCTTTTTTCTATTTTTTTTTGGTTTGTTAAAAAACAAAAAAAAAAGTAAAGAAAAGTAATGTAAGCCCCTTTACAACTTAGATCAGTCACTTGAAGAGGTAAATGATTTTTTTGGGTTGGAAAAAATTAACTCCATCAACTTGTTCTACAAGTTATTTTGATTTATATGATGTCGGTTTTTGAAGCTCCTATGAATGTAAAGACTAGACTAATAAAGATCATGAAAAACACCTTGTAAAATGGCTCTAATGAATCTAAGAAAATACCATTAACAAAATAGAATGAGGTTTATTTTCCCAAACCTAAAGGGGATGCTAGGATCATAAATTTGTTTATAGTGAACAAAGCTTTGAGAGCCAAATTTTTTGGAGGGTTTATTTAGATGAGGACAACATTTAGAGTATTCTTTTGTGTAGAATTTTTTTAAAAAAAATATTGAGGTTTTAGCTCATATCTTCACCATTGACTATTGGATGCATCTTTATCATGTTTAGAATTTCTTGGACAATTTTAGATCTTTAATCTTGAACTTTTTACTAGAAAATAAAAAAAGGGAGCTTAATCAACTTCTAAAAAGATGTTTGATCTAGTGTAGGCACTCTTCAAAATCGTCATTTTTTTTTTTTTTTTGAAGGCTATTTTACTAATCTATTGGAATCCCATGTTAATTTATATTAGAATACTTTGGGCCCTCGAAGGATTTGGAAAAATAATCTTATCTCAGTTGCTGTATTTTCTTCTAATCTTCTTTAGTTATTCAACATTTTTCTCGGTTCCTTCCATTTCTACAGTTTAATAGAAAATGACATCATCAAATGGAATACAAAACTATTAGGAAATTACATAATGAAATAGGGTTTTAAAAACTATCTTCTCACCTCATTACCCCTTCTTTGTCAGTGGATAACTTTTGATGTCATATAGGTATTCCCAAGGAAAATGTTAATTTATGGTTTATAATGAAGAAAAAACACTTTCTTAGGACATATTGCAAAGGATTGGCTTTCGAGGTCCTTCAATTTATATGATCTATAAAGAGAATTACAAAACCCTAGTTCATGTCCTTCATTAAAATTATGGGTGAAGAATATGGTCTTGGTTATTTCTTATGATAAATAAGACATGGGTGGTATTGGTTCCATTTAGGAGGTATTAATTAGTAGGATCGACGAGGGAGGTCATCAATTAAGTTGAAAATGGGTTATGTCTCTATCCTTAATCATATGGAACATTTGAAGACAAAAAAAATTATAATATTGAAAGAGTCATCTCTAATAGATCATTTCACCCTTTAAATTGAGTTCCTGATTAAATAAGTTCTCAAGGTAAAGATTATTCCCCCAAAAAATAATAGTTTAGGAGAATATCTACAACTCCTTTTAAAGTGTAACTTTAGAAAACAACTTCAAACTCCCTCTTATTAAGAATCCAATATGTTTATCTATTTGGAATCCCCCGACTACCCAAATTATGTTAAAATGAATTTCAGTGAGACCTTCGAAGGAAACCCACATCTCTTAGGGGTAAGTGGTTTTTTCATATATAGTCTTAGTTAGATGAAGTCATGTTTTTCTTGTAATAACCCTTGGGCAACAAATAACTTTGAATAATCCCAAGCTCTTTTTAGATGTCTCAAAATAGCTATTAATGATAGTTTCATAAATTTAATAGTCTAAGGTGACTCCATTATGATCGTAAATGTAATGAATTCTGGTGGTATATAATAGTGGCAATCAAATCCTGTAACTCAATATATTTTTTGTACCATCCATTTCTCTTATAACAATTTTATCCCCATGGTTATAAAGAAATCAATGCCCCTGCATTTATCATGATAACTATGGGGCATTATACCTTAGTATGAAAGAGGAATGTAGGTGTGAATGGATCCCGTATGGGATTATTTTTGGGCACTCATTTCAAAGGATACTAATTTACCTCCTTAACAATTTTGAGCTAGGTTACATGTTTAATCTTCATTGATATTGGTGGCCTTATTTTGTGTAGATTGTACCCACTTCAACTCATATTTTATTATTAGTGATTTTATATGAGGGATTTGAGATTTATTTGGAACAATCCCTTCTTTATTTCATTTATTATTATCTTATTTTCTTTCCCTTATTTTAGATACCTTATTTTATAATAATAAATCTGGTCACATGTACTACACAATGATAAAATCATCACACATTCCAAACCACCTGACTTGTGCACATATACATGAATATTATTCTCCATTCTTCAAAGACATTGGTTCATATACAAGATTGACCCTTTATTTTTTGTTACCTTTGTACATAACCTTCAATATCAAATGCTCAAGTTTTATAAAATCACCTTCATACTATCCCTAATAGAGGAGAAATATCTTTGATATATTTATATAGGTCTGCTCTAGGAAACTAGAGGCATAACATGTGATGAACCTTAGAAATGCCATGTTTTTATTCTCATCCATCATGCTTATCCTTCTTGTTTACCATGCTTTTGAGTCACTTTCACTTAAATTTCCCATCCTCAAATAACCATAATTTTTTAAATAACATTATGTTCTCATACTCTTTGAACAGTTAGAACTGTGTACTAAAATCAAATATATAATATTTATCTTCTACTATAGGATATTTTTCCACTATAATGTGTTTTAAACATGTTTTGAAGAAATAGGTATATAACACATAAATATCTTGTAGCAAAAGGGATCTCAACACATAGACACATCTTACAACCACTGCATGATGACAGCTACATACGAAAAAAATTTGATTCCCAGTTCAACTAACTCACAAAAATGATGATAAACTCCATGGAGTGCAATAAGGATGTGGTTGAAAACTGAAATAATGTTGTTTGTCCTAAGGCAATATTGTAAGATTCACATGAATGGTGACCTTAGTAGCAGGAGCCATTTTTATTATCTTATAGCTGAATGTTTCTTAGTTTAGAATATATATTATTTTGTATAAAACAATATGCTCTATAGATAAATTCCTATTACAACAATGAATTGGACTAAAAAATGATTGTTCATATTAATCAAAATACAACAATGAATTACTGTAGATAAATTACAATAACAATTTCTTTACAAAATATACTTCTAATATATTTCTCTAATTGATATATTTTTTTCTAAAGAGGAATTCAAGGTTATTCTTGCTCCTAGAAGATATACCAGGGCAATAGAATCTTCCAATTTAGAAAGACTCTTTGTTGAGACATAATTTGAATCTTCTAAAACATATACACCATCCCCATTATATATAAAGCCATATATTCCTAAGAAAAAAGATAGATTCTCCATCTTCTACACCCCAAAAAATAGAAGAATTGATAAGAATTTTGAGTGGTGAGTGGCAAAAACATATGGTCTACCAACAGAAAGAGTATTCATAGAGGATCCTCAGAAAGAAAACACTACCAGTGAGTCTACTACCTTCAAATTTTACATCCTTACTCTTGACAAAAGTTCACCCATGAATAATATTCCTCACTCTGCCCTCCCCAACTTTAGGAGAAAAGAATTTGAGGATCTATACACATTTCTTTTTAAGTTTGGCATCTTATGTTGTAACTATGATTATAATCAAGATACTCAAAAAATCAAACCGTTGCCATCAACACTCAAAGATGCATCACATGGATGGTTCATGGGACTTGGAGAGGATGTCATTTCTACTTGCAAAGAAATGAAAGAGAAGTTTCTAATGAAATACCAAGACTATTGTAGGGGCAGAAACTATAGGAGAGATGACATGTTTTGAATGACAAAAGCTAATGATGAGTCATTAGAGGAACATATGGAAATATTTTTATTTACCTTGCAAAAGTCCAAATAGACTATAATGGAGAAAGAATCAGTCAAGATGATATTCCTAAAAGGAATTAAAGAGTATTGTCTAGAGGCACTAGATTTAATGTCAGGTGGTGATGTTTCTACACTGTCCTTCAATGAACTAATAGTTATATGTACAAACTACTCCAAATCAACCATGAACAAAAGTAAGGGTATAACCCTTCCTACAACATCTACAATAGGATTGTCTAAAGAGGAAGTTAGCAACCTACTCTAGGACATGAAGCAAGACATTATTAGCCATCTAGCTACTTAGCTTTATACATTACATACATGGATAAAGTAGGAAGAAACTAAAAAATCCTTAGCCGCCTATTATCTTGAATGTAAAAAAAAGGTGGATTACACATGCCATTCTATGAAAGCTTAGGTATCTAGTATATTTAAGAAAAGACCTGAAACAATAGAGCTACATGCCATATGAGAAGATGAAAATCAAGTGTTTTTCATGGCTCAATGAAACCATGGGTGCAAAGATCAGGTATGTCATCAAACTCTATGTTTGTAAATTCTCAATTCTCAAATAAACCTCAATATGGTTCTTGGATGAATATACCTAACCAAAATTAGCCACACAAAATTTGGCAACTACCCTAGAATCAGTTATGGATGCAACAAAATAGATAATAACCTCAACCTGGGTAATTCTAACATGATCAATGGATATTTCCCTCTAATCCATGGAAACAACAATGGAGAGGTAATCAAGGCTTTCCTAAATAAATGCAATAACCACAACAATAACAGTCCTTAATGCCAAACACTTAGTAATCTATTAAACCCACTAAATTATCCACCCATCTTGTCCCCAACCCTACTAATAAGTTGGTTCAGCAAACACAATCCACTAAAATATTGTAATATCCAACATACACATTAGATATCAATCAAGTCCAACTTTGCTCATAATGTATTATTCCATAATCAACCTCACCCATAATCACATAAAATTTTGAAGAACCTGATCCACTCCACACTAATCCATAGCCACCCATGGCCAATCCTGATCCAAGTCCATTAGACAACCAAAAATAATCTGACAATCCTCCTTTCTCATAGAGATTTAGCATATCACGTCCTAAACCATTGCCCAAATTTCATATCTTAGGATAACTCAATAATATGTGCATAAAAATCCCACTCTTTTAGGTAATAAAAGATGTTTCTATCTATAATAAGGCTATTAGAGAGCTATGTTTGAAAAAATCATGAAGAAAGAAGGAGCCTAAAACAATCCAAGTTATTGACCAAATAGTAGATATTATGTTGGGAAATATAGTTCTCCCAAAATATTATGATCCTAGAAGTACTATAATTAATGTTAGCATCCATGATCAACCCATCTCCAATACTTTAATTAACTTGGGTGCAGCCATGAATGTGATGACCATGGAGACCATGCAATAAATTAAATTACAACTCTCTGTCTAACACTCAACATCCCCAAAATGGTTGATAGGTTAACTGTTAATCATAAAAATATTTTTGAAGACCTAGTTATCACTGTGGAATCATAGAAATATTTAGTATATTTTATCATCTTGTAGCTAAAAAGCAACTTGAGAGGCTATCCTCCCATCCTTGTCACCCATGTTCGGCCACTGTTGATGCTTTTATTAGTTTTAGGTCAATAAAAATGTTAATTTTCAATAAAAAAAGACACCAAGAAATTGGTTCTTTATTTGCCAGCCTAGCCTTCCTAGAATGATGGCCCAACACCTTAGATTGATGACATTGAGGAATCTATCTCCTTATAAAATATCTACATAATTGACTAGAGTCCATCCTTTTAGGCATAAGAATAAGACACTATCCTTATTGTTATCTTGAAAAACACCTATCAATAGGATCCTGTAGCCATAAACATGTTATAATGTACACCATGTCCCCTTCATAATACTTTTCCTAAGAATGATCTTGCTAAACTTCAAGGGATATTTGGACATTCCTTCAATTACTTCTCCATTAATACATCTATACTCCTTTAATCACCAATGTAGAAACCATGCCCTCCTTAACAAAGCAAGTAAACATTATACCAAATAAACCTCTCAACATCAGCTCCTCCTTAACACCCAAGCAAGAAAGATAATTACTTGCAATGTTGAGAAAGCACATAATAACTTTTGCCAGGGACTACCATGACATGAGAGGAATGCCTACATATTTATGCATGTATCATATTTTTATTAAATAAGAATTCAAACCTATTCACCAACCCCAATGATGAATTAATCCTATAGTTAAAGACATTATCAAAACTAAGTTACAAAAACTCTTGGATGCAAGATTTGTTTATCCTATATCAAATGGCTAATGGGTCTCTCTCTTGGTTATTGTATCTAAAAAGGGGCAAATGGTGTATTTTTGTTTACTACTGAGATTTGAATAATGCTACTAGGAAGGATCACTTTCCCCTTCCATTTATTGATCAAGTGTTGGATAAATTAGCAAGAAAAATTTATTTTTCCTTCCTAGATGGCTATGGTGGTTATAATTAGATATAATTGACCCACAAGACCAAGATAAAACCACTTTTACTTACCCTTGGGTAACCTATGCCTATGTCCTCTTACCATTTGGTATTTACAATGCCCCAACTAATTTTCAAAGGGCTATTTTGAGCATATTTTCTGATCTCTCCCATGACTATGTTGAAATCTACATGGATGATTTCACTGTCTATAGGCAGACATTTGAAAAAATGCTTACCAACTTAGAGAAATTTCTTCAATGCTGTCAAGACCACCAATTATTTTTGAGAAATGAAAAGTGTTATATGCTTATGACTGAAGGATTGTGTTGAGGTATCACATATCCCATACTGAAATTCAAGTCGACATAGTAAAAATAAGTATCATTAAGTATCTACCCACACCAAAGAAGCAGAAAGATGTTAGAATCTTTTTAGGACATGTTTGTTATTATAGACAATTCATCAAAGATTTTTGTAAAATTTCCACACTATTATTTGGATTACTTAATAAGGATGTTGAATTTACTTGGACTAATGATTATCAAACTACCTTTCACCAACTCAAAGACCTTCTCATAACAAATGTTCTAAGAGGGACTAATTGGAAGATACTTTTTCATATCCACACAAATGCATCTAACATCACTTTAGTAGTTATCTTTGGCCAAAAATATGAATATTTAAGTTATGAAATCTATTTTATCATCAATAACTTTTGATGGGATAAAATAAACTACACTATAATAGAGAAATAATTTCTTGCCATCAACAAATCTAGATGCTACATTACAAGTTACTAAGTATTCATCCAAATAGATCATATAGTAATCAGGTATTTAATGAAAAAATCTATTGTAATAGGAAGGATAACTAGATGGTTACTTTTGATGTATGAATTTGATATTGCCATTATGGATAGACTAGGTAAGGATAATGTAGTAGTATATTTTCTATCTTAACTACAAAATGATGAGCATAGTCCTACTGTTGATGATTCCTTTCCTGATGAGCATTTATTTATAGTAACTATTCAATCTCCTTGGTTTGAAGATATTACTAACTATATAATTATAGGATCACTACCACAACATTTATCACCTATAAAAAAATAACATCTAATCCAAAAAAGTAGACATTATTCCTAGATTATAAGATATCTCTTTATCACTAGACTAGATTTAGTTATGAGAAGTTGTATCTAAGAAGAGGAAGCTTACAAAATTCTCATATCCTACCATGATGAAACATGCAGGGGCCATTTTTTTTATAAAACAGACTAATATGAAAGTATTTACTATCATATATTATTGGCCTTCTTTGCATAAGTATGCCATGATGTATACCTGCAAATGTGATCAATGCCAACATATGGGAAAACCCACTTGATCTAATGAAATGTCATTATATCCAAGACTAGTTATGGAACCTTTTGACAAATGGGGATTATATTTTTTAGGTCCCATTGATCCTAAATCCAACAATAAGAAATTTATATTAGTGTGCAGTGACTATGTCACAAAATGAGTTGAAGTCAAAGCTTAACCCATTCCCAAGATGAGAAAGTAGTTGAGTTATTGTATGAATAAATCTTTACCTACAATGGGGTACCAAGATATAGAGTCACAGACCAAGGCCCATAGTTCACATCAGACCTTATAGCTACCTTGGCAAAATAATATGAAATCAGACACAAAAAGTCTACCCCTTACCATCCTCAATCAAATGGTTAGGTGGAATTTATAATCAGGGAATTGAAAAATATACTCATTAAGACTAATCTTGTATAGAAAATGATGGTCAACTCATATTTTGGTTATATTCCAAGCTTATAGAATCACCTCAAAAACCACAACTAGTTTCACCCTATATGAACTAGTTAATGGTAAGAAACCTATTCTACCCATTGAGTTTGAGAATAAAACATTAAGGACAACACTTGATTTGGGCTTGGATCTTTCACAATCTCAACAACAAGAGATCATGTAGCTGAATGTATTTGATGAACTAAGAAAGGAAGAACTTCATCACACTAAAATAGAGCAAAGATAGCATATGGATTAGAACAATAGGAACATCAAGACTAAGAATTTCCAACATGGTGACTGGGCACTCCTTTTTTACTCTAAATATAAGGATCATAAAGGAAATTTTTAGTCCAAATGGCTTGGAACTTATGAGATCAAACAAGCTTTTGACAATGGAGATGTAAATATTATGACCAGTGACTCTATTTCATTTCAACTACTTTTTAATGGCCACAGGCTCAATCTATATAAGAAACTATTTTCTAAAGAAACTCTCACTCACCAACTTATTGAAGAATAACATCCATCTCTTTTTCATGAAGCAAATCTACATATTCTTGTAACTAAAGGGTACATCTATTAAACCTTCTCTAATACTTTCCAAGAGTAGTAAAGCTTCTTTTAGTCAAGAAAAAACCATTCACAATGGCTTGGTTTAGATTGAATAAAATCCTACCTCCTAGACTTTTACAATTCTATTTGAGTTTGGACCATAAAATCTAAGAAAAAATTTAGAAAATTTAGCAATGAAAACCTTCAGTCACTGTTGATGGATGTAAAACTAGGTCACTAATTGATCAACATTCATTAAAAAAAGGAGAGTATTAAAGCAATAAAACTTTTATTTTCATCTATTTTTGCTTGGAGATTCATTCCCTTGGAGCAAAAATATAATTTCCTCTTTATTATAAGATGAAACTCTTATTACTGTAGGATATTTATTATTACTATCGAACACTTTTTGTTGTTGGAGGATTAATTCTTATCACTCCATCATACATTACATTCTTGCAAAGCATTTTTGCTTCTAATAAAATGACAATAAATGTCAGTACACCTTGCTTTGCCACTTTGACTCACAATTTATGAATTAATTAAAGATATTCCTACAATTACTAAGGTAATTATCTTATATTTATTTTATGTCATAAGTTCTAATTATTACTAAGATGATGGGTCTTAATGATATTAAAACACTGCCATGTCTTCTCTTTATCATGTCATCTCAAGATATCTTCTCCTCTACCGATTGATGTGAACATTAAAGTGTTGATTCTACCACCCCTTGTTATTAACACAAGCCATTTGTGAATGTCGGCTATGTCCCTTGAGGACAAGCGATAGTTTAAATTGGGGGGTGATTTTCCATAATTCAAATGGGCTATCTCACTCCTGAAGCAAAATTGTAAACATTCCACCCAAAGATATAAAATCCTTGTTGCAAAATCACAGACCCTATAACTAAAATTCCATTCTAAAATATGGGAGGGGACTAGCTTAAACATGAGCGACTTGATATCTCTCCCTTGACCAATAATCCAGACATCATAGTCCTATTTCAGAATGTAAGATGGACCCAATATTTTGAAAGGATACATGTTTTAGATCCAGTCATTGCAAAAGAATTCACTGACTCATTATATAAAAACCTAGCAATAGTAAGAGGAATGGAAATAAAGCTACCAGAAACTATCATCAGTAAAGTAATTGGATTGCCACAAATAGGGGAAGCATGATAGGAAAAGTTTGATGCTAAGGAAGAGAGGCAAACATTCAAGAGAAAAAATGAAATCTTAGAGACTTCAAAATAGGACACTACATGGTTATCTTTATCAAGAAGATGGGCCAAAGCTACCAAGTTCATATATAGATATTTTATCTGTGAAGGGAGATATTCCATGCTACATGGTGTTCACTTCAAATTGATGTATAATTTATGACATGGTATTGAGATAAATGCCCCCAACTTCTTGATTAACATAATCATAAAAATGGTAGGGGAATTTCAAAGAGGTAATCCTAAAGCTCTTTCTCATCATTATTTAATTTAGTTGATTATTTAGGACTGCTTACAGAGAACTAAACCCAGTATAAGTTGGGAATATTTTCTCTAAGTACATAGAAATACAGAAAGTAATAGTGAGGCAAATGAAGTAGAAAATGAAATGGAGGTAGATGAATGTATGATAGAAGGAGGCCTTCCTACAAATCCATAAGATCCTATAAAATAAGACCTTCCTATAGCTCCAGAAGAACCTACAGAATAAGACCTTCATACAGCTCCACAAAAACCTATAGAACTAGACCATCTTATAGCCACACAAGAACATATAGCAAGGACAAATATTGAATAAGGGGCTTCCACAAGAAAGGAATCTAGAAGAAGAAAGAAGAAACTCATTCTTCAACCTGACTTTGAGGAATCTAAAGAAGAACTTCCACCTTTCCCTAAAAAGGATAAGGTCACATCTATTCCTTGTGTATCCCATAGACTAAGAAGAAATATGAAAGGTAAACCAAGAACTAAACCTTATTATATTATAGAAATTAATGAGGAATCTAGACAAAAACAAATTGATAGTAGTCATGAATCACTAGAGGTATTTAGTTGTGAGACTTAAAAGAATGTTCTCAAGAAGATAATAAGGAGGCAGAGCAAGAAGAACACAGTCTTAAAGAATTACAAGAAGAACCAAAACATAAAGAGGCAGAATAAATGGAGCAACCTATTATACAAGTGGAATTTCCTACTTTAGATCAAGCTCTACAAGAAATAGAGTGATTAAGGAAGAAGCTACAAGATTAGTCTAGAGGAGGACTAGATGTGTTTGCTACAGTAGCTTCTCAGCTAAAACCTTCTACAAAAAACCATCTTGTATCCATTGTTTCACAACTTTATATAATAGAAAATCAGCAGGAAAACCTACAACTATCCAAGCTATCAGGTATAATTATTCATTTGTAATGTCTTCTAAATCGATGAAATAGATAGATAGTCAGTATGAAAGTCTTAGGGCATTAATAAAGGAGAACAAAAAATTTATAGAAGAGGTTAGGTTGAAAGAAGAGAGAATCTCCAAAATATAGTATAAAATTTATTATATGGATTATCTTACTCAAGACATCACTGACTATAGGCCTCCTACAAGGGTATATTTAGTTTATGTTGAGTAGTAATGGGATAAATTTAAATTTGTAAGAATTTAATGTGACATGTCTTATAAAATAATTGATCCCCTCTCTTTCTTTCAATTATATAAAGAGATCTCATAAGAAGAACAAACATAATTGTGTGAGGTATGTCTTCATAACTATGTTGTGCCTTATGGCAGAAAATAGAATCCTAAACTATGTTTGGGAGATGTCCTTCTAAAGGCATTTTTATCATATCTTTTGAATGAGCAAAAGAGAGAATGAGAGAAGACTGAATATAAGAAAAAAGAAAAGTAAGCCAATTTATTATCAAAATAAAATCAACTACAATAGATATTGTGTTGATATAATGGGATAACATCATGCTATGGAAGGAAATTAGAATTTGGTTTGCTAAAAATTGTGATGCAACCAGAAATATCTAGTTGGGATTGGAAAATTCTGTTGGACCCACAAAAAAATAATCTTGCATTGAAATATGGAATGAGCTCAGTCCTGAGCTAAGAAGGAAAGATCCATATTCCACTTTAAATTTAAAGGTAGAATTTAATAGAGTCACAAGACATATTCTGCTTGTAGGTGAAATGGGATCTTATTTGTTGAGCATAAAATTCCAACCCCCTTTATTCTGGTATCATGTTCTAGATTGGCAGGATAACACTCCATTAGGTGAAGCCAAAGAGGTCATAAATTGGCAGCTCTATGAATAGCAGTGTGTATTTTATGCTCATCTATTATGTGTGATCATAGGCCCTATAGATTTTAGATCTATTTATGAAATTGAAATGATCAAGTTTTATGAGCAAGGTCTTAAGTTGGGGGGTGTGATGAGCCCTATAAACTTCATGTTTTTGTCCTTATCTATCACTCTCTTCCTTCTTTCTTACCATGATTTTGAGTCACTATCCCATAAATTTCTCATCCTTGAATAACCATAATTCTATAAATAGCATTATGTTCTCATACTCTTTGAATAGTTAGAACTATCTATTGAAATCAAATATATAATAATCATATTTTGTTATAGGATGCCTTTTATCTATAATTTGTTTTGAAAATGTTTTGAAGCAATAGTTATATATCATAGAAACATATTTTAGCAAAAGGGATCTCATCATGCAGACACATCCTATAGCCATTACATGACCAAAGCCACAGATGAACAAAATTTGATTCCCAATTAAAATGACTTATAGAAATGATTGTAACCTCCATGGAGCATAGTAAGGATGCAATTGAAGATTGAAACAACTCTATTTGTCCTAAGGCAATATTTCAAGATTCACATGAATGGTGACATTAGCAGAAGGATCCAAAATATGTTATCTTATAGCCAAATATTTCTTAGTTTAGAATATATATTATTTTGTATAAAATAATCTCCCCTATTGCATATATAGGTGAAAATAGGGTTGAGAGGGTAGTAGATATCAATTAGAGAAATATATCAAAAGTGCACTTTGTAAAGCAACTGCTATTGTTATTTACCTGCAGTAATTCATTCTTGCATTTTGATTAATATGAACAATAATTTTTGAGTCCAATTATTTTTTATAAGAGGAAGGATTGAAGTTGGATTTAGAAGGGCTTCCTTTGGAAGTCTTGTAGCAACAATCCAACTATTAAATAGCTATCATGTTATTTAGTTTCTTTATGTGTTGTGTGTTTTATATCTAAATTGTGTGATTTCCAAATCTTGCATAGAATTATTTTAAAGCTTCCAATAATGTAATCATTTAATTCACAATATTATGTTAATTTTCAATTCCATAATTTCATGATTTACATAATTTTTAGCATCCTAGATTACAATCAAAAGAAGGTCAAATTAGAAGATTGAGTGTGCATATATAGTGATGTCATCTTATCAAGTTTACATCCTAAGGTTGACATTTAAATGAAGTATAAGATACAGGTCTATGGTAACACTCCTTGATAATTTTTATCAAGATAAGTATATATTATTGTGAATCTTTTACTAGTCAGCATGCCCATATCTACTTACAATAATAACTTCCCATGTTAAATAACAAATGTTTTCCAAAATTTAAATCAATATTCTGGGTCTTCTCACATGTTTCATGAGGTTGGATATAATAAATTATCAAAATATTCACTTATAAACACATGTAAATAATAATTAATTAAAGGAAATTTATATTAACTTGGTACACACATATACACTTCCACACATTGATTAAATTTATCCTATTTTACCCAAATTTTGAGTATCATAAGGAGAAACCTTACACCAAGTCAATAATCCTCTAAAAAACATAAAATTTATCATTATCAATTATTAATGACATCTTATAGATGTGTATACATAGTCAAAGGAAAAAAATCACACATTCACACTAAGTGCAAGTACTATATGGGATTGATTTTCATCTTTAGAGTATTGAATATGTATGAATCATTCAATCATCAATGGGATGATTGAGGTCAATTCAACACATTGAAACAAACTCTTTTTCTTGAAGTTATTTAAGTTATCATAGTGTCTTAAGGGTTTCAAATATAAGAGAAGAAAAATAATGATTTTTTCAAGGCCAGACCTTAGTTGTGATATATCAAATTACTTAAAATGTAAAGGCACATAAGGTTTAGCAACTAGTTTTTATTCACAATAAACTAGGATAAGTTTATGGTCAATAGACTAAGGTGCACTATGCCACTATCTACTTATTTCTCTTTGTAATCACCCAAAAGTCAAATTTGAGTTCCAACAGTGCTACATTGAGACTACCTATCCCTATCTTAGCCCTAAACCTATCTTATAGCCTATTGTCACACTTATCCAAATTTCATGTGGGCCATAGGCATCGCTATTCAGCCCTAAATCATTATCAAACCCTCATTTCCAAATCTTGGCCCTTTATGTTTGGTGTTCTACAATATGGACACTAGTGGCATAATAAGGACACTAGTGCCACATGGTGCTAGTTTCTCCAAAATGGCACTAATTTATTTTGCCCTATCTTTTGTCAGATGGATATCTTTTCCAAATTATAATCTCCTAAGGTCGACTCAAACATATTTTATCAATTTCACAAGAAATATAAAAATATAATTACATGACTTTTATCCCTATAACACTATATGGAAATTAGATGCAAAATACATATTCAAACTCAAAGCAATTTGAGAACAATTAAGGTTATCAATCCCTATTCTTCCCTACTTCTATGTACTATCATCTATAAAAACCCTAGGCTTAGATTATCCATATTTTTAGTCTCAAGCACATTCAAGGCACCCAAGCCCACTATCCTACTAGCATCACTTGCACTTACACCAACATTTAGTGTGGATAACTACATCAAGACTGGTTCCTCCTTGAAGTATCGGTATGTAGGCAAATCTCCTCATAGCGGGGTGTTGAGGATGTCCAACCTACCCAACTAACAAACACACTTTTAATCTCATTCCTTAGTTATGTGGGGTATTAGGGTTTACTTAATAAATTAGTCATGATAGGTAAAATACAAGTTTTTAAAACTCATTCATGCAAGAATAGACCTCAAAAATCTAGACATGGGTGCACCCAAAAACTCGAGATAGTCCTACACAAATTACACTACTACAAATATTGGGACACCACCACCACTTTTACAATAATGGTGATGCTATTTAGAATGATTTTTGACACTAGGATCTAATTTACGACACTTACACCAGCTTTCATTTTAGTTTTGAGTACCTAGATCATCTATCACAAGTGTTTTCCAACCAATTCATTGCTTACACTATTTTATAAAGTCAAAGCTAGTCAATTCTATAAAAAAATCAATGGTTATATTTATTTCATATTATTTCCTTAATTTATACTACTTAAGTCCTTAAATAACATATGATTTACTTTAACTAAATCCTAAAAGTTTAAAACATTTGGTGAACCTGACTTACTTTGAATATTTCACAAACCCTAACCCTATACAACCCTAGGGTTTACATTCCCATCATTTAAATTTAAAATCCATATATATTTTTATTTTATTTGTTTTAATCATGATAATAATGATATAAGAGGTACAACACTTTTTATCGTAAAGTTTAATACTTTCATTTTCATTCTTGTTCCCTTTAATTAAGAATGAACTCAGAAAAGAAATAGACACATGTATACATGATACTTTATATCAATTAAAATGTTTCTCATATTTCATTATTTATTTAGAATGTTATCTTTATCTTATGTGGAATTCAATTAAGACATCAATCTTTAATCACATAGAGAATACATTACATAAGATAAAAATTGTTCTACCTAAATTCAACAAATCTCCTTTAGGTGCATTTTTCTCTTTGGTATACTTTGATTCCTTCCCTATCATTCCTACACATAAATAACCATCAATGGTCTTGATTATCCCTCCTCTTTCTTTATCACACACATTTAGCTACCATCTTGCCTATACTACTAGCTCTATGCTCTTAGTAGACCTTACAATCTAGGTTATGGTACTTACTTGTAGTCCTAAACCGTGGTAGGTTAGTAACACCCATGACTATAGCTTTATTGATTAGATCAGTGCTTCTTCATAAATAGTTTCCATTTTAGAGATACTAAAACATTATGAAACATACAGAGACATTTTTTATGTTGCACTCTGTGACACTCAGGTACCTTGAACATCTAACCCAGCTTATGTTCCTTCCATAATTAATACTATGAAACTAACTAAACAACATATTTCAATCTAGAGGGGTAATTTCCCACCTCATCAAATCATAGATTTATAGTTGCCTCTCTACATTACGTTACAAATTATTGGATCAGGTCTCAAAAGGGTTTTAATAGATAATGGATTAGGTTTGAACATTTGTAATGTCTCTTTTCTTTGACTTCTTAATATACATGCTAAGGATTTATATCCTTCTAATATGAATATTTGAGGTTTTAATAATATTTCATGCAAAGTTTTGGGTCAAATCACACTAAACCTTAAATTGGGGCCTAAAACATAACCTACAACGTGTCAACTTATGCCTAATGATCTTAATTACAATATTTTTCTTGGAATACCATGGATTCATGATATACACACAGTTCCATCAACTTTACATGCATGTTTAAATTTAAGCTATAGAGGTCATATATATACATGCCCTATGGATAAAGAACCATTCAAGTATTGTCAACATACAAAAGCTTCAAAAAAATTATAACCCTCACATGGATTTTTCCACAACAACACTCTAGTATACTATTTAAAACACACGTATCCCTCCCCTAGTTAATTCCATAACACATGATAATAAGTTCACTTATCCTTTTGCATTGAGATATTTATAAAAAATTGGTTACACAATACAAAGCCTGGATAAACATGAGTATGAAATCCTTAATATCATTGAAGCATATGATAAATATGGTAGACAAGGACTCAGATATAGAGATAACACATCCAATTCCAAGTCCTCTCACCATACTTCCTAGCATATCATGTTTTTTCCACCTATTCCATGTGCATGTGATATGGTAAACTATATTTCTACACTCTTGAGTGTTTACTCTGATATTATTGATTATATAACTTCTCCAGATCTTCCTATTGTTAATGAGTTCACTAACGATGGGATATATTATAATTCTTGGGTGTATATGAGTATATCCCTTCCTTTAAACATAATAATATGTTTTCTAATTTCACAAGTGCCCAAACATACTTTGGTGAGCATTCAAACAACTTAGATTATATGTTACCCAACATAGATGATACTATCCCTACAACACCATACTCTATGGATCAAATTAAGTTAATTAAGAAATAGTCAAATTCAATTATGGCATAGGTATTAATCCTTATATTTTATTATTGATTATTGTCTTGCATAAATTAGAAGATAAGATATTCATCAAATTTTGCAATATTTTCCTAAAGTATTCATCTGGGTTTATTCCAATATGTTTGGCATTAATCCCTCAATTAAAGTACACATAAATACACTATATTCCAATGACAAGCCATTTAAATAAAATATTTAAAAAATGCACCCAAAATTTTCTCTTTTAGTCAAAGATGATATCCAATGGCTCTTGGATGTCAGTTTCATCTGACCACTTGCTCACCCATAATGGGTTACTAATAGTGTTCCTTTTATAAATGCTAATGGCCAAATTTGATGTTGTTGTGATTCTAGAGACCAAAATAGAGTATGTCCTAAGGGTGACTTTCCTTTACCCAACATCAATATGATAGTTCACTCCATAATAGGGTACGAGATACTCTCCTTTATGGATGGTTTCAATAGGTATAATCAAATTAAGGTCATTGATGAAGACAAAGAAAATACCTCTTTTATCACACCATGGGTCACTTTTTGATATATAGTCATGCTTTTTGGATTAAAAAATATAGGCATAACCCACCAATAAATAATAGCACATATCTTTCATGATCTCATTCATAATATAGTCTAATATTATTGTGATGATTTGCTTTCAAAATAAAAAAGTGACAACATCATGCAATAGATTTGTAATAAAATTTTGAAAGACTCAAAAAATACAATGTAGCACTCAATCCCAAGAAATGTGTATTTTGGGTTTAATCAGGTGAACTCTTGGGATTCATAATATCCCAATGTGACATTGAGGTTGACCCCAATAAAGTCAAAACAATCATATATATGCCTACTCATACCAATTTAAAACAACTTTGCTCCCTCCAAGTCAAAATTCAAGGAATACATCACTTCGTGGCACAACTCATAGATAACACCCAATATTTCACTAGATTACATTAAAAAGATGTAAAATTTGAATGGGACATCACATGTCAAGAATTAATTGACACACTTAAATAGTACTTGCTAAATCCACCTCTTTACGTCCCATCAACACTTGACAAGCCACTTCTACTTTACCTCATAATGACATATCATATACTAGGTGCACTTTTAGCATAACATGATGATCAATGTAAAGAGTGGTATATTTACTACATAGATCGTACACTTATTGATTATGAATGAAATTATACATCAGTAAAAAAAACTTTGTTTGGCACTTATATTTATTAATCAAAACTTCTTATACTATATGATTAACAATGACACAAGTCATTACAAAAATCAATTCTTCAAAGTTTCACATGTCAAAATAACTTCTCTAAGACCATATTGAAAAATGGGTTGTTTCTCACAAAATTTGACCTCAATATCTTTTTTAAAAAATAGGAAAAATTCTAGGTCATTATATATCAATTGGAAGTAGCCCCATTATTAGATATAAATCCTATTAATGATTATTTTAGAGATGACTTTACAACATATAATACAACTTCCAATACATGGATGATGTTCTTTGAGAGTTGTAGATGTGCGTATAGTGATAGAGACATAATTTTTTTCATTGATCTACTTGGGAAAACATCACCCCTCATTTATTGATTCAATTTTTCATGTACTAATGTAATCTCAAAATATAAAGCTCTTATTTTAGGATTTCAATCAGCTCAGGCTCTCCAGATGAAATCAATTAATGTTTACAAATATTAATTTTCAATAAAGTTACATATATCTAACAAACCCAAGAATAATACATCATTCCCTATAAGAATATGGTTTAATGTCTATAGGCTCAGTTCTATAACTTCTCTATCAAAAACATCCCACATAAAGATAACTATCATGTCGATGTAATAGCCAGTGCTGCATCATTGATCCCCATTGACATAGATGAAGACTAGGGTATTTTCACTATTAAACTATTATAATCCCCACCAATGTCCCATACATACCTCATAGCTCTAACAATTCTAGTTACCACTCATATCACAACATCATCTAAATGGTTCTCTAACATATACAATTTTTTACATAAATATATTACACTTGATACTTTCATAAGAAATGAAAATTTCAACCTAAAACAAAACTCCCTTAGATATGTCATTATTGGCAAGGACTTATTCAAAATATATTTTGAGGGACACTTACTCCAATGTTAGATAGCCAATGTAGCTAAGTTGGCTATCATACAGGTACATGATGGTGAATGACATCGCCATTTTAGTGGTAAAGTGATGTCACACAAATTACTCAGACAAGGTTACTCTTAGCCAACCATGGAACAATAATGCTATGAATATGCCAATTTATGCAATGAATTTCAATCCCATGGTAACCTACACAATGTACCTTCCTAACAACTACAATCTACCATATCCCCTTGGTCATTCATGTTATGGGGTTTTGATATGATCAGTAAGATAAACCCAAAATTTATAGGGGGTCACAAATTCATTATCATATTTATAAAATATTTTTAAAAATCATTGGAAGCCATCCCATTACAATCTAAAAAGGGATAAGATATATGTCATTTCCTCATGACCAATATTATTTCTCACTTTATATACCAAGTGGATATAATCATAGACAATGGAACCTTTTTCAAAAATAAAATAGTGAAGAAATTTTGTGCCAAATTCAAATTCCAACACACATTCTCTACTCTATATTATCCCTAGGAAAATGGTCAAGAAGTAGAAACAAATAAGACAATCAATAGTATTCTCAAAAAAATAGTTACCAAATTTCGGTGATGACTAGCACAATCAGCTCGTCTATGCACTATGAGCTTATTACACTAGTATACACACATCGAGAGGAGATACTCATTATTCACTAGAATATGGCATATTATCAGTTATACCACTATATTTATAAATCCCTTCCTTACATGTCTCCTTAAAAGGTCTCATTGTATATGATCAATAAAGAGAGATATGTCTTGATGAATTAGAATATTTAGATCACATACTCATTCAAGCTACATAGCATCTCAGGACATATCAGATTGAATCCAATGAACCTATAAGAACTATGTCCACAATAGGGAATTTGAAGTCAATTATTTGGTTTTAAAAGAAAATCTCAGAAATGTCAACGCCAAGGAAGAGAACAAAGTAAAGTGTAAGACAAATTGGCTTGGACTGTACATAGTCACCAGAAAAATAGAACCCAAAAGTATATTTTATAGCTTCAATTGATGGCAAGGTATTCAAAAACATATTGAACATCATGCATCTAAGGATATTTTACATATAAAAACTCAACATTTTCTTTTCTGTATTGCTTGTACATAGCTTATATATGAAAAATACAAAAATAATATAATATGTCAAAAATCACAAAAACATTCAAATATTTACATAGAAAATACAAAACTACATATTGTATGCATTGCTATGTTTCTAGACACTACATATGTTAACTATCTTAGTATAGTCAGTTTTATCATACAAATATGCATCACTTATTCTTATCAAGTGCTTGTCAATTGTTTATAGGACTCAGGTCCACTACAATAATCTAGACTTGTTGTTATCTTCCCACCAGGGGCATATACATCGATACATGGGTATTCACTTGACACATTCACCCTCTTGGGGTAATCCTATACACATTTTCGATTACTAGGTTATATATTTCTATACTCTACATCTCATCTTCAACATTTTTATATCTCAATATTGATCATGTTACTCTTACTCAAAGTGTTTCCATCTATTACTACTTTAGATGCAACATATGTATGCCCTATCTTTTATACATATTTTTATTCCATAGTCATGCATATTTATATTTCTAGATTTATTAGTTTAGACTTTATTGTATCTATATGATTCTTCTATTTTATGACATTTGAATATGCCATTGTTCTTTAGCTCTAGGCCACTTCTATTCACAATATGTATGGTTTGGACATGTGCTCATGTCCTTGTGTGTGCCTTTCCTGATTATGTATGTCTAAATTTTAACACATCCTTCTATATGGATCTAAGCCAACTTACTTGTTGCTTTCATATGTGTACATTTGAACATGTCCTTGTATGTCTTATTTTATTATATTTAGTGGCATGTGCACATGTCCCTTGTATTGTATCCCCTTCACCTAATTTGTGTGTTTCATGTGTTTTGTATGTATGATTTCTTATATGTATCATAACCATGACACTTGTATTTTCTTTTTACACACACAAGTTTTTTATTCCATGAGGGACCTCATGCATCTACTCTTCCTACTTGGGTGCCATGAAGGACATCATTCTCCATCCCCTTAGGTAGTTACCCAGTGTTACTCAAATTTGTTGTTACATACATTGTTACATCTATCTTAACACCCATGTGAATGCTAGACATGACATACATCTTACATTACATACTTATGCTCATATTATCTTACATTCTAATGTTATGTATGCACGTTATATTGGATTATTACATAGTTGTCATAAATGCTCTAGCTAACACACATTTTATAGAACTTTTTATTTTCAAGATAGTTATTTCATATGATCAACAACTCCCCTCAAAATATGGGAATTTACATGGGTTTTTCATAAACATTAGGGTCCTATATTTCACTCACAGTACATTTTTTATCACATAAGCTCAATGACCAATATTTAGACATAGGATAACACAATGGACATGTAGTGACCCAGAAAGTAGTATAGTTATACAAAATTTAGACCAGAAGGACACTAGTTCCCAAATTGGGATACTAGTGTCACATTTTCAAAAATGACACTACTATCCAAGATGTGGTGCTATTATCTAATAGCCTCAGTTTCATAACAACACAAAATGGCTAGAATAGTACAAGAGGTGTAATATAGGTTTGCATAGATTTATGAGTTATACTTATTTTTACATAGATTAATACTAGCTTAACACAAATTCATATCAATTTGATCATATTTTGGGCATTATGCATTCCATGACCATTTCCATATTCAATTTAGATACTTAGATATAGATTATTACAACTCATTTCAAAATCCATATGCCTAGATATTAGATTTGGGGCATCTGTGTGAAACATTATTTTTGTATGCTTATTTACAAACTGTTTGATTAGATGGAATGAAAAATTCCATATCATTATCTATGTTGTATGAAATCAACATAACATTATAATTTTCACATTAGTTTCATGCCTTATTCGATCTCTAGTTTTTTGCATTCCCAAGTGGCCTCGAATCACCTAATGTACCCAAGTGGTCATAGAGTCAACATATAAAGTTAGATATACCTAGTTAGACATTTAGATTACTTAATGTATTTAAATTTCAGATTCATATACTACACATGGGTGGTCAATGATGGGGTCATAGCCTAACTAATGTTTTGAGCCACCTACATGAGAGGATTGGACACACTATCATTCCAATCCAAGATATTCATAGGCCATGATCCACTAAATAGGGTTGGGCAATGATGGATTCAAAACTAAATAGAGTTCTATATCCACCCACACATGAGGATTGAGTAACCTATTATCTTAGTCTAAGCTATTAACCAATTGATAAGTATATACATGCACACACACAGGTTGTCAATGGGTTCATACATTGGTTCACATACCCAATGATGTGTACTAATTCCTTTCCTCTTTCGCATATCATTACTCTATTTCACTTAGTTTTAGTCTTTTGATTTTGATATATCTTAATTAAGGACTAATTAATGCATGTCTCACTTGTAGGATGTGCATTAGAACATGCTTCACATACTCAGATCTAACTTCATAGGATTAACCTTTTAGCTAAGTTCAAGTATGCTTACTTTTCCTTTATCCTAGTCATTTTTATTTAATGTATTTATAGAATAAAGGGGCGATAAATATAATCACCTAAAAGTTTTATTTCAGTGCTATTTTAGACTAAATATCCCTATCTTAGACCTTAACCTATCTTAGATCTTACTATCACACTTATTTAGCCTTTGTACGAGAAATAGGCATCCCTAGTCGACCCTAAAGTAGTCCCAAACCCTCATTTCCTAATCTTGGCCCTTCATGCCTTTTTTTATGCTAGCTGGACACTAGCGCCATAATAAGGACACTAACACCACATGGAACTAGTGTCCCCAAAAATTTTCTAATGTCATTTTCCCTATATTTTCTCAAACAAATATATTTTCAAAACTAGAACCTCTTAAGGTTGATCTAGAAATCTTTTATCACTTGCACAAGTAAAAGAGTATTATAAATCCATGAATTTTAGCCCTATAACTGTTAGATTGAAATTAGATGAAAAATACACAATGAAACTAAAAACAAATTGTGCACAATTAAGTTTATCAATCCTTATTCTACCCTACTTCTACATACTACCATCTATAGTAACCCTATGCCTAGTATATTTGTATTTCCAATCTCAATCACATTCAAGGCACTCAAGGCCACTATCATAATAGAATCACTTAAACTTGCTCTATTACTTAGGTGGGGATAAATACATAATGATTGATCCCTCTTTGGATTCTTGGTATGTAGGAAAGTCTCTTCATAATGCATGTTGAGGATGTCCAACCTATCCTACTAACAAACACACTTTTTAGCTCATGCCCTAATTATATGGAGGATTAAGGTTTTCATGATAAATCAGTCATTACAAGAAAAATATAGGGTTCAAAAACTGTTCATGGGGGAATAGACCTCATAGATGTAGACATAGGTGTACCCAAAATCTCAAGGTAGTCCTGCACAAAGGATACTACCATTTTCCAATAATGGTACTATTTTCAAATTATGACATTATTGTCTAGGAGGGGTTTTGACACCGAGATCTAGTTTACAATACTTAGACTAGATTTCATCTCAATTTGCATCACCCTTATCATCCATATCAAGTGTTTTCCATCTAAATCATTACTTACACTATTTATTACTATTTTTAGAAAAGTTAAAGCTAGTCAATTCTATAACAAATCATTGGTTGTATTTAATTTCCTTACCTTAATCCACTCATCTCTTTTAAAAAGAAAGGATTAAGTCCTAAAATTTTAAAACATTATCCTATCTAGAAACATATTTTACTTCTACCTATGATCTTTCATTTCAAGAATCATACCTTTTCTATTTTTTTCTATTTATAGTTTGTCATAGTCAACTAGGACAAGTTTGTAGCTAGCAGACTAAAATGCACTATGCCATTATGTACCTATAGTAGAATTGTCCAAATTTCAGGTCTAATACTTAGCCTACACAATTACTTACTTTTCTAATTTTTAGTTTCAAATAGTCATAATAGTCAACATAGATCATTATGCAAGCTAAGTGTATTTCTCCCTATTTCTTTCCCTAAATATCACTTTCCATATTTAAGTGATTTGTCAAAATTAGAATAGTTGGATATTTTATATATTTTTCATTATGATATTTATAATTTTAAACTTATATAATCAAAACGATTCATTTTTTGTTAACTCAAAAATAGGATCAAAATTTTTGGTTAACTCGAAAGCCCTTTTTTGAGATTTAGCTTTTTTATTTCATTTTTCAATTTTGACGTTTATTTTTCTTTATTTACCTAAAAATCATGTTTCAATAGTTTTTAAACTTATATGAGATGTCATTTTAGTTTCTATATAGCTCAGGGGTTTTTTTTTCATCCATAGGAATCCTTCAACCGTATGTTCTTGTAGTGTATCAGTAAGTGGTTAACCTAAGGAAGTTTATGTCAATGAACCGCATGAGACATGAGAGTGTGACTAAAATAATGGTTACATTCGCCATACCTATTACCTTTGTTTCCACATTCACTTTTGTGATAGAGATCATTATATCTAAGATCCTACAAAAGTAAACACACCCTTGACTAGTTTTACCTAGTTTCCATTATTTTTCACACCTTTGTATGCCACTTAAGAAAGTGACATCCTACCTATCTCTAAGGCATAGTTTTGGATTAAGTGGAACCCCCATTGAGCATAATCAAATTCGTTCAATTTAATCTGAAAAAACTAACATATATATTCATGATTAGTATAAGTATGTGAATCTCTATAACTTTTTTCCATATTCAAGATAATGTTAGTGATAAAAGTGATAATAAAAATAATGAAATTATGCATGATTATGATGATAATCTTGGAATATCCAATATAATTGATCCAAATAAAATTAATTGAATATATCCAATCAAGTAAAATAATTGTTTGATATCTGTCAAAGGCTTTAACAATGTCCCAAACAAGTGAATATGGTTATCTAATTAATATTGGTATATAAGACTGCATGTCAAGCAAAGATAACATCATCTCAAGATGTGCATTTCATATTTTTTATTTATACTCAAGTTACTGTTATTTTATCCTTTCATATATTAACCTTTATACTTACATATGTACCAACACCCCTAGGTACAAGGGCATCACTTGATTTATTACATATTAACATGCATATTTATGAAACAACATCATATATGCCTCATTTAATTACCACATAAGGTCCACTTCTAATTTCACCCAATGTGTACTCTCTTGAGAAAATCTTTATAGCCTTACATTTTAAAATATTATAAATAGAGTAAGGTGTTTCCAAATATACTCACTCAATTGACTCTCCTACTCTACTTCATAATCCTTTGACACCATAAATAATCTCTTACCCACTACTAGCTGAGTTCTTAGCCCCAAAGCTACCAATTTATATTAGAAAGGGTGATCCTGAACAACATATTCATCCATTCCATGTAGCATGTTTGGACTATACCTATAATGATAAATTACTCACCAAGTTTTTCTAATTAAGTCTCAAAGCCTATGCTCTTTAATGGTTTTATGATCTACCACTTCAATCATGTTGGATGAAAAATTTGTCAGGGGGACAAATTGAGTATTTTGGTTAAAAGTATAGGGACAAAGTTCCTCTCCTATTTTAAGGAAAACTTACCATTTTTGAAAATAAATATAGTACTGGAAATAAAACTATTTACAACAAAAATAGTACTTTATATGGGGGTTGTACTTTTAACCAAAAAGTACAAAAATGTGGTAGAAAGGAAGTGTAAGAGAGAGATAGTGGAGGAAATAAAAGTATGCAAGTGAAATGGAAGAATAATTATTATTATATATATCCAAACATAAAAACTTACTTGAATAATCTCAAAAGGGATATTTTAGTGTAGGAAATCTTTATTAAAAAAATGAGATAGGAAAGACATATTTTGATATAGAAACATAATACATAGACCAAAGAGATTGAATAACACTAGGAAAAGGGATAAATAAAAACTATATATTTCATTATTAAAAAAACATAAATCATGTTCCTAACCCACCAAGGTTTTACAATGATATAAATTCTTAAGGCAGATTTTAGAAGATTTCCACAATAAAAAATTCATATACTTTAACTATCTAATAATAGAACTGAGTAACATTCGAATGAAAAAATAATCAAAGAGATTGGTGTATCTAGATAAATGATTCATTTAAATAAATTTTTGGCACAAATTTTTCCAAAGTTCTTATATTGATTCTTTCATGGGTTGAAGATACAATCTTTGATTTCTACCTTTTCCAAAATTTGTTTTATTGTCAAAAATACCTGATTACAATGTATAAAACTTGTACTTATAGCTTAGGAGCATTTGAACACCTTGTAACCAAGTTTTTGGTAATTTATTTATATTTTAATATTAATTTTGCATTTACAAATTTAAAAATTAAAACATAACCTTTTTAAGTTATTACAAAAAGTGCAATAGATAAATAGAAAGTTGGAGAGAAAATGTGACTTTTAGTGGTTATCAAGATGAAGAAAATTATTTTGGGTGAGAGAGACCTTATTAAACAAAAACAACTATATTTTAATCTTATTTTTGTGATGATTTAAACCTATATATTTTTAACCTATGAATAGTCTACAAAATAACTTCTCTTGCAAGAAAAACTCTATGATCTAAACATGCAAGCCACCCATATGACGCATTGGTAGCCTTTTCAATCCTTTTAAAAATTCTCAAGAAATTTATCATGATATCTTTGGTTACACAATTAATAATTCTTATCTTACTCAAATTTTATTTGTTTAATGTTTATGTTCTAAACAATTCCTCTTTTGTTATTTTCTAAAACTATACTTTGAATTTTATGGCTGCATATGTCTTTGATTCATCTTCATTTAATTTTTCAATATGAAAAACCCAAATTTTGGAACATAAATTATATCTAATTTCATCTCAAACATTTTCATGACATCAAAATCCTTCCAAAGTTTCATCTAGAGTGTAGATTTTGCAATTCATGCATTGAGCCCACTAGTGTGAATAGTTGTCTTTATCAAGGATACATTCTGATACCAATGAATTTTCATAAATGGTAGACATGTATTTAAAGTATTTGATAAATACATTTCATAATCCAAGTTATTACTTGGAAGATACAAATTCCTCTTTAATTTTATCTTGACTAAAATGATAAGATCATAGATTCTTCAATTCTCATAGAAATTTTAAACTTTCAAGAAGTAGATCTTCATCTCAAGACTAAATAATTTTACCATGATTTATATACCTATTGATTTTAGTGATAATTTCCTCATCAATCTTAAATTTAGATATTGGTATCTATATTATGGAAGATATTGATGTTGGAGTATTGATCACTTTTTGAGAGGTTTCACCTATATTCAAGATTTATTTGTTGTATAATGAAAGCATACTTAATTTTTCCTCCAATTTTTATTGAGTTTTCATCACTTATTATTTCATCTATATGAGCTTGGATATAGTCCCCTTGAAATTGTGAATATTTCTTTTTGGAGTGGATTCACCAAAATCAATCATGTTGATGTTTTAATCAGCCAAAGTTATTTCATCCTAATTATTTTCTAAAAGGGGTTGGGATATATATATATATATATATATATATATATATATATATATATAAATATAATAATTAATAAAATTTTAAGTATTATTCTCATTTATCTTTTTTGTAGGACCTTGTATCAAATAAGAAGCAACATCGAAAGTAATTTATGCTAGTGTGAATGTAGGTTTTCTCTTTATAATAATTTATTTTACCCATGAAGAAGAAATATATCCTTATGAATTATCCAACTAATTACTTGAAGAAACCAAGGGAGTAAACTAATATTAATGTTACAAGGATGATAAAAGAATAGATCTAGGTTAAATTGATTTTACAGGAGCAACAACTTATTGCATGGGGAAAATAGGAGGTGGAAATGGAGGAAAAAATGGGAATGAATATGATGGAAGTGAAGGGGAAAGTGGAATTTATGAAGGAACAAATGATTCAATGGGACTAGTAGAAATGGGAAATGGTATTGAACCTAAATTAGAAGCCAAGAAATGTTGAGTGGTGTTGTCAATCAACATCGAAGGATTGATTTCCTATGTGACATTTTTAGTGCTAAATGGAGTGGGATTATATATTTGGAGTTTTTATTGATAGATCACCTTCCCATGTATGTTTAGGACTTTTATATCTATTGGGATGTTCTTCATCTCGTCATCCTATTATGGCCAAATTATATCTTCTTATGAAGATTTTGGTACTAAAAGATTGAGTGATTGGAGTATAAAAAGTGTATTATTATCCTCTTGAACTTATTTCACCATTTTTATGACTTAATGAGTGTATTCTCTCACTTATTTTCATACTAAAGTATCATTATTTATATCACAATCCATGTGCATTCTGAAATATCTATCAATTCTCTTATTGACCAATTGATTATAGGAATGGTTAGGAGGTGAATCCTCTCATATAAAATATCTTCCATGGTGTCAATGACTATCATCTTTATGTTTTTTACACCATTTAAATCTAAATGACTTCATATATTTCAAGGTCTTCCTTAGCCAATCTCTTTTTTTTTACCTCAAAGTCACCTTTACCATCTTCTCAATAGTCCTCAATTTTTGAAATGCGATAATAATTAGGGACTATTATGAGATTGATTATCCTGAAATTTACTATCAAAATCAAATATCATCGTGTGTAGTTGCATCATAAATTCCACCAATTAATTTTCAATATTGGTGGAATCTCTTATTGATTTATAGATGAAATATCTGAGGGCGATAGGAAATGTTATTCCTCTAGTTTTATGATTGATACATTTCATATGCACCTCACTTAATGACCTATAAATATTGATCAAAACTATTTTGTCACTAGTATATCATGTCATTATAAGAGGAACACCCTAAAATATGCCAACCCTAATATAGTTTAAATTTGGGAAATGAATGAATTAGCTCTCATATTTTTTATTAGAGTAATTGTTTCATTGGAAATCCTATCCATAAGATTTTTGTCGAATGTCTTGACTACCATCATGAATAATACATAGTTTAATATCATGAAATGATTTTTTTATTTTATCATCAGTGAGTTAAGGTAAATTTTCATATACCAATTCATTGAGGAGTTTCTTATTCACTTCTATCAAACTAGGCCATATTCTAAGTATTGTGATGACATATACCACACATAAAGTAATATATAATTCTTGTGTGGATTTAAACTTGGTTAAATTTTTTTGAATATTGTTTTTGATAGTAAAATTCCAATCAGTGAACTATTTTCAAGAACATATGATGCTCATGAACATGCACATCCAATGAAAAAAATATTTTTCACTTTGCTTCCCATGACAATACTTAAAATAGTCATCATATGTAACAATAATTCCTTGAAATCTTAATTGTATAGTGTTTTGGACCATTTGATATTCACTCTTATTACATTAATCAAACAAGATTGATTCAACATATTTTCACATCTCTCACGGTTGTTTTCCCAAAATTGTTGAGTAATGTTTTTATTGATTTCCTTTGTCTAATCATGAGACTCAATGTTGAAGGTGATTACTATAGAGGTTATATCTAGTTTATCCACCAAATGCTTATTTTTAGACCTTAATTACCTCCTCTCTTAAATATATTAGTTCACACATGAAATTACTAAATTTTCATACTAAAAAGATGTCATAAAATAAACAACATGCCTGAGTATTCTATCAAAAATCCATTGTACTAGAGGAGTCCTTTTCATGGTGCCATCCTCTCCTAAAATTCATCATTATTCATGTGATTCATGTTTCTATCAGAGATAATTGATATGTATGTGTCTATAATATAAATGGTATCATATCCCATGTATTTGAAATTTATTTTTAATGAGGTAGTTGATAGGATAACACCCTGAGCAAGTAGATTAAGATTGTTGTAGATAGGATATGGATAGAGAAAATTTATGTGTATAAATAAATTTAGTAAAATATTCATGATGAGATCAAATATTATTCTAAAAAATTCATTTTACATGTAACTATGATCTTGAGCCTACAGGAATATTGTGAAGAATAAAAACATGATTATCACATTTGAAAACACTACAAATTTTTCAATCAATTTCTTACATGTGAATTCTCATTTGATATCATTCAAAATATGGTGAGCATACAAAATCAAGTTTTCTATACAAGAAAAAGTTTTAAGAGATATTTCAATGTATAAAATAATTGTAAAGGGTGTAAATAAAAATCCAAAACTTGTTTATGAAACCAAAGTTAGCTATATGATTTAAAACCATCTTTCATATTTGAAAACCACCTTAGTCTCTTTGAGGGTGACTTGCATATATGATATAAGCTCATGAGGCTAAAAAAATACACACCATACTAGAACCACAAATTCACACTTTAAAAGCACATTTAGATATTTTGAAATAGTCACTTGAGAGAGTGAAAAGAAGGTTGGTAGAGTTTTGAATAGATTATTTAAATGCAAAATGGAAAAGATAAGGATGATAATATAGAATAATATTTATATGCCTGCCAATATTTAGAAACACACTCATTTTCTCACCAAAACACCCTTCGAGTGTAGGTAAAATAATAAATATTACATTTTGAAACCACTTTTTGAGATCAAAAATGAGTATGAAGGAGAAGGGTAACTTTATAGAGGTTTCACCCATGGAATATCTTCTTCTCAAGACCAAAAAAAAAAAAAACTCTTGTTGAAGACTACCTCATACCAAAAAAAATTATATTTTCATGCAAGACACTTACCTACAACCAATACCATGACTATAATGATAAAACCACTTATCATTAAACTATTTTAGGTTAATCAGTTTGGATGAAGTCTGAGGAGGCATTTTTAAATGGTATGTCATATTTAAAGTAATAAATTGATTATTTTCTACTTTATAAGATCCATTTACTTTTACATTTAGCTTAAGAAATCCAAAACATATAAAACCAAGTTTGGTTTACCACCAAAACCACATTTCATTACTCAAAACTACCTTCTAAAACATCTAGTTTTAGCTTAGATGTCATGTGGAAGATTGTTAAAAATATTTGGAAGGTTTATAGTGTTTGTAGGAGTGTGTTACATGTAAAATGAGGCTTCAAATCCTATAAAATGTAAAATGAGGTTCTAGAGTCTACAACAAGTGAGTATCATATTTAAAATTTCACCAAAGCCATGGAAGTATAGCAAAACAACCTTTCAAACTCAAAAACCAGGGGGTTTCTCTTTGAATGTACCATATAAAATCCATATACAATGAATTTAAAGTTTAAACACATTTTTAAAAGCTAATACAACAAATTAAAGATTTAAGACGACTCTTGTAAAACAAAACCATTGGTTTTTGGGATAAAAAAAAGTTTGAAATTCTTTGTGATGACCAAATACCAAAAATTTGAAGGAAATTTTTCTTTTGAAAAATTAACTTGAGTCTTTGTGGTGCCACATAAAAAGATAAGACTACTTTGAGACAGTTTAACAGACTTTTGAATATTGTTTTTCATGTATGTAGGTTTTTAAGGAGTAAAATGCATGGTTAGCTTTTGCATAAGGTAAAATTAGCAAGGTGAGTGGATTTTAGAGGGTTAATATGCAAAGTGGAAGACTTTGAAGGATTATTTTACATGTAAAAACAACTTGGAAAGGTGAAAACACATAATAAGATCTTTATAATAATTAAAATAAACTTTGGAAAAGGCTTTGATTTTTTTTTTAAAGTATTCATATTAGTTTTGAAATTTGATTATTGTGAAATCATAGCAATGGGACTTGGAAATTACAAATTGACCTTGAAAAACTTGTAATGAAATAAAAGATGACATGAGACTCAAGACAAAAAAAACTAAGGAAATCAATGGGACTTGTGATGGATTTATTCAAATGAAGGAATTAAATATTTCAATAACATTAATGAGGACCAAAAACACTGAGGAATTGGATAACTTGATTCTTACGAAGGATTTTAAAAATTGAATCATAAGAATTGAATTTGGAGGATAACAAATTAATTAGAGAATTCAACCCACTATAAGATCAATTTTTAACACATTTCTCAGTTAGCATGCGTAAAAATAAATCCTATTCAAAAAATTTAAATCTCAATAAGGGGTCAAATAAGTAAATAAATTAAATATGTTCTATGGTACAAGACTATGCTTTCAAAGATTAAAAACTATATTGAAGATAATGAATTACAAGATATTTTTTGCATAAAACTTGTTAGCTCACTCCATGAATATTTTTTTTTACAAATCTAGATATTTCCATGAGTTATACCATATAGTCAAGTAAAGAGAGGTTAAGCTTATAACATTATACAAGCTAAAGAATGGACCAAGTATTCCATCTACATAAAATGTCAAGTTTCAAATCAAACCAAACTAAAAATTCAAAAATAATGAAAGTAAAAATGAAGTAAAAGTAAAAGTTAATGTAATCTTAAAAATATCAAACAATATTCCATTAATAGTTTCAAATAGGAGGCAATTTACAAGGTTACCACAACCTCCTCGTATCTTGTTACTAAATACTATTGATTGCTCTATCATTTCTCTATCTCCTCCATTTGAACTTGAATTATTTAAACATCACCCTAGGGTATCTAAAAATAATGTATATTTTGAATAGCATAGGTGCATTGGGGATTCCATAAACAAATGTTATAGGTTAATGAATAAATCACATTATCTCATTGATGATAGTACCATTGAGGTAAACACACTCATAGAGGAATTAATACCACAATAAAATTACAATGAAAAGCTAAACAAATCAGCTATCCTTCTCCTAACCATGGTTCAATAGGGAATACATATAATTAAAATTATAACATTCATATAATGCACATCTTCCTCATAAAACATATGGACATATAATAGATAGAATTATTGGAACTTTTACAAATACATTATCATAATGACCAATAATTACATTTGATGATAGTGAAATCACCAATGATTATCCAAATAGGCATGCACTCTCAATTAGAGCATATATAAATAATAAATCTATTCATAGTGTCATGATTGAAAATGGATCAAGTGAAAATGCATGTACAAGACATTACTTTATAGTATATAATACACATATAAATATTTATAGGTTATGTCAAAATTAGTCAAATCATCTGACAGGCATACACAAGATAATTTTGGAAATATAGTGATACCTCTCTAAGTTGGTTTAACAATAGTGGATACTCCATTTATAATTTTACAAAGCACGTGATTATTTAATATGTCTTTAGGTTTCCTTTAGATATAAAAGATTCAAGCAGTACCATTTGCATTGCATAGATGTATCAAAAATATGCATTTCAACCAAGTAGTCAAATTTAAAGGCTTCCCATTTGAATTCCTCTATAATCAAAGGTAACTCTTCATCTGATCTCACCACCACAATAGTTGGTTAGAGCAACTATTATATAACACCATCAAAAGATAATTATGGCATCTCTTCCAAAGCATAGTATATATATAATTAGTGCACTAATCTAAAAACATAATGTAGTTTCAATTATGACACCTATACAAAATATTTCTCTAAAATCAATTCAAGATACAAATCAATACCATCCCAAGTGACAAAATTCATATCAAAGAGTTTTTCACAATTCAATAAAGTAAAAATATTATATAGTGAATCCTAAGGCAACTCTCTAGACAATTCAACTTGTTCTACAAAAAAGAATGCAATTATATAGTAGACTTCACCAAGAACTAAAAATTATCCTAATATGCATATGAAAATTTATTCTATAAGTATTGATCTTGGGGGTTATGATACACTACTTGATGCTTTTTCAGATTTTGATACATCAACATGTAACATTCCTCATCCATGAAAAATAAGGATTCAACTTTTCAATCTAAGAATAGACTATTATCCTTCCATCGATGGGATCATTGGCTACTTCCCCTTCTAAATAATTCTAAAAAATCCCAAAAAAAAAAAAAAAAAAAGAGTATTTAAAAAATATAAAAAATTAAATATTATAAAAAATATTAAAATAATCAAAGTAATTTTTAAAAAATAAAAATTCAGGACCTAAACATAACATGAAATGGCAATTACTTATTTACATATGATATTTATTTTATGTTGGTAGATAACATATTCATTTTTTTATAGACACATGCATTTCATGAGTTATTTGAGTGTGATGTAGGACTTACATTACCTATGAATTATTATATGTTGGATTCCCCTCTACCCAATGGCCATGCCTATGTTAGGGAATCTATGTTTATAGATTATACCATACCAGGATTTTTATATGACCTTGAATATAACATTGAGCTACATATCTTACAAATTTCTTGATAGAACATTCATATTTTACATTTTTCTACATGTATATGTTTATTTTCTAATAATATGACATTGATACATGTGGATGAAATAAATTAGTTTTAACATGTTCTATGGTCATTTCATGTTATTTACTTTATTAATAGGATTAACATTCCCTAATTATTATTGTGACCCTTGGACCTTATGTGAACATTTATTGAGAATATCTACGAGACCATTTTTTGGTGTGTGTGACATTTTAACATGCCCATTGCTTGTGGCCCTTGGTCTTATGTGTGAAATATTTACTTATGCAAAATTTTAACATGTCCCTTATATGTGGCCCTTGGACATGTTATATAACATTATGTGATGTGCTTGTGTGTTTGCTGAGATTGATTAGTGGTTCCATGATACATATAATTCAATTTAACTTTCGAAGGGAGAGATATTTCTTTTGATAGTGAGTAAAATAGGAAAATTGTTAAACCCAAAGAGTTTTAAAATATCTGAGTGAATTATCTATCTTTGATTAACCAATGATTATAGACTAGAAATATATTAATTCATATAATAATGTTACTGAACTAGTAATAATGTTACTCCAAGTAAAGGATACAGATTTAGTATTAATGTCTTAAACATTGTTAGCATTGAAAAAATTAATTACATCTAACTAGAATTGAGTACTTCGTTGACTCCTGCTTATTTCCTCATGATTTCTCAAGATAGATTTGAAATCACTAGAAAACATAATTTTTCCATCTTGAAAAGAGTTCAAAACCATATATATTTCCATCCATATAATATTCATGAACTAAGATTGGGTGAGAATACACATTAAAGATGAAAAAAAAGTATTCTCCTTATTCCCTATGATATAAAGGTAGATCCAATTTTTCTTAGAATCCACAATTAAGTAATTAATAGAATATTTATTTAATAACAAATAAATCCCACTTGATTGACTCTTATTTCTAATTGAAAAGGAAGTAAAGAGTTTGAAAATTTTAAAACACTCATTTGGACACACTCCCTTAGGAAGCTTAGTTTCTTAGATAAAAACTAAATTGGGGATATGGATTTCAAGTTATCTCTTGAGAAAACTCCATTTATTAGGGGTCCCAACTCACTAAAATTCGAAGAGAATATATTCATAACTCTTTGGAATGGTTCTTCCCCCTTCTATTTTTTGGATGTTCTCTCTATTAGAATTAGAGCTTGTAAAGAGGACCTTACATACTTGTTTTTCAAAACCCCTACCTTATAATTCACCTTTGTCTAATTTTGGAGTTTTCATACATATAGGAGACATTTGAAGTTGATTCCATCAAAGATTTTTAGAAGGAGTTGAAATATCTTTACCCACCCATTTTTTATTTCCCCCACAAAAGTATCAAGAATCCAATTATAGTCAAAAGTCAAACCAAAAAGCTCAAAGGGTTTGAAAACAACCAAGAGGGGGAATATAAGAAGGATGATGGGGAGATATGGGATTATATTTGACCAAATAAAGAGTAAGAAAAGGGGTGGAGGCATGGACAGGGTTTACAACATGTTTTAAGGAGTGAAGAATACCCATGGTAAGCTTAAGATCCAAAAGATCAAACTCAATTGAAACCTTAATGGATGGAAAGGGATTAAACCAAGATTTATGAACCCATTCAAAATAATGATTATGAGGGGGGTGAAATGTTTCGGGTGGAGGAAGGTAGAATAATTGTAAGGATTATTCAATATGTGACAATTTTCCCATAAATGACCCCTAGGAATGGTAGTTGTTGTACTTGAAATGTAACTTCTCGTAATCAAATTGTTAAAACCAACTAAGATTTCTAGCCACAAGTTTAATCTCTTTGACCAAAGGATTTATCAAGTTAAGACTGACACAAAATCTAGCATAGGTAAATATAGATCCATTCAACATTGTAGGATCAATGTCAAGTAGGGGTCCAATTTTAGATCCAATATGATGTAGGACATAGGCATTTAAAAATTCTAAGGGTATACCAGAAACTTTGATGTAAATTAGGGTGCATTGAATATCTATTTTAAAAACATCAAGACCCTTCTTCTAATTAAAAATATAAATACCAACATTTTAAAAAAACCATAGACCTCCCAAAAATAATTATCTGTATCTTCTTTGTTAGAAAATGTGATAAAAAGGAAACTTTTGGGAATGTAGGATAAAGAAAAGGGAAGGTCTAATTTATATTTTTAAAAAGCTAAATTAATCATTTCATTTAAGGATATCCATATTCCATTGAGCTTCCTACAAAATACCTTGATTCCAAAAGAGATTCTTCCTTATAAGTGATATTTGGATCTAGAATAATGGTAGGTATATTAATATTATCCTTCAAATAAGTACCTTATTTTATCTTCTCCACTAATCAATAAACCAAATTATCTCCCTGAATTTAGTGGGGTTGGGAATTTCTTCTAAGATTATGGTTTAGGATGAGGATAATCTCTCTCTTGTCATATTCCTTTTCAAATTTCTTGGTTTGACCTTGGATCAATTCTTCAATAAAATTATGGATCATAGTTAAAATATCTTTGTTCTCACAAATTTATTATCTCAAGTTAACCAGGTAAAATAAATTCTATTCTAAGACCACTTTCTCCTTAGTTGGGACTACCTTCTCCATAGCTAATGTTGTTTTGTCCATCCCTTAGGTAGTATATATATAATCCTGTAGGAATTGGATTCATGATGAGCCAACCAATTATAATCATTTTTATTTTTTATTTTAGTGAATGTGTAGAAGGACCATTATAGATTTACCTTTCATAGATTTTTTCACTATTTTTTATTTGAAATGAAGATGAAGCATAGACAATAGTTGCAATTTTTTAGTAGTAATCAGGTTCGTATACGTGGCCCAATATATTTTTATTTGACTTATGTGTAAAATTTAGTTTTTGTAAACTAGTTTTATTAGTTATGATCTGAGAAATTAGTTGGTAATTCTTGTAGAGTGGGACTTATATTCTAATTGATAAAATCTTTACAACTTCTTGATTGTTTTGTTGATTTCTACGATTCTGATTGGGTAAAAGGTTTAACTTCTATGTTGTAGTCAATCAGGATGTTTAATATTTCAAGTAATTTTTGTAAGTAACATTAGTTTTATTATATTTTAGCATAAAAGGGAATTTTAATATAACTATGTAGTATGTCTATTCTTTTACTATTTTTTATTTTCATTGTGCACAAAGCATTTGCAAATATCGTAGGTTTTTTAGAAGTAATCACATTTGTATCTATAATGTCCTTTCATTTAAACTCATGTTATGTGTGACATTTTGGTTAATATTAATGCATTTGGTTTGATGCAACTAGATAAATGAGTTTAAATTTTATATCCTAGTATAATATACTTGATAAACTATGAATTTAACCTATAGTTAAATAATTCATTATTCAAGTAATATAACAAAATATATTATTTCTATCTTGAGACGCTCATAATAATATGTATTAATGTATGTTTATACACTTTAACATATGTTTTATTTGTCAACATATCCATAATACCCCATTTAGTTACTTTAAAATCAACTATCTCTAGGTTTATTGAACCAACGCACAAACATTTTATTGAGTTGTCAACTTGAAGAGCAATTTCTTTGTAGACTTGACCATGTATATGTCAAAACATAATTTTATAAATCAAGTAATCAATAATATTAATCTCAATCATAATTATTATTCATTATTCAATTTATAATGCTTCAAATGAAACATCAAATATCATAAGTGTAGATACACTTTACTATTTGTATTATGTAGAAAAACCCATGTTCACTAGCTCTATTTTATTATGTAAGAATTATTATTTTAATACACATTATTTTATTTGGTTATATCAATTTTAAAACACATATAATTTTCCATTTGTTTAAATGTTTATATAATACATGAACCAAGTGAAACAAGCGATTGATCCCCTTTTACACCCTAGTCACTTCCCATTTAAAATAGGTCATTAGATACATTAGTTTTGTTGTTTGGAACTAGATAATATTTATTTTGAAATAATTTAGAAGATGTTTTGGAAATGTTTTAGATAAATGAACTTTTGAATTTGAAACATAATTTAGTGTAATAATTCATGGATGGAAATATAACATTTGATTTTCTTTAAAGTGGAATTAGTAGGTGACTTCATAGCCAATGAGATGTCATTGTTCTAGGTATAAAAAATATGCACAAAAGTATAGGGGGCCAAGGTGTAAGGTATTTATTAGGTTCAATAAAAATTTAATGTTTATTATGTTATGATTAGATGAATTATTAGGGACGTTATTGACACCCTTTATTTGTTCAAGGTAAGTATTAAATGCATATAATAAGGTAGGGAAGTACAAGATGTCTAGTTTTAAAGGTGAGTTAAATGTAATGATTTAGTGTTGTAAAAATTAGGGGGTGAGTTAAATGCAGATTATTAAACTTGGTGGGCAATAGGATGGGAAAACATGATTTATGATCTCACCAACATTAGTAAAAAAAATTTATAAACCTACTAAAGTACTTGGCATTAAATTTTGGCTTGACACAACATGAGATTAAGACCGAGGTAATTAGTGACATTGATTTTAATTTTGATATCTTTTAACATTTAGAGGAGAGACTATTAGATATTTTTAGTTCATTGATTCTTTTACTATTTTTGAGTTACATTATGGGCAAAGCATCAACAAAGAAGTAAACATGTTCATATGTGTGACCTAATATTTTATATTTTGATTATGTGTAATATATAGGTAGTATTATTAGGATTTATATGCTTATATACTAGGTCTTCTCTTTTACTAGGTATGAATTTTATCATGGTACTTTATTTTTATTACATAGAGGTATTGGTAATACAAAAAGGTTGGACTTGACTATTGGTTCAGTAAGTAATGCAAATAGTAACAAAGTCTTTTAGGGTTCTTTTTAAATGAAGGGTTAATATTTTTTACTAGAGTGAAGTAGGCTATGCAAGGTTTGATATACTTAGTGTCATTAATTATAATTTCACTACTTTTAGGTATGCAAAGAGAAGACTATTGGGCCCTGATTATGTTAATATATTGAATTCATATTCACAATGTTATTTCTTTCTATGTGGCTTATGTTTAACATATGGGTAATATTATTTAGTTTTATATGTTCATAGACAAGGTATGGTCTTTTACTGGGTAAAATTTTTACCATGAAGCTTTGACTCTTTTTCATAAATATATTGATATTACAAAAAGGGTAGATTAGACTAATGGTTTTGTAAGTAAGTCAAATAGTAAAAAAAAAAATTAGGTTCTTGTTTAGTGAATGATTAAATTTATTAGCTAAAGTGAAGTAGGCCATTTAGGATTTGAGGTAATTAGTGTCATTTATTTTGATTTCATTATTTATGGATATGCATATAAGAGACTACTAAAACCTGATTCTTAATTATTAGGCACTTTTGATATTGGAACAATGCTATAATAATCTACATATATGACTTACATGACCTGTAACAATAACACTAATATTTATAGTCATGTGAAAATAAAGAACTATAGACATAACCACAAAGAAATACATACATCTATGCCAATATTTACAATCCTAAAAATCCTATAAGTACTATAAAAATGAAAGTAATAACCAAAATACTTGGTAACAATCATTTATCTCTATCCACATCTAGTCATATTCATGAAAAAAATTAGTAAATTGACTAACCTTGATTTATCATAATGTTTTTGCTATGTAATTGCTTATGCCTAGGACTGATCCATCTTCTCTTTTTGTGAATTTTATTTCCAAATAAATTATACAATCATTTAACAAGGTCATCATATTCACATGGTTAGTGTTGTCTCAATCCTATGGACACACCTAGTTTGATAGGTAATAAAACTAACATACAATCCAGTGACTAGACTTATTTCATTTTCTTCTTACCATTACATCTATAAAATAAAAAACAAATAGTCATAACCAAGTCTAAAATATTTACTTTTCTTGTGCTTATACTATTCTTAATATTTATGTTCTAATTTTAAGGTGGAATAAAAATTTAGAAATACATGTTGCAATATTGCCAATGCATAAATGTGGAAAGGAAGGTTGACTCACTTGCTCAATGTTGCTAACAAGATATATATCTCAATCCTCATCTCATAATCTTTTCTCTTTCAACTTGTTCCTTTTTTTGACATAATACCTTCTCAAATGTTTTGATTCTAATATTTATGCTATGTTATTTGGGTTGATGCATTTTATTATTGCATTTTCCAATGGGTAATTTGATTCAATGCCTTTTTACATGAGTGGAATTTTGTGGTTTGATAATTCCAAAATAAAATTAAACATGTTTATTTTTAAAAAATATATGGAATTAGCTACATTATGCATCATTTATGTTTTGTAAATCATAATGTTATCTAATGCCTTACATAATACAAGTTATTACTTCTAATTCTTTTTTTATTTTGAGTTTTCTTAGTCCCTTCAATTCAATAATTACTATAATAATTATTCTTGATTTAATCCCTAGACATGACTCTGATATCTTTATTAGTTAATCTCACATATTTTTTAATTAATGTGTTTATGTGATGTACATGTGTAGGTTTTTCCTAGATAGCGAGCAGTTCCTCTCGTGAATGATTAAATATGGAAAAGACTTACTTTTCATCAACAATAATATGAGTGTGATATGACTGTTGCATTCATTATTGATTCCATTGCAAACATCATGTTGGTTTCATACACATTTTAATATATATCTATCTAACTGATATATTTCTTCCTCAAGTCTTCTATTATATGCTACAAGACATCTAAAACATGGTAACAATTATTTGTAGTTTTGATCTATAATAAATCATCATGTTTTTTTAAGTTTCCTATATTTTATCCCCACCCATCATTTATTACCAATCTCAATAATTTTTCACAATTTCAAACTCCATATTTCACACATATGGATAACATGTCATCTTCAAGACACAAAAGGCAACAAGAAGATGAATCTTCATTAGCTTTCCATATGTAATCTTTGTAATTTCTTTCCTTGCTTTAAATTAATCTGAATGTTCCAAAAAATTTACTATCCTAACACATTTTAATCTCACACTATACCATTTTATTATAAATTTTATATGACTGTGTTCTTTGGAGAAGAATGGATTTGTATTTCTAAGTTTTTTTTGTGAATTCTCCTCTAGATTTTAATTCCTCATAAGAACTTTTTATGACTAGTTAATAATAAGCTCCTAAATTTATAAATTTTGACACTCTTTGTATTCAAGCTTTAGAATTTAATAATTCATTGATACGAAGTTCCTCCATGCTAAATCTAAATTCAGTTGACATTTGCATTGAGCACATATTCAATGCTAATTATCTTAGCACATTTTAAATTTTATTACCTATGAAAACATGATAAATCATGTTTTGTGTTCTTGTGTGTGTGTGTGTGTGTGTGTGTGTGTGTGTGTGTGTGTGTGTGTGTGTGTGTGTGTGTGTGTGTGTGTGTGTAGATAGAGAGACAAAGAGATACTTGACAAATATTCAATTAACTTTGATGATACACTAATAAAATATCTCATGTCTAAGCCTAATGAATATTATTTCAAGTGTTGAAATTTAACTACTTAAATGCCATTTTATTTCAATTTTTATTAGTTATCTAAAATATACTCTCTCTAACACAAAGCATCATTTTACTATAAATGTATTTTTCTTGCAAATTTTAAAAAAATCTAAGCTCTATAGTGACAAGGTAACTCATTTCCCATTATAGAAATATAGACAGTAAATTCCACATTATATATATCAAAAAATTAATTGCATTGGATTCTTAGATCATATATGTGTGGCCATACAGAGAAATTGTGTATGAAATGATGCTAATGGCTTATACATTTCAGGTTTAAGAGGATCCCAAAAAAATCATGAAGACAGTATAGGTAGGTTTTTATTTATTTATATTGATTATGTCATTTGATTTCTATTATTTTCTATTGTTGATTATGTTAATTTTTAACACTTTACAATGTTTGTATACATACTATAATAAATCATTAGTATTGAGAACAAGAAAAAGGAAAACTCCTAATATATCAAATTTTATCTTCTTAAATTTTTCATCCAAGTTTTGTATTTTCAATAACTTCAAATAGATTCAAAGGAAACAAGTATATTGTCCAAGATAATCTACAAATTATTGCTTGTATATCACATTATTCTTTTCCACAACAACAAATGGCATAATATACTTGTTATGGATTGAAGACAATATGTGTTATAAAATGTTGTTCTTTGTAACTTGGCTCATTTATAGAACTTATATGCCTTGCATGGTTTATCATTTCCTATATTTCTATCAAGCACTTTGACTAAGTAAATTGTTACCAATTTATACTATACTCAAGCATAAATAAATCAATATTTTGATATGCAATTATATTTTCATAAATTATTTTATATTGTTTAAGATGATTTTTACATTCATTTTGTATTTTACACATGTAATTATATAATTTACAATTAAAATATATAATTTCATACTTTATTATATATCTATTACAAATTATTGAGATAACTTCATAATGTTTTGCATTTCTCTAATTTTTTTACTCAAACCATGCTAGAAACAAATCTAGGACCGAATTTATTGACAAATATTATCTTATTAGATTTTATAATAAAGCTTTACTTATATGGTGGTATTTATGATCATTAATTTATTTGCATTGAATCTTTAAAACCCTCTCTTGAAATAAATAATGAATAATATTAAGTGTTTCACACTATTTAACAAGTTTAGAATATTTTCTTCCACACCTTCAGCACAAGCAATAAAACAATAAATTCATCAAATTTTACAAAGGAATTAATCAAAAAATAAAGATGTGTGATATTGATATTCAACCTCTCAATCACTTAGATCGATACAAAACATAAAGACAAGATGTTTACTTTTGAATGGGTTTCTAAAAATGCATTCATCATAATGAATCAAATAGTTTACAATTTCAATATGATTGGTGATCTATTTGCTATAAAATTGCATAAATTCATTTTTATAATAAAAAAAGATTGATTCCATGCTTTATTACTTTGATATGGATCCTAGAAACTTTGTCCTTTACTTCTTTTAGGGACTTTATGCCATATTGCCTTGTTTGGATTAAGATAACCCCACATTTGATAACTCATGTGAAAACTAACCCTAAACACATCAGGAGGTCTAGGTCTCCTCCCTAATCAAAAACATGAAAGCAAAATGACCCAAAACAAAAAACCACTAGAGGACTAGGTCTCCTCCTCTTTGGGAACAACTGACTAAGAGTACCAAGAGGACTTATCCAAGAGAAGATACCATCGATTTTCAAAATATCAAGAACTGTGAGTGGAAGAGCAAATATCATAATTAACTAGTGTGATAATCAACCAATTTTGACTAGACCAAAATCCATCCTAGGTTATGAGCCCAAGACATAGTGAACCCTCACTCAGTATATACCACATTTGACTAGTGTGGTGACTAGCCAATTTTAATAGATCAAGAACTAGCCTAGGCAGAAAGAGCTAGAGGCCTAGGTCTCATAAAGAAATCCCATTTGTCTCAAGGAAATAATAAGTTAATTTTGACAAGATAAATAACCATCCTAGACATAAATGGAGGTCCACGTCTCCAAACATTGACCAACAACCATTATGAATGATAAGAATAGTACCCATTCAATTTTTTCTAGATAAAGAACTAACTTGGGCAAGAGAATTCAAAGGATAATGTCTCAAGAATAACCTTTGGGTTTACCTAGTCAAGTTCCCTGAGGACCCAACCTGTAACATAATCATTGGTAAAAAAACATGCTGATAATAGAATTATCTCATGGTTAACTGGTATGGGTGTCAATCTGGGTATAAAAAGTAGAGGCCCGTGACTTAGAATTTATTTCTTCTGATAGGTGTGAAAAACATCTAATTTTGATTGGATTAAAAACCAGCCTAGGCAAAAGTAACTAGAGGCCTAGGTCTCAAAACAAATCTTCAAAATCCTCTAGGGACCAATGATGCATTAAAAAATAGGCCAACCTTTCAGAGGCCTTAAATTTTGACGTGTAACTATGTTTGAGCTCTTCCACATGCCAAAATGATTGTATCAAAATTTTTATTCTATCCTAAGGCAATATATCCCCTTAAGAGTTGATTTTGATATTTTTTAGAGGCCAAATGTGATCAATTAAGGGTCTAAAATTAATGTTTAATGACTTTTTAGGGAATTTTCATTTTTTAGAAATCATATATTTTTAGAACCGAATGTCAACTTTATTTGAATTTCATCCCATAGGCTAATTTTAGTATTTAGGATATTTATGGAAATTTTTAGATCCACATGCACTTGCATATGAAACTTACTATAAATAACAGTTGCTAAAAATAAACATTTTATTTAGATTTTAATTTTTTTGAATTTTTGCATGTCAACTCTAAATTCCAATTTGAGGCTTATTTAAGCATAGTGTGGGTTTATAAATATTTCAAGTCATTAAATACAAATTCAATTTAAGATATTGTTCAAAATATTGGCCTATTGGTATTTTTATGTTCTTGATAGTTTTCAGGTTCATTATCTGGTATTATAATAGGTTTGAATCTTGGAGGAGAAAGACATGGTGAGAGGATAAGGAGGTATTATGAAAATGAAATAGACTATACAATATTTAGAGGAAATTTTAATAATTAACCAAGGTTATCAACAATTAAAGACAAGGTGGTGATGAGGAAGACACAAATCATGATGAAAAAGTTTAGCAAGAAGAAGAATAACAAGAGTAGCCACCATCGATGGAAGAGAGGATGGTTCAAGCTATAGAAGGAAGAAGTGATGGAATTAAGGTTGATGTTTCATATTATGGAGTTAGTTTAAAACTAGAGGAGTTGATATATTGGATGAATATAATGGAGAAATTCCTTGAGTGGAATACTATGAGAGAAGATAAGAAAGTAAAATTTGCATCCATGAAACTGAAAGGTCATGCAATGATTTGGTGGGATCACTTGCAAAAAGAGAGAAAAAGAAAAGGTAAAGAGAAGATTAATTCATGGAAAAAGATGCAAAATAAGCTAAAGGATAAATTTATTCCTGTGGATTATGCACAAACCCTATACAAAAGACACTAGAATTTGAGGCAAAAAGATCATAGTATACAAGAGTATATGGATGAATTTTATAAGTTTCCCATAAGAGGGGAGAATGATGAAACAAAATATAATATGATTGTAAGGTATGCAAATGGTTTGAAATTTTCTATTCAAAACGAATTAAGCATGCATAGAATACTTAGCATGGAGGAGGCTTATCAATTAGCTTTGAAAGCAGAAGAAAAGAAAAATAGACATAATTTTAGAATAACATCTCTTGGTCCAAGAAGAGGTGTATCCCCTTAAAATAGTGGATGATATGGGTTTAATACCACCAAAGGTGGATCTAATAATGATAGAGGTGATTCATCACGTGTTTCATAAAGGCAAGATGATAATAGGCAAGGGTTATAATACCAACAAAGAGAAAGAGGATGAGGTTATAATGGTGCTAGAGGATGGTTTTTGAATCAACATAGAGCTTATGTTTGTTACATATGTGGAGAAGAAGGTCATAGAGCATTTGAATTTCCACACTATCAAGATCAAGGAATGAGGTAAGAATATTACCGAAGAATGAATCTAATTCAGGCTAAGATAGAGGATCAAAATACTAAAGTTGCACCTATAGATGTAGGAAAGAATCTCATGATGAGAAGAAACATGATCACTCTAAGGAAGGAACAAGTGCAGAATAAAGAAGGTGGTGATGCATGGCTATGATTAAATACTTTTTTAACAAGATTTACTTCAGGTGAAAAGGTATACAAAGTAATTATAGATGATGGTAGTTATGGAAATATGGTTTCTAAAGAAACAATAGAGAAACTAAATTTGTAATGTGAAAAGCATCTTAATCCTTATCGTATTCCATGGTTTAATAAATGGATTTAAATTATCATAGATAAAAGGTACTAAATCAATTTTTCGATAGGAAAAATTTATAATAATGAAATATGGTGTGATTTTATTCTGATGGATGCATGCCATGTGTTATTGGGGAGACCGTGGCAATTTGATAGGAAAGTAGTTCATGATGGAGCAAAGAACACATACACTTTTTAGAAATATGGTATAAAGGTAATTTTTTTACCTTTTAAAGAGGAAGAGAAGACATAAATCATACTTTCTACTAAATAATTTATCCAAGATATGAATGTGGTAGGTTGTTGTTATGTATTAGTAGTAAAGAATGAAGATGTAGAAATGGTGTCAATACCAAAAGAAGCAGCAAGAGTGTTGAAATAATATGCAGATGTTATGCCTAATGAGTTACCATATGGTTTACCACTGAAGAGAGATATTCAGCATCACATTGATTTGATTCTAGGATCAGCTATACCCAATCAAGCAGCTTATAGGATCAGTCTAATATAACATGCAGAATTAAATAAATAGGTTATTGAATTGCTAAGAAAGAAGGTGATAAAGGAGAGTATGAGTACATGTGAAATACCAATGTTGATAAATACAAATAAAAATGGAGGATGGAGAATGTGTGTTGATAGTAGAGTAATTAACAAAATTACAATAAAGTATAGGTTTTCTATACCTCATTTAGATGATATGATAGATGTGCTTGTAGGAGAAAAATATTTTACCAAGATTGATCTATGGAGTGGTTATTATAAGATTATAATTCATGAAGGAGATGAGTATAAAAATGTATTCAAGACTAGGGATGGCTTATATGAATGGATGGTGACGCCATTCAGATTATCTAGTGCACCTAGCACATTTATGAGGATGATGAATATAGTGCTACGTGAATATATTGGTAAGTTTTTAGTTGTTTATTTTGATTTCATTAAGATTAAATAAGAACACTTAATACATCTGAGAATGGTACTAGATTTGTTATAAAAAGAGAAATTATATGTAAATTTGAAGAAGTGTAGGTTTATGCAGAATAGTTTGGTATTTTTGGGATTTGCAGTTTCAGTAGATAGTGTGAAAATGGATGAAAAAAGATAAAGTTAATTGTTGAGTGGCTTATTCCAAGAAACATTACAGATGTATGAATTTTCCATGGTTTAGCACCTTTTTACAAAAAAATTATTAAAAGTTGTAGTAGTATTACGACACCAAAAATAGATTGCATGAAAGGGAAGGAATTTACATGGACTAGAAAAGCCTTGGAAAGCTTTGAATTTTTTAAGAATAAAATTATAGAAAGACCAATTTTAGCATTATTGGATTCTAACAAAGTGTTCAAGATTAATTGTGATGTTTCATTTATGGGAAATGGTATTGTGTTGAGTCAAGAAGGAAAGCTAATAGCATATTTCAATGAAAAATTAAATGAGGTAAGGACAAAGTATTCTACTTATGATGTTGAAATTTATGCAATTGTATAAGAGTTAAGACATTGGAGGCATTATCAGGTGCCTAAGGAGTTTATACTATTTACAAATCATGAGGATTTGAAGTATGTGAATACACAAAAGAAGTTGAATAGTAGGCATGCCAAAATGGGTTTCTTTCTTGCAAGGGTATACTTTTGTGTTGAAGCATAAATCAAGAAACTATAATCAAGTAGATGATACATTGAACATGAGAGTAAAATTATTAACTACTATGGTGAGTGAAGTAGTTGGATTTGAAGTTATCAAAGAATTATATGATATTGATCCATATTTTGGTAAGATATTTGAACAGTGTACTAATCCATTAATAGGTGGGACATATATTATTCATGACTTATATAGGAAATTTATCTCTTCAAAGAGAAATAGTTATGCATTCTAGTTGGGTCTCTATGAGATAATATAATAAGAGAATTACATAGTGGTGGTTTGGTTAGATGTTTTGGTAAGGTGAAGATAATAGCTTTGGTGGAGGAAAAGTATTTTTAGTCAAAGATGAAGAGATATGTGACAAGGTATGTTTTAAGGTGTAGAACATGTCAAGTGGTTAAAGGACATGCACAAAATACTAGATTATATATGCCATTACTAGTTCTAAGAGGACTATGGACAAATTTGAGTATGGACTTTGTGTTGGTATTTCCAAACACAAAGAGATGTAATGATTCAATTTTGTTGTTGTAGACATATTTTATAAAATGGTTCATTTAATTACATGTAAGAAAACTAATAATGCCACTAGAGTTGTAGAATTATTTTTTGAGGATATTGTGAGATTGCATGGTGTTCCAAAAACTATTACTTCAAATAGGGACACAAAATTTCAAAGTCATTTTTAGAGGACTTTAAGGAAGAATATGTGTACTAATCTATAATTTAGTAGTGCTTATCACTCACAAACATATGGATAAATAGAAGCTGTGAATAGGAGCTTGGAAAATTTATTGAGATATGTAGTGAGAGAGAAGCCCAAGTAATGGGACTTGGCTTGACCACAAGCTGAGTTTACATATAATAGTTTAGTGGATAGATCAATAGGAAAATCACATTTTCAAATTGTTTATGGGATAAATCCTATGGGTATTTTAGATTTGGTAAAATTTCCAATTACATATCAAATTAGTGATGATGTAGAAGTGTTTGTAGAGCATATGCAACAGTTGCAAGGAGTAAGAAGTAAATTGTAAGAAAATAATGAGAGATATAAAGTAGTAGAAAATTTTAGAAGGAGATCCAAAGTATTTTAATAAGGAGAGTTGGTAATGGTTTACTTGAGGAAAGAAATATTTCTAAAAGGCATGTACAACAAGTTGAAGTATAAGAAAATTGGACCATGCAGAATTGTGAAAAAATCAATGATAATGCTTATGAGGTAATTTTACCATAGAATTTTGATATATCTATAGTATTTAATGTTCTATATTTATATGAATTTCATAGGGAAGATGAGGAAGGTGGTGAAGATGAAGAGGTAAATTGGGACCAACAAGTTCCAAAGAAAAAGAAGGAAAAAATAGTGCAAGTTTTGGATATAAAGACAATGAGAATAAGGCAAGGGAATCATAATAGGTATTTGGTATAGTGGGGAGGATTACAACAAAAAGACAACAATTGGATTATATAATGGTATCTAAATAAGATTGAGAAGGGAAAATGGCAATAGTATAATCAGGCCAACTCACAAGAGTTGAGTTGTTTTCAACCAGAGGAGAATGATGTGGAAAAAATGGGCCAACCTTTCAAAGGCCATAACTTTTGACCCGTAACTACATTTGAGCTCTTCCACATGACAAAATGACCATATCAAAAAGTTTGATTCTTTCCTAAGGGATCTATACCCTTAGATTTTATTTTGATTTTTTTGGAGTCTAAACATGATCATCTGAGGGTCCAAAATTAATGTTTAATGATTTTTTCAAGAATTTTCTATTTTTAGAGATTGTATATTTTAGAACCAGACATCAAATTCAATTGAATTTTGTCTCATAAGATAATTTTATCATTTAGGATATTTAGGTAATTTTTTAGATCTATGCATGCTTGCATGTGAAACTTACTATAAATAACAGCTGTTAAAAATAGGCATTTTTTTTTTAGATTTTAGTTGTTTTGAATTTTTGCATGTCAATTATAAGTTTCAATTTGAGGCTTATTTAATCATGGTTTTGGTTTGTAAATATTTCAAGTCATTTAATACAAATTCAATTCAAGATATTTTTATAATCTTGGCCTATTGGTATTTTTATTGTCTTGATAGTTCTCAGGTTCATTAACCAATCAAAATAATTTTGACTAGATCAAAAGCCATCCTAGACACAAATGTAGGTCCAAGTCTCAAAAATAATTTCCAAGGCTAGAATGATCCAAAACTCCAACCTATTGAGTATTGTCATTGATGTCAAAGGTGCATGTTGTGAAGGTCGATGTCAAATGTGATTAAGGATAGTTGGTAGAGTGTGATGTGATAAGGTGCATGGAAGGGTGATTTCATGAAAGAGTTTTGTCATGAGATAATGAGAAAGAGATAATTTGAATACAAATATTGTCTTATGTATTCATGATTGATATGATTGTTAATATGGAATGTATAGGTCATTGATGTCAAGTGCATAGGAAACATGGTCACATGACATGGAGAGGTATGTGCATGGTGAAATGAATAAATGTAGGTATGTGTAGGTTTCATGGAATTGTTTTAAGATTTTATTAAGGTATATAATCACTCATGATATTTTTAGGATGAGCCTATAGGAGTAAGACCTTCAATCTAAGTCTACACCCAGACCAATCCTAGACCCTGCCTGGCCTAGTGGGGTATCAAGATCAAATTTCATGGAAATTATGTGAATGAGAGCATATAAAAAGGTGAGATAATTTTTTTTGGTTATGATCACAAATTTTGAGGTCAATATTTTAGTAAAAATGCATTAATCATTGTTTTAGGCATTCTTGAGCTCACGAAATGAGGTCTCAAACTCAAGAATCACTTTTAGACATGGGAGTATGATCTATTAAGGAGAGATGGGTAAGGGTCATATATAATATTTCTAGGAATTATTTTTATATTCAAGTGGTAGTCCTTTACGAACTATTGTTAACACCAAAACCTATGTTAAACCTCCCTAAAATCCTAATAAGGTCCCAATGTGAAATCTGTTATTCAAATCAGCTTAGGATGGATTCAAATTCCTATATAATATATTGGAATATGTATTAAACTCTCCCAGGTACCTCCAAGTGGTGGTGGTTAGTCAGATGAGAGAGAAAATGTATAAATACAAGGTTATTTATCAACAAATTACTATAGCTCTCAAAATTTGAATTGGTCATTAAGATCAAATGGATGGTAAAAAAATATAGGGACACATTTTACATGTCTATTATGTTTTTTTATGGGTGTTATCCTTCAATTTCTCTAAACTATTTATCCAATTAAGCCAGTTGTAGATAGACCTAATGGTGTGGATAACGTAAAACCCAAGCAGAGATAGATTTGAGGGTCTGTGTATAATAGATTGATGAAATAAAGTGTATGAAGAAGTTATTTTTGAATTTTAATTCATTATCATGATTTATAAAATCTTTGGAGTTTAGTGTATGTGGTGAAAATGTTTCTCATAAAATGTCATGTCCGATTCAGATAGGATTATGAGACATAAGGTCAAGAAATTGGTCTACAAGACTAATATTTTCCATTAGAACATAATAATTTTCTATATAAGGATGTTTTAGATATTTCATAGATCCATTTTTATGAATTATGAGTCATTGAAAGTGTCTACATAGGTGTTGGAGGTCTAATTCATTATGACTAGTTTTTGAGGTGATTTGGTAGTTCTATGTAAGTGAGTTATAGAGATGTTCTTGAGCCTTTATCTCCTGAGTGAAGGTGTTAAAAGAATTTAGTGATGAACCTGATGTAATGGATAATATTTATTCATGTTTAATTTATGATGGTTGATTATCTTCATGATTTTTAAGCTTTACTATTGTAAGACAAACTTTTTAGGTACACAAGCCTAATAGGGTAGTTTATCCTAAAGGATCTTGCATGATATGAACGAAGGATGCATGTCTAATAAATCATGGATGAGGTTAGAATATTTATTTTTTTAAGTTTTTTAATGGTTTATTATTTTTATAAAATTCAATTTGGGCCCAATAAGATCAAGTTTTAGCGTTAAGAGAGTAGATTCAATACAATTAGGTCTCCATGAGACCTAAAGGAGTAGTAAGGCCTAATTGAGTTGTGGAAAAAAAAATAGGTTCAAATTATTATTTAAACATGTTAATAATATGTGTTAATACTTATTTTATTTCTTTCCTAATATTTTTAAGGAGTGTGGCCAACAAAGTGGTGTGTGACCATGAGACTAGTATATATATATAAGGCAGTTTAAGCCTATTTGTGTGTGTACAAATCAAAAAAATAAAATCATGCATGGTTGAGTAGTATCATGTCTTGAAATGAGTTATATATCATACATAATAGTATAATTTTGAATATTATCAAAATTCTAAGGTGGTTGAGTTGGTGCTACGTCACTTAGGGAGTTGGTACTTCCTTGCAAGTAGATGTTTGCTAAAGCCTAGTCAAGTGGGTGTTTGAATTTATTTGGGTTGGTGCTCCAAGTTGAGTTGGTACTAAACTTAATTTGATATTTTTTTTATAGGATATAATTCCATTTTTATAGATCATAATGGGTTTTATTCCCCTTAAATATTTCCCACTCATATTTTTGTTTTCTTTTTAATTGTTCATCTAAATGGTTCTTTATGCATTGATAGATCACTATGTTTCTTTCATTGTTAATGAATGTTAAATTATAATTGAAAAAATGTTTTTAAACATTTATTTACCCCTCCCCCCCTCATTAATTTTTCTTCTAATAATTGGTATCAAAGCATGGTCCTTTGGAGTAGGACTAATAGCTTAAAGGAGATCCTTGAAACACATATATGTCATATCATCAAGTATAAGGAGGTTTCTAAACTAAAAATGCCTCTCTTTTCAGTAGAACTAAATATGCATTTTAGATCATTATAATTAATACTTATCTAATTTATTTTGGCTATGACATATTGCAATCATTTGTTGACAGATTTACTTCACCTCTTACACCACCAACTGATGCAATAGGCAAGAAGTCAAGTGAAAACAACTATAAGAAAATGAATGACATCATATGTGGCCTTTGAGAGGCAAAATTTGTAAAGGTTATGTATTTTTATTCAGCCAAATAAATTTTGAAAAAGTTTCAAACCATCTATGAAGGAGATACCAAAGTCAAATTGGAAAAATTATAGACCCATCAAAGGCAATTTGAATGTTTTAGAATGAAAGAGGATGAAAACATTACATATTATCTATTAAGAGTAGATGAAGTGGTAAACATCATCAGAGGTCTAGGATAAAAGTTAGAATAATAAAAAATTATATATAAGGTATTAACATCCCTAGCATCCAAGTTTGACTCAAAAGTCTCTACTATAGAGGAGATCAAAGATCTCAACAAACTACAGATGGATGAGCTTCATGGTATTTTAACTACCTATGAAATGATAACAAGTGATAGAAGACCTTAAAATAAGGAAGATGTATTCAAATATAAGAAAATGTCACATGGTAAAAATTTCAAGGATGATGTTGATACAAACATTAATGATGAAAAGATAGAAGCTATGTCTATCAAAAAATTAAAGAAAAAATGAAGTTTAAGGGTAAGTTGCCATTTAAGTGATTTAAATATGGAAAGATTGGTCACTTTACATCTATGTTCCCTAATAAGGATAATAATTATCATGATGGAGAGCATGATGAACAGCATGGTGTGGATAAAGAAGTTAGACCCTATAAATACGGTGAAGGAGGGCAGAATACTAAAGGAGAACAATCTATGCTAGCTTAGACTACCTTTCATATCCAAGATGAAGGCATGAACTGGTATATGGATAGTGGTTACTCAATACACATGATATGTGATAAGATCAAGTTGATTTCATTTAAAAATAATGTTTTAGGGATAGTGAGATTTAGAGATAACACAACTACAATAATTTTGGTAAGGGTATCTTAAGTTTGGACAATGGGAAGACCAAGACAAAGAATGTGATGTATGTGGAAGGCTTGATACATAACTTTCTTAGTGTAAGTTAAATATGAAACCAAGGACACGAACTAACCTTTCATGATAGAAGGTGTGATATAAGGACAGCCTCAAATTAAGAAGGCTAATTGCCAATGCTAAGAGGATCAAGAAAAATCTATATGTGTTGAATGAGATCAAGAAGGAGAGATGATTTATGAGAAATATGGATGAATTTTAGCTATGACATAAAAGGTTGGGCCATATAAAATTTTATAATTTGGTCAAGATCAACTCTAAGAAGTTTGTGAATAATATGCTCAAAATCACCAAACCTACAAATACACTTTTCAAGGCAAGTCAACATGGTAATAAAACTAGGAGGAGGTTCAAGTCTAATGATTATTTTACTATAAGACCTTTATAATTATTAAACATTGATCTTTGTGGACCTATAAGAATCCAAATAATTCAAGGAGGTAGTTATTTCATGTTACTCATAGATGACTACACAAGAATGACCTAGGTAGCATTCTTGAAAGAAAAGTCAGAAGCTCTTGATAAGTTTAAGGAATTCAAATCTCTAGTTGAGAATGAAAAAGAATATAAATATAAAATTCCTAAGATATGATAGAGGAGGATAATTTTGGTCCAATGAATTTAGTGGCTTCTATGAGGTCCATGGGATAAGGAGATAATTCTCAACAGTTAGGACACCTCAGTAGAATGGGGTAGTGGAAAGAAATAATAAAATATCTCAATAAATGGAAAGAAATTTGCTAAATGAATCAAGATTATTTTATGTATATTAGAGAGATGAATTGAGCACTGAAATCTACATTTTGAATATAGGACAGATAAGGATTAATGAAAATAAAATCCCCTATGAACTATGGAAAGGCAAACCTACTAATGTGGAACACTTTAGAGTGTTTAGAAGTAAATGCTTTATAAGAAGATATGAGGTAGACTTTGGTAAATTTGATTCTAGGTCTGATGAAGGAATATTCTTGGGATACTCATTAGTAATCCTAGCCTATAAATGTTATAATAAGAGGTTGTAGAAGATAGTGTAAAGCACCAATGTGAAGATTGATGAGACAAGTTCTAAGAAGTCACACTCTCAATCAAAGGATGCATTAAAGAATTTGGACTTCAATAATGAAGAAGAAACAATAGAGATAGATGAGGAAGAAGAATAAGTTGAGGAAAGACAAGAGTCAAAAGGCCCTTCAAGACAGATTCAGAGAGACAATCATAAATCATTGGCAATAAGGTTGTAGATATGCCATCAAGGAGAAAGTTGGTAAGTAACCTAAATCAAGATAATTTTTCTCTATTTTATAATATTAAACCTAAAAAACTTGTATAATCAAGAAAATACAAGTTTTTGATAGGTGTTATGAATGAAGAGTTAGACCAAATAGAAAATAATGAGACTTGGGAACTAGTTCCTAGGCCTAAAGACAAGAATGTCATTGGCACAAAATGGGAGTTCAAGAAAAAATTGAATGAAAATCGAGAAGTCACTAATAACAAGGATATATTGGTATATAAGGGGTATTCATAAGTAAAAGTGGTAGACTTTGAGGAGACCTTTAATATATTAACAATATTGGAGGCTATTATGCATATGCAAGCTTCAAAGGTTTCAAAGTGTATCAAATAGATGTCAAAACAATTTTTTTGAATGGGAACTTGGAAGAGGAGGTATACATAGAGCATCTTGAGGTATTTTCATTATCAAGTAACAAGGACTATGTATGTAGATTGATAAAGGATATTTATGTTCTAAAGTAATCTCCTAGAGCTTGGAACACTAGATTGAACAAGTAAATATTGGACCAAGGTTCAAAAAAGGAGTTATAGATAGTAATTTGTATATAAAGATAGAAAATGATCATCAGTTGATAGTGGTTGTTTGTGTATGACATCATGTTTGGTGTAAATAGTGATATTATGACTAAGGCTTTTTCATATGTGATGAATGAGTTTGAGATGTCCATGCTAGGATAACTATCATTCTTCCTTGGGTTACACATCATTCAATCAAAAAAAGGTATATTCATTTCACAAATACATAAAAGAGATGTTGAAGAAGTTTCAGATGGAAGATTGAAATGCAGTTAGCACACCTATGATCACAAGGTTTAAGTTGAGTAAGGAGGATGAATCTCCAAATGTCAATCAAACATAATATATGTCAATGATTGAAAGTTTGTTGTACACTACTACTTCTAGACCTGATATAATGTAAATAGTAGGTATTGTGGGAAGATTTCAAGAAGATCTAAAGGAAAACCATTTGCAAGAAGTCAATAGGATACTTAGGTATCTAAGGGGAATATGGAGTTTGGGTTGTGGTATCCAAGGATCAAGGAGTTTGATTTAGTAGCCTATACAAATTCAGATTGGGCAGGGAGTCTAGATGATAGGAAAAACACTAGTGGAGGTGCTTTCTTCTTAAGAAAATGTCTAGTGTCATGGATAAGCAAAAATTAATCATTAGTGTCATTGTATACCAATGAGGCTAAGTACATTAAAGTATCTTCATGGTTTACTCAAGTCTTATGGATGATAAAAACCTTAAAATACTATAAGGTTTAGTATGATAGTCCCAATCCTATTTATTGTGACAATATAAGTGCCATAAGAATTTCAAAGAATCTTGTTATGCATTCAAGAACTAAGCATTTTTCCATCAAGTATCATTTCCTAAGAGAACATGTTATTGAAAAAAATGTAAAGCTTGAATATGTTCCTCCAAAGGATCAAATTGTAGACATTCAACTGAGCCACTTCCAAATGAAATATTTGAGTATCTAAGATAAGCATTGAGAGTAATTCTTACCTCTACTAGCTATTGAGCAAATCAAGGGTAATGGGAGCAATCAAGTGGTTCATTAGCTCCAAAATAAGGTGAGTGGTCTTGTGTATCTATGTCCTTTTTGAATGAGGTATGCATGGAGATAGGGTGAGCATGTTTGTATTATGCTTCATAGACTCATAATCCTATGTGTTGAATTTATTGGTTGCAAGAGGTGATACAAGAAGTTGTAGGTACCTCTTTGTCATTAATGTCAAAGGTGGATAAACTTCTAAATGGGGGACAAATAACCCATTGAGATAAATTTTTGAGATTGGTTTCCATTAATGACAAAGGGGGATATTGTTGAGTATTGTCATTAATGTCAAAGGTGTATCTTTTGAAGGTTGATGTCAAAGGTGATTAAGGACAGTTGGTAGTGTGTGATGTGACAAGGTGCATGGAAGAGTGTTTTCATGAGAGATAATAAAACAAGAATTTGAAGAGAACTAATGTCTTATTTTTGCATGATTGATATCATTGTTAATATGGAAGGTACAAGTCATTGATGTCAAGTGCATAAGAAGCATGGTCACATGACATGAAGAGGTATGTGCATGGTGAAATAAATAAACACATGCATGTGAAGGTTTTATGGCATTGTTTAAGCATGTTAGTAAGGTATAGAATATTTCATGAGAGTTTCAAGGTGAGCCTATATGGGGAGGACCTTTAGTCTAAGTTTGTACCCAGACTACTCCTAGACCCTACCTGGCCTAGTGAGGTATGAAGATTAGATTTCATGGAAAGTATGCACATGAGAACATGGGCAAAGTGTTAGGATCTTAGAGTACAATTGATTACTTTTGTATAAGCAACTAAACATAGAATTGAAACCAGAATTAATAAGTAACTAGAAATTAGAAACAATAAATAATAGGAGATACGAGAAATAACCAGTCTGTATTAAACTCATCCAGAAGGAAATACAATGAAGAATTCTCTTTCTTCTCACACCTCTCAGATGTACAGTAATTCTCCCTCAAGAGTTCTCTCTCTCTCTCTCTCTCTCTCTCTCTCTCTCTCTCTCTCTCTCTCTCTCTCTCTCTCTCTCTCAATCAATTACAATCAACTCAATTACTGAGTTGTTCCCCCTTAATTACAATACTGCCCCATGGGTCTCTTAAATAGAATTAAAAGCAAACAATAATTAGAAATAAAGACTCAAGACTAATTTTAATCTTTACATGCAAAATAACTGTTCTCCTAAAAATATAAAATTTGGAAATGTCTGAAAATGCACAGAAGTCAGTGTTGGTCTATAGATGACTGATTCCAGCCGACCCCTGACTGATGCTGGTTGATTCTAACTGATGACAACCAATCCTGGTCGACCCCTAACCAATTTCGGTTGGTTCTGACCGATGCCAGTCGACCCCTAACCGATGTCAGTTGGTTTTGACCGATGTCAGTTACTGTGTAAGCATAGCAACCTCCACATTAGCTCATTAGTGAAGCTTTTAGCTCCATAACTCAACAATCTCCCACTTGGAGATAAATAGTTACACCTGTACCTGTACAGCAACATCCTCTAAACATCTCTGGCTTGTTTCTCCCTCTTCAAGTTCAATCTTGAAGACCAACAAAAGTTGAATGAATATTCAACTTCTCCTTGTTACCAACTTTGTTAACATATCAGCAGGGTTCTTATCCGTATGGATCTTTTCCAGCTTCAACTGTCCATCCTCCAATACCTGTCTAATGAAGTGGTACCTAAGCTGTATATGTTTGGTTCTTAAATGAAAGGCTGAATTCTTTGCCAAATGAATTGCACTTTGATTATCATTGTACAATCTACAACTCTCTTCCTCCTTTCCCAACTCTTCCATGAACCGAGTCATCCAAATCATTTCCTTGCTAGCCTCTATGACTGCAATGTATTCTGCCTCTGTAGTAGACAAGGCAACAACCTTCTACAACTTTGAAATCCAGTTAACCGCCATTCCACCAACAGTGAACACATATCCTGTGGTGCTTCTCCTACCATCCAAGTCACTTACCATATCCAAATCTACATACCCATGTAGAGAAGTGTTTGACCTTCCATAACATAAATGCCTACTACTGGTCCCTCTCAGTTACCTGAGAATCCACTGAACTATTTTTCAGTGTTCCTTTCTTGGATTGGCCATAAACTTGCTGACAACTCCCACTGCTTGGGCAATATCTAGTCTAGTACATACCATTGCATACATCAAGCTCCCAACTATTGAAGCATATGGAACTCTACTCATGTACTCAACCTCATCATGTGATTTAGGACACTGTTCTTTACTCAACTTGAAGTGTCCAGCCATAGGTGTGCTTACCAGTTTTGCATCCTGCATATTGAACCTCTCCAACACCTTATTCACATAATCCTCTTGAGACAAAATCAAACAATGATTTTTCCTGTCTCTCTTAATACTCATGCCAAAGATTTTCTTTGCTACTCCTAAATCCTTCATGGAAAATGTGTGAGCTAATTTTACCTTAAGCTCAGTAATTTCCTACATGTGTGAACCTACAAAAAACATATCATCTACATACAGTAATAGAATAATATAACTACCATTATCCAATCTGTTAAAATAAACACAATAGTCAGATTAACATTTACTAAAGCCATGCTCTATCATAAACTTGTCAAACCTCAAATACCATTGTCTTGGAGCTTGCTTAAGACCATATAAGCTTTTCTTCAACCTGCACACAAGTTTCTCCTTACCTTTGACCTCAAAACCTTTCGGCTGATCCATATATATCTCTTCATCCAAATCTCTATGAAGAAATGTTGTCTTAACATCAAGCTACTCAAGATGCAAATCCTCAGTAGCAACTAAAAACAATACAGTCTGAATAGAAGTCATCTTTACTATAGGAGAAAAAATATTACCAAAATCAGTACCTAGTTTTTGTATAAATCCCTTTACTACCAACTTGGCCTTATGTCTCATTTGTCCATTCTCTCCTTCCTTTAACCTGTATACCCATTTGTTTTTTAGTGCTTTCTTTTTGGATGGAAACTCAACCAAATCCCACGTATGGTTCTCTTCAAAGGAATCAATTTCCTCATTCATGCCATGCTCCCACTGTTTCCTAAATTCTACCTGCATTGCCTCATCAAAACTTTCTGGTTCTCCACCATCAGTGAGCAACAAGTAGTATAAAGAAGGGAAATAATGAATTGGAGGTTTACTTACCCTTCTAGACCTCCTTATGGGTGTTTGAGACTCATTTACAGCTTGTTGTCCACCCAAATTTTTTTTTGATAGTGACCGATCCTGGTCGTCTCTGATCGATGTCGGTCTGCACCCGATCAATGTCGATTCCACCTGACTGACGTTGGTTTTCAAATGACCGACGTTGGTTTCCACCTGACTGATGTCGGTCTCCACCTGACCGACGTCGGTCTCTGTGTTTTTTGTGACTGATAATTTTTACCCACAAGCTCATTTTGGATCATAACCTCTTCCAAATCAAGATTACCCAGCTCAAAATTATTCAGACTCTTGAGATGATCATTGTACATCACCTTCTCATTGAAAACTACATCACGGCTTCTAATAATTTTGTTAGTTTCTAAATTCTACAACCAAAATCCAAAATCTCCAAAACCATAACCAATGAAAGTGCACCGCATAGATTTAGCATCTAGCTTCTCTCTATTTTCTTTATCAATGTTTACAAAAGCTTTAGAACCAAAAACTCTGAGAAATAAAAGATCACTTTTTTACCTATCCAAGCCTCTTCTGGAATTCCACCATCCAGTGTAGTAGAAGGTCCTCTATTAATCAGGTAAACTGTGGTATCTATAGCTTCTGTCCAAAAATGTAAGGGCAAACTAGCATGCAACCTCATACTCCGTGCATGCTCCATTATTGTTCTATTCATCCTTTTAGCAACTCCATTTTGCTGAGGTGTCCTTGGAACTATCCTTTCCCTGTGTATTCCACTCATACAATAGTAACTATTGAATTTATTGCTATAGTACTTACCACCATTGTCAGATCTAAGGCACTTCAATCTCAAACCTATTTAATTCTCAACCAAATCTTTCCATCTCTTAAATGTGTCAAAAACATCATATTTTCTCTTCATGCAATAAACCCATACCTTTCTTGTAGCATCATCAATGAAAGAAACATAATACTGTGATCCTCCAATTGAAGCTACATGAGCTGGTCTCCACATGTCTGTGTGAACAAGCTCCAACTGTTTCTTCTTCTTTGTTGACCTAGTTTTGAGAAACCTCACTTTCTTCTGTTTCCCAAAAATACAATGCTCATAGAAATCTAGATCTATGGTTTTCAAATTTGAAAGCTTACCTTTTGACTTAAGAAAATTTATTCCCTTCTCACTCATGTGACCAAGCCTACAGTGCCACAACTTTGCATCTACATCTGAAGTAGATAAAATAGAAAGAGAATAATCAGTAATACAAGTAGATAGATAAAGTATACCTACTCTCTTACCTTTTGCTAATACAAGTGCACCCTTGGAAACTTTCCAAGATTCAGCTATGAGAGTTACTATGCAACCCTCATCACCCAACTTTCTTGCAGAAATCAGATTCCTCTTTAGGATGGGTACATGCATGACATCCTTCAACACCTATATGTTTCCATTCTACAATTTCAGCTGCACTTTTCCTTGGCCAACAATTTTACAAGGCTCATCATCCCCTAAATAAACTTTTCCAAAATCTCCATGGACATAATCATTGAAAAATTCTCTATTTGGGGTTGCATGGAAAGAGGCATCAGAATCTAAAACCCATGATTCTACTTTATTATCCAAATAAAATATAAGAGCATCCTGTGCAATAATACCTGCAACTTTTGCTTCTTTATTACCTTCATGCTGATTTTCTTTGTTATCCTTCAACCAACAATCTTTCTTTGCATGCCCTTTCTTTTCACAATTCCAGGAGGTTATTCTTCCATTTCTGAATTTGGATCTACTTCCCATCTTTGACCTTGATTTCCCTTGATTGCCCTTCTTTCTTTGCCTTCCCTTGCTTTCAACACTTAAAGCATTACCTGATGTTTCCCCTATGCTTTTCCTGTAAATTTCTTCATTCAATATTACACTAACAACATCATCAACTTTCAAGATATTTGAAGCAGATGCAGTATTACTAACTACCATTACCAAACTATGCCAACTTTCAAGTAAAGAGCATAAGATTAAGAGAGCCTTAATTTCATCATCAAAAACTATTTTGACTGAATTTAACTGATTTACAATTGTATGGAAATCATTAAGATGACTAGATACAGATCCACTTTCCTGCATTTTCAAATTAAATAATTGCTTCATAAGATATACCTTATTCGAAGCTGAGGGTTTTTCATATAAATTTGCCAATGTATCCATTAACTCTACCATTGTCTTTGCCTGTGATAAGTTGGAAAACACAGAAGCTGCCAGGCTCAACCTTATAGATCCAAGAGCCTTTCTATCAAAAATATTCCATTCTTCATCTTGCATATCTGTGGGCTTCCTTGAAACCCCACCCAACGGTAAATATAGATCTTTTTGATACAAATAGTCTTCAATCTGCATCCTCCATAATTGATAATTTTTCCATTGAATTTCTCCATTCTTAGTTTACTTTCTTCTACCATTGCTTTGCTCCCACTCAACCAGAAACCCCTGTGAGTGAATTCTATAATCAACAAACACTAACACGCTCTGATACTAGTTGTTAGTGTTTAGAGCTCTAATACCAGTTATTAGTGTTTAGAGCTTGGATACCAGTTGTTAGGATCTTAGAGTACAATTGATTACTTTTGTATAAGCAACTAAATACAAAATTGAAACCAAAAGTAATAAGTAACTAGAAATCAAAAATAGAAAATAATAAGAGATACGAGAAACAATCAATCTATATTAAACTCTTCCAGAAGGAAATACAATGAAGAATTCTCTCTCTTCTCACACCTCTGAGATGTACAGTAATTCTCCCTCAAGAGTTCTCTCTCTCTCTCAATCAATTACAATCAACTCAATTACTGAGTTGTTCCCCCTTAATTACAATATTGCCACATGGGTCTCTTAAATAGAATTGAAAGCAAACAATAATTAGAAAAATAGACTCAAGACTAATTTTAGTCTTTACATGCAAACTAATTGTTCTCCTAAAAATAGAAAATCTGGAAATGTCTAGAAATGCATAAAAGTCAGTGTTGGTCTATAGATGATCGATGTCAGCCAACCCCTAACTGATGCATGTCAGTTCTGACCGATGCCAGTCAACCCCTAACTGATGTCAGTTGGTTTTGACTGATGATGACTGATGCCAGTCGACCCCTAATTGATGTCGGTTGGTTTTGACTGATGTCAGTTACTGTGTAAGCCCAACAACCTCCACATTAGCTTATTAGTGAAGCTTTTAGCTCCACAACTCAAAATGAAGGTGAGATAAGTTATTTTAGGCATAATCATAAATTTTGATGTTAATATTTTAAGGAAAAGCCATGAATCAATATTTTAGGCCTTCTCAAACTCACAGAATGAGGTCTCAAACTTGAGATGCACTTTCAAACATTCCTTGGAATGTGTAACCTCTGCATGGGAGTCTAATATGTTAAGGATAAATGTGAAAGGTTCCTATCTAATACCTCTATTCATTAGTGTTGGATTCAAGTGGTAGTATTTTATGAATAATCATTAACACCAAAATTTGTGTTAAACCTCCCTAAAACCCTAATAAGGACCTGATGTGAAATTTTTTGTTTAAAATAGCTCATGATGGATTCAAATGACTAGATAAGATATTGTATCATTTATTAAACTCTCCCAAGTACCTATATGTGGTGGTGGTTAGTCATATGAAAGATAAAATGTACATAAATAGGATTATTTGTCAATAAATTGCTATAGCTATCAAAACTTGAATTGGTCAAGAAGATCAAATGGATGGTAGAAGAATATATAGACTCATTTTACATGTCCATGTTTTTTTTTGGATAGGTTATATCCTTAAATTTCTTTACATTGGTCATCCAAGTAAGCTAGTCATAGATAGACCTAATGGTGTGGATAATGTAAAACACATGCAGAGCTGAAGAGATGGATTTGAGGGTATATGCATTATATATTGATATAAAAAAGTGCATGAAGAATTTATTTATCAATTATAAGTCATGATAATTATTTTGAGAAGCTTTGGATGTCATTGTATGTGGTGAAAATGGTGCTCACAAAATATCCTATCTGGTTCAGATAGGACTGTGAGACATAAGGTCAAGAAATTGGTTTATAAGACCAATGTTTTCCATTAGATCATATGAATTTTCTATAAAATGATGTTCTGTAGATCTCAAATAACCATTTTTATTCATAAATATTCATGATAAGTGTGTAAATAGTAATTGGAGTATAATGCATCATGACTATTTTTTGAGGTGATTTGGCAGTTCTGAATAAGCGAGTTGTAAAGATGTTCTTGAGCCTTTATCTCCTAAGTGAAGGTGTTACAATAACTTGGTGATGACCCTTAGGTCATGGATAATATTTATTCATGTTTCATTTTTTATGGTTGAGTAGCTTAAGTGTTTTTAATCTTCACTATTGTAAGACAGAATTTTGAGGTATATAAGCCTAATAGGGCAGTTTGTCCTAAAGGAGATTTCATGGTATGAACAAAGGATGAAGGTCTAATAAAGCATATAAAAGGTTATAATAGTTATTTGGATAAGTGGTTAAATGGTTTTTATTATTATATAAGGCCATCTGTGCCCAATAAGATCATTTTTTATCGTTAATATAGCAGATCTAATGGAATTAGGTCTCTATGAGAGATAAAGGAGAAGTAAGACCTAATTGAGTTGTGGTAGACCAAAAGGGGTTTAAATTATGATTAAAAAATGTTCATAATATTTATTAAGACCTATTATAATTCTGACCTAATTTTTTTAAGGTGTGTGGCTGACTATGTGGTGTGTGACCATGAGACTAGTATATATACAAGGCAATTTAGGCCTATTTGTGTGTGTGCAAATCAAACAAATAAAATTATGCATGGTTGATCAGTATGAGGTATTTAAATGAGTTATACATCATTAAAAAATATAATAATTGTTAATATAATCAAAATTCTAAGGTGTCTAAGTTGGTTTTAAGTCACTTAGGGAGTTGGTACTTCCTTGCAACTAGATTCTTGATAAAGCCTAGTCAAGTTGGTGCTTGAATTTATTAGGGTTGGTGATCCAAGTTGATTTGGTCATAAATTAAATTTAATATTTTTTTATAGGACATTATTCCATTTTTAGATATCATATTGAGTTATCTTTCCCTTGAGGGTTTCCCACTGATATGTTTTTTCTTGTTTCATGCTCATCTGAATGGTTCTTTATGCATTATTAGATGACTGTGTTTCTTTCATGGTTCATGAATGTTAAATTATAATTGAAAGAAAAAATTTAAACATTTATTCAATCTCCCTCTCATTAATTGTTATTCAAACACAACTAATGCATAAAAAGTTAAAAATTGAAAATTCCACAAGGATTCCAAGGGGGAAACTAGAGATGAACACCCCAGGGACTCCCAAAGTCCCTAAATGATTATACCATCCTGAGGGGGATCCCTTAAAGGATACAATAAATATATTATAACATGCCACCCTCCAACAAATAGAGTATTAAATAAAGACCACAGGTCATGTTTTTGGCTAAAATAAACCAAGCAAGCATAGTTGCACTAGGTTGTAACACATGCCCCCACATACACTTTATAAAGAAGTTCTTTAGTATCCCCACTACTCATTTCCATCTAAAAAATCAAGGACCATAAAAAAAATTCAATACCATAGATAAATATCTAGTGTAACCATATCCAAGAGTTCTCCACATAAGACAATTTGTTTTCACTATTAATTTCCATAATGAATGTTTCCTTCCTTGAGTAAGAACATGACATAAAGATGAAAATTTTAATAGAACAGTGAAATGGATGGAAAATAATTATATTCAAGGATAAATATAATTCTTCAAAAATAACAACCCTATCAAATTCATACAGATGATTCTTAGAGTGGAGGCTCAAAATAACCTTCATAATCTAAGGTATATTGACTGTAGGGATTGGCTCTTGTTCCTCCTAACTATCCACTAGGCACCCAAAGAAATAAAGATCCTTATAAAAAAAAACACCCTCATTTCCTTACTCTTGATTGAATCTGGATCCTTACCCTCCATCGAATTCATCTTGAATGCCACATCCTCTCCCTCATCATCATGTAAAACAACCAACCCTTCTTTGGATGGCTCTAGAATAACGTTGGTTCTACGGTCTCTCAATCCTTCACCAACATTCTAAGCCTGAAGAGAGGATAAATTTTTTTAGAAGCAATCATACTCATAGTTCCAAAAAATAGACACCCAAAGTGTCTTAATCTCTGTAGGCACCCTCTCATTTTCACTGACATCTCTTGTCAAGACTAGAAGGATATATCATAGAACAAGGACCTCTAACGCTTCTAGATCTATCTACTTGTGAGGAAAGGAAGTGAGAGATCCCACCTCATGACCCCTAATCCAAAAGTTTCTTATTTTATTTCTTATTTTTCTTAGCACAACTAGTATTGCATCAAGTACATATGACCATAGCAACCATAAACCACCATCTTGAAAGGAGAGACCCCCCTTCTAGATAAAAATACACTTTTGGCCACAATGGTCCCTCCATACAATTTCTAACAAAAATAAACTATTTGAAAGATCCTCAAAAGTAAAGTCCATAAAAAGTATGCCGAAACCAATTCCACACTAAAATAGGGGAGTGAAAAGGTGAATAATTTTCATTTTCCACTATCTAAAAATTCATCAGCCTCACCTGATCATTTTTCAATACCAAGACAAGCCCATGACTAATCTATGCCATATGCCCTTATTATTGTTATTATTATTATTATTGAAGTCAATGAGAAACTTTAGTTTGTAAGATGTTTATTTTAAGTTCTTAAAGTTACTCAAAAGTAACTACTTTTCACTCTAACTTTTCCTTTAGGGTTCCTAATGTTTCAATATTCTCAAATAAAATGATGAATTGACCTTTTTTTACTCATTACATTTCATCATTATTTTATTCGTGTTCCTATCTTTATTCTTAAAACCTTTAAAATTATTGACTTTCACCAACATTTGTAAGGAATTACCTCTTTGGGCCATATTTGTTATTACAATGTTAAGGTGACTGATTTAATTACTCAAATTTGCTACTACAATCTTAAGGTGAGGGATCTAATTACTTATAGTTTTTAAAACTATTCATCAGAGAGAGAGAGAGAGAGAGAGAGAGAGAGTTGTTATGATGCCATATTATCTTAATATTGAACCAAATAATTTTTCTTAGACTTTTTGATTGGAGAGTTAACTTTATAATTTAGATATATGACTGAATTTAAATAAACCTTCTTACTTACTATTGAACTATAAATTTCAAATAAATATTTTTAAAATTTAATATTTTTTATTATAATTTGACCTATGCATTAAAGTATTTTCTTTAATGTTTAATCTAACTTATCATTGTAAATTAACATGAGGTTAACATTTTTTTCACAATTAAATTAAATTGACTTCACATGAAATATATTTTAAAATAAATTAATAATTTATTAAATATTTATATATACCATCCGATATCCTTTATTTAATATTACTTGTACTCAGTGTGAAGCTCAATTTTAAACATTAAAAAAAAATTGGGTCTCACACACAAGGTGAAACTACTTACAAACATATGTTCCCCTCTTTTTGAAGTTTGGTACTTACATACTATGATAAACACACTAAACTCAACTAGCAGTAGAATTTAGTATGGACTGCCACACTAGACATTGACCCCTAAATAGTCCCCATCCACCTACCTATTAACCCTTCAATGATCCCACACATTAACACTAATGTTTACCTAATCATTATTTTTATCTTAGTCATGATCTCTCTTGGCACCACTGATGTAGTCACAAGGAATGTTAATATGAAAATAAAACCTTAATTCAGTTTTCATTATTTTCAAAATTCATGTCACTTCATGAGATTTGTAGAACCTTCCCCTTCACCATTTCTCATTCCCTTACTTGACAATGGTGTGATGTCTGATTTTGAGGATCTCTATTGCCCTTTTCCTCTTCATCTCCATGACTAGATAAATAGTTATGGACCTTTCTATTCTTTGGTCTATGCCCACCATTAAGACTTTGTATATCCAATGGAGAATTTATTGATTTCAACCAATGATGAAACTATGGGATTTCAAATGGTACAAGAAGTATCTCTTAATAGGTGAAATTATTTTACCCTTTTTTAGTAGGGTTTTAAGGTTACACCTTTTTGTGATGTGTGATATTTATGATAAGGGTATATCAATTTAGTTTATGCAATACATTTTTTTCCATCATTTAATAGATAATCATTAACTAATATCATTTGGCTTAATATTTGTCATTTACCTAAAATTCAATAGATAATCATTGTATTCATTATTGAATATCCAACCCTTGAGCATAATATTGCATTTGGGATGGTTTGAATTTATTGTACACTACTTAAAATAATTATTGAATAGTTTTTATAATTAACATTAAATTAATAATAATTGCCTTTACCATTGCATATTTGTTCTAGGTAACAATTCAAGCGACAATTTGGGTGACAGGTCCACCCCAATTGATGACAAAACTTCTTGGAGCCATAATTTTTTCATCGTAGTTCCAATTGACTCATCATTTGAACTGTTGGAAAGATAATAATGAGGGGAACATCGTGAGATGGCATGGAGATATACTCAATGGATTTTGACCCCTAAAAACCTAATGTAAGTGTCCCAAATTTCAATTTTAGTAGTGCAGTCTAAAAATAGTAAGTTTCTAAAAATATTAATTCCTTGAATTTTGTACTGTTGTAAATCATGGAAGTTGAACCACTCAATCTCCCTCAAGATTGGTGACCTTCCACATCCTCCTCCCACCTTCAAAACATGTATAAATTAAGATGTAACTTGAAATGGAAATCAGACATCTCTTCTCAGAGATAGGCATATGTTTGGGTCTACAAATTTGATCAATAAAACATCTCTTCACAAAGATAACATTATTTGAATTGTGTTGTTCTTGTTTCTTGAATTATCTTTCAAACAAAGTTTTTGAGTTTTGGATCAATAGTTTGAGTGATCATTGTATGTCATAATATCAATTTGGGATGCTTCTATGTTCACTGTATTATTTATTGCATTTAAGGAATCAATGATTTCTTAGGGTATAATCATTCATTCACAACACAATCATTGTTTACATGTATGGATATCCATCCTTTGAGCATAATATTTTTTGGGTTCATTTTATGTTGATTGTATTATTCACTGCTTGAAGGAATTAACATTTCTTAGGGCATAATAAGTCATTCAATTATATGAGATCAAGATGACAATGGTTATAACCATACATAACAAGGGCCAAATTTCCAAACATACTTTAAGTTATAAAGCTAGATTACCAAGGTATAGAGTTCAAATCCCTTTTAATATATGTATCATATCCAACAATTATTATGGTTTTAATTCATATGCATTGTTAAATATCCAAGCCTTGAGCATAATATTGCTCTAGAAATATTTTATGTTGATTATATTGCTACCTACTTGAAGGAATTAATGACTACTTAGGGTATAATTATTTAGTCAACGCATAATCATTATTGAATATACAACCCTTGAGCATTGAAGGAATTAATTATTACTTAGGGCATAGTCATTCATTCACCACATTGACTAGTTTGTGTAATTAGGATATTATGCCACATATAATTTAATGAATGCATATGAATTGAATAAATATTTATTGTTTGATATGGTAGATATAAATTAATTTGAACCATACACATTTGTATTCTAGCTAAAGAGAATTCACAAAAAACTCTGACTCTTTCCCAAAAACATTAATTAGTTCAAGTAGTGAACAACACAATTAATGGGTGTTCTAGCATGGACCACGATGCTATAAATTGACCCACAACTGGTCACATACATTTATTTGTAACCTTTCCAACCAATTCATTGGGTGTATCCATTTTTATTTTCATTAATTATAGGGTTTTTCCTTAAATGTGATCGTTAAGGCTTTGTTGGACCCCACCGATACAGTCATGAGGAATTTTAATAATTAAGGAGAAAAAAACTTTAGTTTTCATTATTTTCAATTATTTCACGCTTTCATGATCTTAATTTCCCTTTCCCTTTATGGATATTAATGAATAATAGTCAATGGGTTTCCATGATCCTTCTATTATTAACTTGATAAAGTTATGAACAAACATGAATAGAATAAGTGTTTTGTAATCCCACAAAAAACACTTATATTAGGTACTAAGATAAGAGAAACATAACTTTGAGAGGTAAATAGTACTATGTTATCCACCACCTATGTTTATTCTATCCATTATCAATAGGAAATTAAACATTAGAAAGATCATAAAATCATTTCTGAGTGGGCATATTATAAGGGGTTCAAACAGTCAACAATACAATCAATGGCTTTCCATGGGAACTCTATTATTAACTTGATTGATTTATCAATAAAAACAAACACAATAAGCCTAGAACAAATAGTTAAACATGTTCATCTTTTAGATTATCAAAATGATTACTGAATAATAGAGGAGTATTATGTTCACTATATTGTTGATTTCTTGAAGGAATTAATGATTATATAGAGCATAGTTATTCATTCAAAGCATAACTTATTTAAATATTTTATATAATTAGGATACTATATATATAATTCATTGAATGCATAACTAATTCAATGCCATTTAATACTTCAAATATGATTCATACTCTTATGCTTTTCCTCCTACAACATGGGAGTAAGTACATAAGGAATTAGAATAGGGCATGATACTATTACAGTCAAGTAGAAAACTAATAAGGCATTCGTAAGTAAATTACATTATGGAATTAGTACATATGGAATTATACTCATTTAGTCAAGTTTAAAATCAATGAAGTGTCTGGATAAAGCCTAAAATTAAGTATAACCAACATGAATCATATTCTAAGTGTACATACATAGGTAGTAAGTAGAGCAAGGGTCAAAATGTCAAATATTCAAATACAAATTTAAAATAATTATTTGTAATGGATAAAAAAATTAAATTACATGTATATCAACATTAAAATTAAGGTAAAACTTGCAACCTTTACATTCTTTGTAATGGTATACATAGATCAAGTATAGACATTATTTTGAAAAATGAGTTTGTATATATATTTATTGCCTATATAATAACCTTTATGATAGTATGCATAATGCCTTAAATATTCACCATTATTTTGTATATATAATACCCTTTACATTAATTATATCATTCTTAGATATACTATATATAAATTAATTTGAATTCAATACCTTTGTATTCTAGCTTTATACTATAAAGGAATTTAAACGTTTGAAATTTTGACCCTTGATGTATTCACTCTATTGTTCATCTTACTACATAAATAAAATCAACCCATGAACTAAAAATCATAATTTTATATAATGGTATATTATTTGTCATTATCAATACTAAGTATTATCTTAAGCATTTGGATCTATCCTTCACATAAACAATAAAATAATCATTCTTACAACATAAAGGAAAGGAACCAATGACCCATCCTTCTATATAATGGTATAGTATTGTTCATTATCAATATTGATATCATGAACCATGAAAGGGCCTTAGTTAATTGGTGCACTCACATTTCATATATGGGATAAAATTTGTTAACAATATATTAAGGCAAACAATAATTGGTTCATTAGTTCCTTTCTTTTATATATCAAGATGAACAATAGTAGACCATTATATAGTATGTAAAGGGTATTATACATAAAATAAATATGTAGTGAATTATATAAAATGTAATAATATGGATAATAGAAGACCATTATACATACCAATGGTTTATATTAAACATTTATATGTAATACATATATGTTGTCCATAATCCTATGCAAAAAAGGTATACATTTAGCTAAACATTATTCACAAAACTCCAAATCTACCCCACCTATTATTAATGATAATTGATTCAAGCAGTAAAAAATATAGTAAATGGATTTAGTTGATCCTTATATTATGAACTTGAATTATTTATCAACAAAAATGAACACAATATGTTTTTTTAAAGACCACAAGAAGCCCTTATACTAAATACTAAGCTAAGAAAAACATAGCATTGAGAGAAACATAGTTCTATGTTTTCCACCACCTATGTCACTCTTTCCATTAGCAAAAATAAATTAAACATTATAATAATCCATGCATATTACCATTTAATGGAATGGTTATAACCACTATCACCATGAGCTCAGTCACAAAAGATAGATGCATGTTTAAGCACAAAATGGGTTAAGATTCTAAAATCATTCCTAAATAAACATACCATTAGGATTAAGTAGTCAAAAATATAGTCAATTGGTTTCCATTATCCTTATACTATTAAATTGATGGATTGTGAGTAACTTTATTGGCTTTCAACTTTTTTTTTTTTGGACCAAGTCAGGTTCAATGTCTAATGTGGTGGTCCACACCAAATCTATTGGTTAGTTATGCTTAGTGAGAAAGCCTTATCTTTCAAACAATTTATAGCCTTATGTTCTAAAAAATTATTTCATATAATGATTTGTTTGTTATTTTTTATATTATTAAGGTTGGATAGGTAGGGGAGCATTGAAGAAGTAATTCAGATGTGGATGGGGACTGTCCCATGGTCACTATCCATCATGGCATTCCACATTGAATTATAATGCTAGTTACCATGAAAAAATATATTGATATGTATGCTCACCATGTTTGAAACACAATAAATGAGGGGGAGGGGGGGTTGAATCTTTGTCTTTGAAACATTCATTCAATTACAATTAAGAATACATGAACCATTCATACAATAATGAACATCTAGAAAAGCATATGTAACTATACAAAATCATGAAACAAGATAAGACATTATATATGTGGGAAACCCTCAAGGGGAATAAAACACATTGATATCTATAAATTGAATAAAATCCTATAAGATAAAAAACCAATATTTACTAAAGCACCAATTCCACATGGATCACCAACCCCATTAGTTAATAACCCACTCAATTAGTCTTTAACAAGCACCAACTTTCAAGGAGGAACCAACCCCCTAAATGACTCAGCACCATCTCAACCACCTAAAAAAAAAATCACCTTCATAAAACCTTATTTATTAGATAATAGATGATGATAAACTTATTTATCTCTTCTCACTCTTTTATCCTTCTCAAATTGCCTTCTAAGCTTCTTTGCTCAATTAGGTCTCTTCAAGACAGATTAAGTCATATGACCTTGATATTCATCTATAGTACCCATATTATATATTCATGATAGTTTATATACACTTATATGATGGTATAAAATACCTATTTCATCTCTTAAATGTGTTATTTTCTTTGCTTGCACTCTCAAAATCTCTAACAACCAATTAGGCTTATTAGGCCTTGTTCTTATATAATCCTCTAGCTCACACACCTCTTGGTCAGCCACACATACTTGCACACTTATATTACCCTTAAAATAGGTCTTATAACATGTTTCATACATGAATTAATCATTAAAATATGTTGATCATAACTTAAAAGACAAAAACCTCTTTTCACCCTTAAGGAAACTATTTCAATTAGGCCTTCATTTGTACACATTACCCTTTGATCTCCTTGGAACACTTTAAAAATACAAACACAATATAAAAATCTCATATAACACTCAAATATACCAATAATAATCTCATATTATATCCATGACACTTTTTATCTCCAACCACCATTTGAAGCACAACATTAGTACTATTTACATTAGGCCTTCACACACAAAAAGGTCTATCTTAAACAACTAAAGATAACACATTATTTAACTAGAACCCATGAAAATAAATCACATATAACCTCCAAGACCTAAATATATTAACCAAGTATGTGACTTCATCACATAAGGCATATAGCCTCAAAAACACCTCTATAACTCACTCACTTAGAATTGTCAGTTTTCCTCGAAGACCAGTCATGGTGACTCAAAACTCCAACACTAATATATACATATTAAATGACTTATGATGAATTTATATGATCATATGAGATAATTATAACATTATTAGATATAAATATAATATATTCAAATAGAAAATATTGGTCTTGCAGACCAATCTCATGACCTTATATCTCATTGTTTCATCCGAACCGAACATGTCAATTTGTGATCAAACTTTTCATCATATTCACTGACCTCAAAAACTTATAAAAAACATGAAAAATGAAAACACATTCCTAATAATCTTCTCACTATTGCCTAGGTTTTTTACTATTTGCACCATTATGCTTGTTACCAACTAGCCAACTTGGAACACAAAATTTGCACACCTAAGGCTCAAAACCTATCTATAAACCTTAATTAACATAAAATTCATGTCTAAATATTCATCCTCCATCCATTTTCATACTTTTACTTCATCAAATCTTACTTTAATAACAAATCTCTAAGAGATTAACACTTTCTTGTAGGGTATACTCACACACCTGACAACTCAATCACATTTGGATGTGATTGGGAGAGTTTAATACAACCTAAAATATCTTAAATGAGCATAAAAATCCATTTTGGGCACTTTTGATCAACATATTCAACATAGGGTCCTTATTAGGGTTATAAGATGGTTTAAACATGTTTTCATTCTTAATCATTATTCATAAAGCATAGCCCATAAATATAAAACAAATGCATGTAATTTTGAGTTAGGACCCTACCCTATTTACCATTAATATATTAGAATCCCATTCAAATTTTTGAAAATATAATAATCACAAGGAAATCATTTGCGGGTTAGGAACCCTTCATTCTGAGTACTAAATAGACCTAAACCCCACTTTTAATGTCTTGTCCTTCAGACTATGACCTAAAATTACATGAAAAAACATACCTCACCTATGAAAATGCTTACATGAGCTAAAACACCTTGAAATATGATCATGACCCCTCATTAGGCCACATTCTCTCTCTCTTTGCTCTCTAAACCTTGACCTAAAAACCACATTAGGCCTTCAAACTGACCTTCATGCCTCTTTCCATATGATATCCACCTCACTCACATAAGTAAACAACCTATCTCATGCTTAAACACTACCATGCATCCTTCATATTCCTTAACAACATATCATGATGCCTCATTAGGCCAAATAGGGTCTAGGAGTGGTCTAGGTGAAAACTTAGTATAAAGGTCTTACCCCTATAGGCTTATTCTAAGACTCTCATAAGTTTTATAATGCCTCTCATACATCCATTAATGCCTATGTTCACTCATCTCACCAACCCAATAGGATCATACCTTCTTAGAAGGTCTATTCATGTCATTACTAGGCTTAGACTACTCAAAGACTTGTACCTTAATGCAACCATAAGGCATTTGTTGCCTTCAAATTATATCTTATGACAACATCCTTTAATGATAAAACTCAATCAATGCCCCTTTTCATATCAACATACTACCAACTAGTCACACTCTCTTAATGACATCAGCATTATGTAAGATGTACCTTTAACATCAATGACAATTCTCAACAATCTCCCCCTTTATCATTGATGATAACCACTTTCAAAAAACTTCTCCTTCATTTTGAATTTTCTCCCCCTTTGCCATAAATGACAAATTGATGGTTGTAACTCCTTGGATCAAACTCCTTACAAATAAAACACTCAACATACATAACTATGAGTTTATGAGTCTTCATACAAACATGTTCCCCGTATCTCCATGCATACCTTCTTGAAAATACTCACCTACTCTTGGAGCTAATGAACCAAATAATTATCTCCACCTAATTACTTGTGTTCCTTATTGACTACTAAGGGAAGGAATCACACCCAATTCCTATCTTAGATTTTTGAGTGTTACCTTTGTAAGTGATTTGGTTAAAATCTCTGCAATCTGATCCAGTGTAGAAACATATTCAAGTTTGACACTTGATTCACTTACCTGTTTTCTTAGAAAATTATACTTGATGGGAATGTGCTTAGTCCTTGAGTTCATGATAGGGTTTTTTGAGACACTTATAGCAATTATATTGTCATAAATAGAGGTCTAGGACCATCATACTCCACCTTGTATTATTTTAAGGTCTGTCTCATCCATAGGACCTAATTAGAACATGAAACTACTGCAATGTACTCAGCTTCATAAGTGTATAATGCTACTAATTGTTGTTTTTTGCTTATCCATGAAACTAGGCACCCACCTAAGAAGCTTTCTCCTCCATGGGTACTCTTCCTATCATCTAGACTTCCTACCCAGTGTACATCTATATAAGCTATCAATTCAAACTCCTTACTCCTTGGATACCACAACCTAAACTCCATAGTCCCCTTGAGATACCTAAATATTATTTTGATTGTTTGCATATGATTTTCCTTTGGATCTACTTGAAACCTTCACATAAGACCTAATGTTTGCATGATGTCAGGGCTAGAAGTAGTGGTGTATAGCAAGCTTCTAATCATTGACCTATATGATATCTGATTGATATTTGAAGACTTATCTTCCTTAATCAACTTACACTCTATGATCATAGGTGTACTAACTTCCTTCCAGTCTTCTATCTCAAACTTTTTCAACATCTCTCTTATGTACTTGGCTTGTGAAATGAATATACCTTTTTTATATTTAGTGATTGACAACCCAAGAAAGAATTAGAGTTATCCTAACATGAAAATATCAAACTCTTTCTTCATCACCTGTGAAAATTCCTTGGTCATTTTATCATTTTTTCTAAAAAATATGATGTCATCCACATAGATAACAACTATAAACTAATGGTCATCTTTTGTCTTTATGTAAAGATTACTATTTGTAACTTCTCTTTTGAATCCTTGATCCAACTAATACCTATCCAAGTTGGCATACCAAGATCTATGAGCTTGATTTAGACCATAAAGATCCTTTTTCAATTTTTAAACATATTCTTTATCACTTTTTAGTGAGAACCCCTCAGATTGCTTTATGTACACCTCCTCTTCCAAATTCCTATTCAAAAAGGCAATTTGAAATCCATCTGGTATACCTAGAATCGCATCCTACATATGCTAAAAATAGCATAATGGCCTCCAATATTTATATTGGTGCAAAGGTATCCTCAAATTTTACCCCTTCAACTTGTGCATATCCCTTGCATACCAATCTATCCTTCTTCCTAGTAACTTATCCATCTTCGTTTAACTTGTTTCTAAACACATATTTTATGCAAATGACATTATTGTTGTTAACAATACATTATTAAAATTAATCAATTATGCAATAATATGAAACAAGTAAATCATTCATCAAAATCATAATAGCAGAGACATGGAAGAAAAATTTAGATCTAAGCAAAAAAACACATATAACACTAATATAACGTGGTTCACCCATTGTGGGATATGTACACCAAGAAGATCTCAAAAATATTATAATCAAGAGTAAAAAAAACTATAAACAAGAAACCTCTCACAAAGATAATTTTCTCTAGCTTGAATTCACATCATAATTCCCAAGATGCAAAGCTACACCTCAAAATTGATCACACTAATTGTAGAAAGAATGAAAAGCTCAAAACTCAATGCAAAACATAATGAACAATGTTTTACCCCTCTCACCTATTTATAGTTTTTAAAATAACTTTAAAATGTGCCAAAACCATAAGGATAACTATATCCCCACAAAATAAGGTACAAAATAAGGGAGGTTTCAACCACATAATCCCCCGATTCTCTTAACACCTTTAAATCATACCCACTTCCCAAAAAATGTGCCACAAAAAAAGGAAGTGGTTAAAATTCGTCCCACCATTGTAAAAGGTAAATATTTCATGTTAAAATTGTTTCATTAATTTTACTTTTACCGTAGGGGTGTTAAAATGAACTCCACATTTAACACTTGTCATTAGGCCTAGGAACTAGTTCCCAAGTCTCATTATTCTCTATTTAGTATAACTCCTCATTCATATAATCTATCCAAAAAAATTATTTTCTTGATTCTATAATGTTTTTAGGTTTAATCTTAGACAATATAATAACATTCTATAGATTTAGATTACTTACCAGTCTTTTCCTTGTTTGCATACCTACATTATTGTTACTAATGATTTGAGATTCAGGATGATCTCTTTGCATCTATCTTGAGAGGCCTTTTGAGTCTTGTCTCTCCTAAAATTATTATTATTCCTCTTCAACCTATATATTTTCCTCTTTATTATTAAATTCCAAATTCTCTAAATTATCCTTTGACTGTGAGTGTAATTTCTTTGTCTCATTAATCTTTACATCAGTGCTTTCCACTATCTTCTATCACCTCTTGTTATAACATCTATAGGCTGAGCTTATTAATGAGTATCCTAATAATATACCTTACTCATATCTAGAGTAAAAATTTCCTAAGTCTTCATCATCTTTTTTGATGAAACATTCGCTCCCAAACACTCTAAAGTGTTCCATATTAGCAGGTTTTCCTTTCCATAGTTCATAAGGAGTCTTGTTTCCATTAATCATTATCTTTATTTTATTCAAAATGTAGACTATAGTGATTACCTCCTATCTCTGATATCCATTAGATAATATAGACTCATTTAACATAATTCCATCCATCTCTTAAATTGTCTTATTCTTTCTTTCCACTACCCCATTAGGGTAAGGTGTCCTAGCTACTAAGAATTATCTCCTTACTCCATGAACCTCATAGAAGTAATCAAACTCATTAGACCAAAAATCTCATCCTCCATCATATCTTAGGAACTTGATCTTCCATCCTTCTCATTATCAACAAGAGACTTGAATTCCTTGAACTTATCAAGAGCTTCTAACTTTTATTTCAAGAATATTGTCCACGTCATTCTTGTGTAGTCATCTATGAGTAACATGAAGTAGATATCTACTTGAATTCTTTGAATTATCATAGGCCCACAAAGATCAATTTTTATTAAATCAAAGGTTCTTGTAGTAGATTACTCATTGGACTTAAATCTTCTTCTATTCTGATTACCATGTTGACATGCCTTGGAAAGTATGTTCATAGGTTTGGTGATCTTAGGCATGTTCTTCACAGACTTCTTAGTTCTTATCTTAACTATAATGCCAAATTTTATGTGACCTAACCTTATGTGTCATAGCTAACTTTTATCCATATTTCTCATAAATCATATTTCCTTCTTGATCTCATTCAATACATATAGATTATTCTCAATCCTTTTACCATTGGAAATTAATCTTCCCAATTTATCTCTCCTTATCTCACACCCTCTGTCATGAAAGGTTAGTGTGTGTCCTTGTTTGCAAATTTGACTTACAATAAGTAGGTTATGTTTCAAACCTTCCACATTCAAACACATTTTTTGTCTTTGTCTTCCCATTGTCCAAACTCAACATACCATTGACAACTATATTGGTAGGTATGTTGTCTCCAAATATCATTATTCCTACAACATTTTTCTTCAATGAGATGAACTTATTTTTATCTCTTGTCACGTGGCCTAAGAAACCACTATCTATATACCATTTAATTTCTTCATCTTGAATGTGAAATTAAGTTTTAGATAGTATAGAATCCTCTTTAGTATGTTGTTCCTCCTTAACAAATAATCCATCTTGACTCTTAGGTTCAATATGATAAGTCCTAACTTTCTTTGTCTTCCATACCAATGTTTGACCCTTATCATGCACTCTAAGACCTTCATATATCTTTTTAAATATTCAGGCCTGATAAATCTATTAGTAAAAAATATTTTAATGTGTCTCATATTATGACACCTATAGAAAACAACATCTATGTACTTACCTCTTGATTGATCACTCCTTTTCCCATGGTCCCATGATAACTTATCCCTTATTGCATTGGACTAACTAATTAGTCTTTTCATGTTGGTATTCTTGAATTTTTATTAATTATCATCCTCTTTCTCAAAATTTATCATCTTGTCTTTGAGAAAATCATACTCGAATTTTAAGGAATCTAGATCTATCTTCAACTGATCATACCCAACTGCCTTTGATTTAAACCTTGTATTGACACTTTGTAACAGATTCCTACAATAATTTATAGTCTTATTTTGATGCTTAAAATCATATAGGGAACTTATGAGCTTATCTTCAAGGTCTAATTCATCTTATCCTTCTTCACTATCATAGTATACTTCTTCATCATACATGTTGTCTTCTTTTTTATCACTAGACATCTTTTGCTACTTAGGATCACCTTTAAGCTATTAGAATTGCTTTAAAGGACCAAGATTTGATACTAATTATTGGAAGAAAAATAAATGAGAGGGGGGGTGGGGGGGTGAATTACTGTCTTAAAAATGTTCATTCAATTCTAATTAATCATACATGAACCATTCGTACAATAATGAACATCTAGCAAAGCATATGCAACTATACATAATCACGAAACATGATAACACATTATATATGTGGGAAACCCTCAAGGGGAAGAAATCACATTGATATCTAAAAATGGAATACAGTCTTATTAGATAAAAACCAATCTTTACTAAAGCACCAATTCGACATGGAGCACCAACCCCACTAGTCAATAACCCACTCAATTGGGCTTTAGCAAGCACCAACTAGCAAGGAAGAACCAACCCCTTAATTGAATTATCACAATCTCAACCACATAAAATTTTTGATCACCTTCATAAAACCTTATTTATCATATAATATCTTATGATCACCTTCTTTATCTCTTCTCACTCCTCTATCCTTTTAAAACTTCCTTCTAAGCTTATTTGTTCAACTAGATCTCTTCAAGACAGATTAAGTCATATGACATTGATATTCATCTATAGTACCTCTATTATATCTTCATGAAAATTTATATACATTTATATGATGGTATAAAAGACATCCTTCAACTCTTCAATGTGTTATTTTATTTTCTTTCACTCTCAAAATATCTAAAATTTAATTAGGCCTATTAGGCCTTGTTCTTATACAATCCTCTAGCTCACACACCTCTTGATCAACCACACATACTTGCATCATTGTATTGGCCTTAAAATAGTATTATAATATATTTCATACATTAATCAGCCTTTATAATATATTTTTCACAACATAAAATACCAAAACCTCTTTTAGGCCTTAAGGAGACCTAATTTAATTAGGCCTTCATTGGTACATGTTACCCTTTAATCTCCTTGGAATAATTTAGAACTCCAAACATTGAAGAAAAACTTCATATTCCACTAAAATATACCCATATTAATCTCATATTAGGTTAATGAAACTTTTTATCTCCAACCACCATTTGAAGTACATCATTAGTACTATTTGCATTATGCCTTCACACACACAGAAAGGTGTGTCTTGAAAAATTGAAGATAACACATTATTTAAAAACACAATCATGGAAATAAATCACATAAAAAGAACCTAAAATACCTAAATAGCTTCACAAATAACATTAAAATTTATCACACAAGGCATACATCCTCAAAAACACCTTTGTAACTCACTCACACATAGCTGCCAATTTTCCTCGAAGACTAGTCATGGTGACTCAGACCTCCAATAGTTGTATATAAATATTCAATGACTTATAATAAATTTATATGATCCTATGATATCATTATACCATTATAATATATATATATATATATATATTCAAATGGAAAATATTGGTCTTGTAGACCAATCTCATGACCTTATATCTCACTATCTTATCTAAACCAGATAGGTCAACTTATGAACAACTTTTTCACCATATTCACTGACCTCCAAAATATATGCAAAACATGAACATGTATTAAAAGTATTTAAAACATATATATGTACTTGGTTTTATCATCTTATCATGAAAACAAATTCTTAATCATCTTCTCCTTGTTGCCCATGTTTTTCATTGTTTGCACCATTAGGCATGTTAACAACTAGCCAACTTAGAACACCAAATTTGCACACCTAAAAATTAGAACCTATCCATAAAACTTCATGAACATAAGATACATGTCTCAATATTCATCATCCATACATTTTCATACTTTGAATTGGTCAATTCTGACTACTATAATAAATCTCTAAGAAATTACCACTTTCTTGTAAGGTCTACTCACACACTTGACAACTCAATCACACTTGGAGGTGCCTAGGAGAGTTGAATACAACCAAAAATAGATTACCTAATCATACCAATATATTTTGGGCACTTTTGATCAACATATTCAACATCAGGTCCTTATTAGATTTTTAAAGGAGTTTAAACATGTTTCCATTCTTAACAATCATTCATAGAGCATAGCCCCTCAATCCAAACACAAATGTCTAGAATTTTGAGCCAGGAACCTTCTCCATATTAAATTAATATGTTAGGTTCCAATTCAAAGGTTTCAAGAGATAATAATCATAATAAAATCCTTCTCATGTTATGAACCCTTCAGTTTGAGCACTCGAGAGACCTAAATACCACTTTTCATGCCTTGTCCTTTAAACTATGAATGAAAATTGCATGAAAAAACTTGAAAAACATATCTCACCTGTAAAAATGCTTATATGAGATAAAACAACTAGAAATATGATCATGACCCCTCATTAGGCCACAGTCTCTCTCTTTGCTTACTAGACCTTAACCTTTAAAAGACATTAGGCCTTAAAACTGACCTTCATGCCTCTTTCCATGTGCTCTACACCTCACTCACATACTCAACAAACCTATATAATCCTTAAAAACTATAATTCATCCTTCATGTTCTTGAAAATAGATCATGATGCCTCATTAGGCCAAGTAGGGTCGAGGTGCAAACTTAGTCTAAAGGTCTTACCTATGTAGACTCACCTTGAGACTCTCATAATTTTTCCAATGCCTATCATACATTATTAAAAAACTTCATACATCCATTCATGACTATGTGAACTCATCTCACCAAGATACCAAGCTCATACCTTCTCATATGGTCTTTTCTTGCCATGATTAGGTTTAGACTACTCGAAGACCTATACCTTCATGAAACCATGATGCATTTTTTGCCTAAAAATTATCTCTCATGAAAACATCCTTCAATGACAACACTCCATCAATTCCCTTGTCATATAAACATACTACCAACTAGTCACACTCTCTTAATGACATCAACATCATGGAAGATGCACCTTTGACATCATTGACAATGCTCAACACACTATAAAAGACCTCCCCATGGATTATCCTACAATTCATGCTTTGGAAATTGAGTAATGGAAAATGGGCTTCTGCAAAGAATAAAAATAATATTATAATGTAAAATCAGAACTAGTAAACCCTTCAAATAGGGTAAAGGTGAAAAAATAACAAGTCAATGTTAAATGGATATTAACATTTAATTTGTTAACTATCATTTGCCTTAATCATTATTATTTGACTTAGCCTCTATTGTTTGCCTTAACAGTTTTAAATAGAAGTTAGTCTAGTTATGATCTCTAGACTTTGACCAATTTGGTCAACCCCATAGACACATTAGTCAAAAATACAAAAACTCGTAATAGTTAAGGTGTTCCCATCATCAAAATGCTAACATCTTGACATAATGGATGGAGGGGAGGGTAGATGGAGTATCCAATAGGAACATGTATGTCAATTATTAGTGTGATCTAGCTTGTTGGATACTACAAGGGTATATAAAGTATCCAATATGCATGCAGAGGTCATCTATCAGTGTGTCCTCCACATGCCTATTTGATACTCTGAGGATAGTTGAAGTTCCAGTAAGCACATGCAGGTTAATATTCAGTGTGACATCCATGTGTCTATTGGATATTTTGACAGTAGATGGAGTATCCAATAGGCACATGGAGGTAAACTATTAACATGTCTTATGTATACAAAAAAATTTAAAACTTTATCAATAATTGATGTTTTCTCTCTTATAGGAACCTATTGAGTCTTAGTCTTTCTGATTGCATGCCTAAAGGGTGTACTAAGAAATAGGTGAGTAGATCATTGATATTTCACAAGGTTTTTGTTCCCTATACCACCACTTTCACTCAACACAAACCTTTTTCTATACACTTCTGTAAGACTTAACACATCTCTTACACACTCATCAAACCAATTCACTACCTTAAACAACCCATATCTATTACAAAGACTCTTTTCAACCTTTACCAAACAATGTCAGCCTAGGTTAACCCTATACATAAATTAATATTATCACATTACGGGTCTAGGTCAACCTTGATTGACCCAAAATGGGACCTAAATTATTTTTATTAATTAATGATGCAACGTTAAATTGGGTTGACACTGTCGACTAAACTTTCAAAAATATTTAGGGTTAGATTTAGCTATATTTACACATTCTTTTCAACATTTTTTAGAGAGATAGTGTTAATTATTCATCTATGCTTCTTTACAATCTTCACTTCCACCATTCTACTAGAGTATTTATTTATTAGAGTTTAAACTTGGATAATAATCTTGTATTTTAGAAAAGTCTTATATGATTTTGACTATCTTAGTGATCTTTACAAACCACAACAAGCTCTTGTGAAGCACCTTTTCCCAAGAGAGAGCTTGAGTCTCAATCGGTTCATCTTGAAGGTAAGTATCTCTAACTTTACTCATTTATTTTAGTAGATAGAAGTATCATAAGTAATGAATTTTGAATATATTTCTATCTCCATGCATTAGGGTTAGATTTATACATTGCTTAATTAGAATTATTCTATGCATATTTACTTTCACGTTTATTACCAGCATGAAGTGATACAAGATTTGGCGAGCACTAGCGTATATTTTTCTTTACTTTGTGAATATAGAAAACATAGGACCTAGCTAGGCTTATCACATGGTGTTACTTGACTAGAGGATTTGGAACCCACTCTAGTGATGTTATTGTGATAAGGGTCCCCTTGGTTAGGTCTAACTTATCTGTCTTGGTCATGAATCTAATTGTATAAATGTACCAACAAGCATAAGTGTAAGTGTGATTTATCTTCTTTGATCTAGGATTGATTTATAGATCAACTACATTTTCTAGGTTATATACATTCTAGTGAACCTAATGTGAATTAACCCTTGTAGGTTTTATTTAATGCACACACGCGCACACACGCACGCACGCACACACACACACACACACATGCATGCATGCACGCACGTATGCACACACACACACACACATGCACGCGTGCACACACACGCACGCACACACACACACACACACATCGAACCAGTCAATACAGTCTAAGATTCTATGTAGAGGTTTAACACACACTCATTCCAAATTGACTCTATTTTCTTTGTGAAGGTCTTCTCCAAATGTAGGTGACTGAATCAATGAGTTCAACATAATTTAATTATTCAATCATAGTATTGCATACTTCATCAACCTAATTGAATATATTCATAATTCTCATTTTTAGCATATTGATTTACAGACGTAGTCAAACTAGACAACTATATTAGAAGACTATTTTTAGTGCACAAGTTTTGCAAACGTTGTCAACCCAATTGACTCTATTCAAAGAATATAAAAATTAGAATTTGAACAAAATAATATAAAATTTTTAAACTAATCATATTCAAAATTACCAAGGTTCAATATTAACTTTTCTGTCATTTCTATTTATCAATTATAGTCTCATTTTTCATAATTTGCAATCTATAAAACTAGCACCTTACAATGAACTGGTTAGACCAAATTGTCATAGTTCTATAGTCTATCTTCTCTCTATAAGACTCGCTCAACTTGTTTGAATGTGTTATTTTGTATCTTGCTTTTGAATAATAATAACAACCCTATCGACTCTTTTCTTTATTATTTGCATACAATGTCACCTGAATCAACTCTGTACTCTTCATAGTCAAATAAATTACCCTATTTTGCTAGTAATTAATTCAATTTTCATTTTAATATGCTTGCGTTCTTATAATAAAAAACATCTATACTAATTAGGTGGTTTTTAATTCACCAATTTAGTCACACGATTTTTCTCATTTTTACACACTTCCAAATCACTTAACACTAAAAAGCTAAAACATTTTCTTCCCAAGGTCTACTTGGATTTTATCACCAAGGTGGAAGTTGACTTGGTTTTTTGGCCAAGTATAAACACATGAATGATGTTATTTATTGGCAAAGCACCTGACACACTTATTGATGTAGGATTGTGAAGTGAGGGGGTAAGCCCCTATACCAAACCATTACCATTGCCAATACATATCCCTTTTAGTAAAAATTACCTAAAACTATCTATACATTACTTTCTAGATCCTTACATCCAACTCCCTATCACATTAATTTGAAAATTTATTATAACTTAACAACATTCATTAATGACTAATTAGCTTAGCATTTACATTCAAGTTTTGTTGATTGCTCTTTGATCATTTTATTTTGTATTGTAAAATTTTTTCCAGATAGCATTAGTAAAATGTTTATGTTGTGTTATACAATTAGATAAAACACGTTGATATAATTTATTTTGTTCTTAATTATATTTTATTATCTACTATCTTTCAAATATTTTCCCTATTTTCAGAACACAATCATCCCTATCGACATAAACTATTCATTTTACTTACCTTTAGTACATAGTTACCCTATATGATTGTGTATCATTTTAGCCTATTCAATTTCTCCATTCGCATTACACAATCAACCTATCTGAATATGTATATTTTTAACCTATTGAGTTTCTTCATCTAAAGGACATAATCGATTAATTTGATTATGTATCTTATTGGCTTGCCTCGATTTTACCATTTGTAGAACATAGTTAAGTAGTTTGACTATGTTTTTCATATTATTGTGTTGACCTTTCCCACAGACTCTGTTGACCCTATCAACTTTGTCAAATTAAAAACTAGGAGTAGTAAAATTAGGAGTAGCAAAAATAGGAGTAGCAAAATTAAAAAATCCCCAACCTTCTCAAATGCCATTAATTGTGCAAAAAATGAAACAACTTTTAGTTTCTTATAAACCATTCACATATGCTAATAACCCACTTACATGGTATGACTATAAAAAAATTTATTGGTTTCATGCCAATATAGGTCATTCCCATGAAACATGTCATAAGCTTAGAAAAATTGTCATTTATTTTAGGAGATACATTAAATCTTGATTCCATGATCATAATCCATCATCATGATTATGTTAATATTTCTCACAAGAAATAAGATTCCAAATATTCTTCCTCCAATAATATATAAAAAAATTATACGTCCAACCCTCAAGAATCAAACAAAGACATTTGTGCGATTGACGCCAACTATGATCAATATTATACCAATTCCCAATACATGAATGCAGTTAAAGTCAATTGTCAATGTAAACCCACCCCTAAATATCTCATCACAAAATAAAATAAACCATCACATGAAGAGAAAATTCTCAAATATAGTACTACCACTAATGTAACTTTCAATGAGTAACCACTTCCTTAATCCAAACCTCCAACTACCTCTATTACTACTAAAATTATTTTACCTTTCAAGCCTCATGTTGGTTCTTCCTCTTCAAAAACTCATTAGAATTTCTTAAAGGAACTTAACTTTATGCCTTGTAAAATACCTCTCATGGAGTTATTTTACACTTCTCCCCATCATCATAAATTGTTAATGAAACAATTACAATAAATTGAAGAACCATTTCCCCTCAAAGTGGAACAACCTTCTCACAACCTCCACCAATAGAAGTTCATACCATTGAAACTATTTGTCCTTATTTAAAACCTTCCATAGAGTTCTTTGAAGAATACATGATCAATGGTGAAATTATTTTTTACACCTATGACCCACCTATATTTATTAAAATATCCATTAATACCACCCTTATTCATAAAGGATTAGTAGATGAAGGATCAGGAATTAATGTGACATCTCTTTGGCTCATTCAAAAACTTGGGTATAACAAAGATCATCTCAAACAAAGTCATATAACATGTCATGGATTTTATAAGACCAATTAAAAATCATTTTTTTGTATTTATCTCGCTCTTAATATTGGACCCAAAACTATATGTACTAAGCTCATGGTTATCAAATTACCATTATTCGATAAAATACTCCTAAGTCACCCATGGACACATCGCATGAGGGCTATTGCCTCTTCTGGTAGCCAATGTATCAATTTTATTCCTAATGTAAAATGGTATCAATTTGAGATCAATCCTAACCCATTTAGTATTCAACTTCCCAACCCCAAATCTTAGTGTCAAATTCCAACTATTCCATTAATTAATAACACACCTTTACCTAAAATCATCAATATGACTCCATATTTATAGGTTACTCTTACTAATTATAGTGATGATTAGCTAAATAATTTTCAAAACACATGAAATACTAACAAGCTAAATCCTTAAATTTTAGAGTGGTCCCTCCTTCATTTTTTCCTCATGATCGTACCATCCCTCTCATCAATGAGATCATTGATTCCCCTCCTCCATATAATGCACATGAAACATCTTATATATAAGATGATTTAACTTGTAATGACTATGGAGTGGCCAATTTCTTTCAAGTCCCTTTAACCATGTACCTCATAAAATTATCAATCTATGCATATCCCCTTATGATGCTCCTTTAGAGACACAAGCATGTACTATCTCTCTCACCTATGAAGATAACTACATCATGGCCCAATCTAAATCATGAGACATGTATGTTAAAAAATATCATCAAAACTTAGATAAAATACATGATTTCAATTGAGATGTTTATACAATTTCCATGGATATTGAGTTTGAAAGTGAAGTTCATGTACCTCCAGTTAATTATCCACTTTTTGATACTACTTTGGTTGTTTAACAAATTTTACATCTCACAAATTCATAACTTATAGAAGCTTATATACTTATTATCACATAGGTCACTCCACCAAATCCCCTCATTGATAATGATTCTAAATATATGCCTATTATAAATCCAATTTAATCCAATCAACCTTCCTCCATAATTCCACCTACTCTTGAGATCACCCTTGATGCCAAAGCAACATATGTATGTCAGATACATTCTGAATATGATCACCAAGGTAAAAAAATTGGTAATCTTTAATTATAAGTCAAATACTATGGACCATTACATACTTTACATAGTGATGAAGACATACTTGATTTGATCCATGCCTGAGAACCTCAACTTTCTTGGAAACATCACAAACTTGGGAATTTCTAATGAAAGGCTCTTCATTTTAATAACTTCATTTCTAACATCAACCCCAAAACCAATCCCATTTATTCTCTTCCAAATGCACCATATCATTTTCAAGATGTAAATTATATGTTTATTGCATAAACCATAAGAATATAATATATCACACTCTCATGTCCTCGACCTTTAATAGTTTTTAAAGAACTCACACCAACTGAGCAAGGCAACTTTAGTCGATTATTTGATAAATATCATGAGACTTTTACTTGTTAATATGAGGACATGCTTGGTATCGACCCTAGTATCATTGTGCACAAAATAGTTACATACCTATATGTCAAACCCATTCATCAAAAATAATGTAAATTTCCACCTTGAGTTTCCACCCTATACCATCAAGAAATTATCCAACTATTAAATGCCAAGTTTATTAAACCTATGGACTATTATGAATGGGTGTCAAACATTGTTCTCATTCATAAAAATGTCATGATGTTTATTCACATATGCATCAAATTTTTTAATCTCGACCTCGCTTATCCCAAAGATCATTTTCTATTACTTTTAATAGATGCCATCATTAATTCACTACTGGATATGAAATGTTGTCACTCATGGATGGTTTTTCAAGCTACAATAAAATTCACATAGCCCCTAAACACAACACAAGATAAAATTCACTACATAATGGGGCACATATTGATATGTCAAAATGTCTTTTTGCCTTAAAAATGCCAAATCCACCTATTAATGAGATATGACCCACATTTTTCATGATCTTATACATAATATTGTGGAAACCTATTTGGATGATCTCATTGCCAAATCAAAATTTTTTGTAACCCATCTTTCTTATCTAGCCATCATATTTGATTGATTAATCAATTACAAATCTAGACTCAACCCCTACAATTGTGTATTTGTCATTACATCTGGTAGCTGCTAAGGTTATTAGTCTCTATTCATTGTATTGATCTTGATCTTGCTAAAATCAATGCTATAGTCAATATGCCCATTCCTCACTCCATTATATACATTAGTACCTTGGGAAGCTTGGGGCAATCCAACGATTTATCCTCTATATGTATTATCACATATACTCTATTAATTCCCTTATAAAAAAAAGGTAATTATCTATAATAGACTTATCCCTATAAGAAGGTATTTGACAACATAAAATAATTATTTCTCCATCCTTCTACACTTTGATCACCTTATAATTATCATCCTTTGATTTTGTACACTTCTTCTATTCCCATATTATTTAAGGAAATGATTTCCCAACAAGATTATACAAGAAGAGAATATGTTATTTTTATATTAGTCAAGGCCTCATTGATTAAAAAAAATGTTATACTAAATTAAAATGTGATTACTTCATTATTTATTTTAGAGATGAAAAGTTTCATCACTACATGCTTAATTGAAGAACCTATGTCATTATTCATTGCAACCACTCTGTCACTTTTTCTCCAAATCATTTCTACCTAGAGATAGAACTAGAAATTGGATGGTTGTCTTAGTGGAATTTGACCTTTGCATCATAATGAAAAACTATCAAAGGGAAATTCATTTCCAACCACCTTGTAGGGGTACCCATACCCACTACAAATCATCTTCAAGATAGTCTCCCCAATGATAACATTCTCTATATTTAAGGTCTTAATCAAGATATCTCTGTTAAAATTTACTTCCATAATTTCAATTCTAATTTATAGGAAAGTAATCAAGAAGATACCTATATAATTCTTGATACTAATAAATTTAAATTAGTTATCGAATAGCTTCCTGAAGTCACCATCAATTTTCATGAAGACACCTAAAACCTACACTTTGATGGTGCCAAATGTCTCAAAGGCACTAGGGTAGTTTTTATTTTAAATAATCCTCATGATTAAATAATCCATTTGGAATTATTTCTAACCTTTGATGTCACTAATAACATGGTATAATGTGAAGTATTAATTTTAGGCATGAAAGTAGCACTAGACTTAGATATTCCATATCTACACATTTTGGGTGACTCCTAACTTATCTACCACTAGGTTAATGGTGACTATCAATGTAAAAGTGAAAATATTACCAATTATGATCAAATGGCTAACACATTTGCCAAATATTTTTCCTATTTTACCATTAAAACCATTCTAATAGATCATAACTCTATCACATACTCTCTTGATTCTTCAACATCTCTATTTCATCCACATCAAGTAGTTAGTAATTTACAATTTCTTATTCAGATAAGAAATCCCCTGTCTTCTATCCAATCACATGATTCACTTGTATATCACTATTTAGTAGAGCCCATGGCATAGAAAACATTATCCAAATTCATGATTATCAAACTTATCCTTCAAATACAAATTCTCATGAAAAGACTAGAATTCAAAGACAAGCTTTTAAATAATCTCTTTCAATAAAATATCCTTTATTATCATAATGCATAAGGTAACCCATTTTTTGTGTAGTGAAAGAAGAAATCCCTCCTCTCCTTGTATAAGCACATGGGGGAATTTGTGGTGGTCACTATAGAGGACATGCTATAACATGAAAATTCTTGTGTATGGGATACTTTTGCCCTAATTTATAAAAGGACACTATTAATTTTATTAGAAACTGTACTCCATGATAACTCCATGATGATGTAATACATTCACCACCAACTGAGCTCCAAACTATTAAATCTCCTTGGCCATTTCCCATGTGGGGATTAAACCTCATTGGCAAAATACCTCTGTCTTAAGATGGTCATGTTTTTATCATCACTTTTACTAAATATTTTTACCAAATGGGTAAAAGCCATGCCTCTTGTCAATGTCTCAAGAACCACTATTTATAAATTTATCCTCAGCCAAATCATTTGGTAGTTTTGAGTCCCCCATACTGTCATTTCTAATAATTTCTAAAATTTCAAGAACAAAGACATGAATTATTTATGTGTTAAATTTAAAATATCCTACAAATTTTCCACATGTTATCATCCACAATACAATGTCCAAGTTGAGGCCACCAATAAAATTATAAATAAAGTCCTCTAAAAGACCATCTAAGAAAAATACACTAATTATCATCTTAATTTATATCTCACACTTAGGGCGTATTATACTGACATCAGTGTTGCCACTTGGGCAACACCGTTCTCACTAGTCTATGGTTCTGAGTTTGTATTACCATTATAATTCAATCTTCCCCCCTTACGTATATATTTTCATGGTATAATTATTTATGAATAACTATATGAATATCACCTTCATGCCCTTGATATTATCTATGAACACCATCTAGCCACTCTTCAACATAAGAGACAATACAAGGCTTATATTGCCAAGCAATATAATAAAAAGGTTAAAGTCCACACTTTCAATGTTAGTGATCTAGTCCTTAAATTAAACTATACTCATGATAAATAAGGAAAATAGGCCCAAAAATGGTGGGTCCATTATTTAGTGGAAGATATTCTTGGTCCTAGCAACTATAATTACCTTCAAACTAATGAAGGCCATGTGTTTAAAGAGCCCACTAATGTGCAATTCTTGAAGAAATATTTTTCTTAAATATTTCCTTTCTTATCATATTTATATATGCTATCCTACTAACACTTGTTTTAGGATTTATACATGGATCTCACCCCTTGTAGTAGACTCTTTTTATACAAAACTTGGTTCCTTCCCTTAGTCCTTTAGTTTATTTATTTATGAGTTTCATTGTAATATTATGGATAACACATGATTTTTCTAATGAATTCATTTCACTTTCATATATTGATTTTTCATTTCAATTTTATTTTATTTTTCAATGATTTTACACCCTATACGATTGGACTAGGCCCTCTTCACAAATACCATTTCTACCATTTTATTTTTACATACTTTGTTCACCCTCTTGGATTTTTATCTTGTAAGTGTCAATGTGAGACCATGGATAGGACCAAGCCCTCCTCAAAAATACCATTTTTACCCTTTTCACCCATTTGGGTTTCTATTTTATTAGTTTAAGTATAAGACCATGGATAGCACTAGGGTCTCCTCATAAAATTACCATTTTATTTCAAAACACATTTATTCAACCAAGTGTTTCTTTTCTCAGATATTCAAAAATGGTTACAAGTTTATGATCCCATATTCTCAAATTTGAATTCTATTTCTTTTGTATATAAAACTTGCATAATAAATTATGTTATAATATTTCCATATACTTCCATAAATTGTTATGATAAGGAATACCATTGACCTTTCATTATATCCCTTCTCAAATTATCACATTGTTTGCAACTTGAATTAATTTAAATTGTTTCATGTTCATTCCCTTTGATTTCCTTCCCCTTAAATCCACTTTGGATAAAAAAAGGTTGAAGTCAAGATAGAACTTTTATTTCACATAAATTAATAAGACTCTTAGACACCATGTTTTATAAGTCCTCTTTCTTAACAACCAAGTCCAAATTTTTAAAATGATAGTTATTTTTTAGCACCCATATTTGGTTCTCCAAATTTTTATGGAGGAGGAATAAAAAGATACATCAAAATTTAAAACCCAAGTCATTTAAAACAAAATAAAATGATCAAAATACAACATACTAATTTAAAATCCAACATCACACTAAAAGATGTGATTTATAACACATATCCTATCTCCAATCGAAGATCAAACTCCACAGTTGGCCTTATGATAGAGCTGAGGTCCATTGGGGTGCAATGAGACTATATATTGGGATACGTTAATTTAAAAAAATATATAGTCTTACCTACTTTCACATGCAAGTACCCAATCTTTACAATAGACTATCAACTCTATAATTGGTTCTGAGGAATGGGAAACACATTGTGGGAAGGTAGGTCTATTTAATTTTTCACGTATATAGCCTTCATGTTATGTTACTTATAGTTCACCTAATGACCTAATATTTTTGTGGTTAGTAAAAGTTATTTAGAGTCCTTAATGTCGAAATTCTTCTTGTTTTGACAAACCTAGTTCTAGTGTCTTGACTTCGATAAAGAGTTTCTTTACCTTGTTTTTTCGTCATTTACCCCAAAACCCATTTCATTTCCCCTTTATATAAGTTTGATTCTAAATATATTTCCCCACTTATACATTCCCTTTTCTTCACATTTTAAAACATATGAGGACTACTTTATTTCAATTTTACCTATTTTTAGAACAAAAACAACATGCTCAAGTGACTTTACATTATCTTCTTTATACCATTACTTTACATTTATAGAATTAATTGGTTTATTTGGAAAATTTTCATTATCACTTCACTTTTTTGGCTCAACTACATTTGTTTTTATAGTTTTATTATACTTCCCTTTTTGGACAATTTTATTTATTTCTATTTTATATAACATTTTTTATTGTTGAGTAAGGTTAGAATATTACTTCTCACTAATTAATGTTTCCTTACATTTCATATAATTTTTCCATTGATGATTGAGTAAGGATTTCTACTACTCACTCATCAATGTTGTTATCCCATTTTCTTCTCATCTTTATTTATATAAGGATTGTTACTACTTTATGTTGATGCTTCTAAATGAACCACAAGTGCTCTTAGTATTTAAAGAACACTTATCATTTTAAAATTTATAAAATTTAGATAATGAGTTTAAGGTTTTATCAATCTAGTTGCCTATGGCAAAATTGCAGTAGAGCAAGATAAACTATTCCATAATATTTATATGATTTAATTGTTGGGAGCCACCTTGGTCCGTTCTTCATGAATTACAAAGAATATATGTTAATATTTAGTTAATTATGATCCATAATTAAGCTAAAAATCAATCTAAATGGATATTTATAATGAATCTAAAACCAAGATGATCTGTTATAAAAATGGAGCAAAGAGAAGGGAAAGGCAGAAAAGAAATGGCTGATTGCCAATTTTAGTGTCAAACATTATGATAAAGAATTATCTACAATTGAGCATACATTCAAAACAATATACAATGTTAAATATCCTTATCTCAAATTCCACTAAATATCAAACAAACTTCAAAAGATAATGTAAAGAATCACAAGTAACAACCAGGTTTGCTTTAAAGATTTACTACTATAATCAAATAACATTTGCACATCTGAATACAATGCAAAAGTGAAATGAAGAAAAACCTAAGATATTTCAACTAATCTAGCATATGAATAAATTAGAAACACTATGATTGGAAAATGCAACTCAATATTCAAAAACACCATTCAAATTTAAAACCTTAACTAACAATTGAGAGAAAAACTATATTATCAATTAACATATCAAACATGGAAAATCTTTGGAAAATTCCTTGATTATATTAATGGTTTCAATTATACAAAATTTTCTCAAAATTCCCCCCTCTTACAAATGGTAATATATTATTTTATAGAAAGGTCAAGTAGTATAATGATTAGTTATGAAATATAGGTATACAAAGATAGGGACAACTATCCTTACAACTTATAAAATACACGTGCTTTTCACAATCATACTGACTTAGAGGCAAATATGCTAACAAACTAACATATGCATTTACAATGGAATATTCTATTTTAATATGTTACAAAACTTTACAAAATAGAATATTGTATAATTTACTAGTGGGCTCTCTATTTCATGTTGTTGGAGGATGCTCATGGCTTCAGCATGTTGTTCATCAATTAGTTATAGATCCATAGCAGGCTTCAAGATCAGATCTTCCTCTTGATCTTTCATGTCATCAAATTCTCTATCATTCCTGAGCATGGATTATTTAATGATCCTATCTTCATTTATCCTTTTTCATGCATTGAATATCATATCTAGGATTTTACTGTTATCAATCCTAGATTTGCCTTGGTTTTTTCCTTTGATTTCCTAAGTAACCAAAGTAGCTTGATGCTTAAATTACTCATCACTTATGATTCCAAGGTCACTGGGTTATGTAGGATCCATAAGCATGGTCCCAAGAAGTTGTTTAATCTTTGCAATTAGCTCCTTATCATCCTTTAGGATCCTTTCCACATCATTGTGCCATACACTTAAACTTTGAACTTTATCAACCACAATTCCCATAATTACACTCAAGTGTCCCAAACTGATGGTTTTGAATCCTAATATTTTCCTCCTTGCTTGAATGATGATAAGTTTGGCTATTTTATCCTCTGATTCTTTCCATTGTGTAACCAAACTCTTGGCCAATGCACTCTACCTCAGTTTAATTATTTTGAGTACATTAAACATGTCATAGAATATTTTATCAAGAATCTTGATCATGGCATCTAGTACTGATAGAATTGATTTTGTTTGCAGGGTTTATTTCTCCCTTTCCAAATATAATATCCTTTATTTCATGCCCTATACTCCAGCCTTGGCGTGTGTTGACTAGGCCTTAATAAGGCTGTCCATATCTTCTTCATGAATGGTAGCTTCACTAAGCTACTAACCTCCTATAGGTGTTATTCCTATAAAGTGCTCCACTTTTCGAAAGGTGAATTCCTTTGTTTTAACCATAGTTGTCCTATTTTTAACCATTTATAACCTAGCTATTTCAGGGTTGAATTAAATGTTAGTGACTGCCTTCTTGAATTTGGGAGGTTCTAGGACCTCCACACCTGAGATACTATATTCTCCTAGATCATCCATCTTCTTGATCTATAGTCCTTGGGTGACCATAATTATCCTTTATTCTTGGTATTTTACTATGGCTCTAATCCATGGTTTCATGTCATCATGTGTTGTGATGTCAACAACCTTTGGCATGGCCCATTAGTGGGATAAGGGAGGAGTCTTTTATAACTTCCCATAAATGAACCAGTCATGAATGATTGGTCCATGAATTGGGAATTCGTCACTGAACAAATTCACCTCAGTTATGGGGTGAGAGATGGTCAATCTTTGCCTCTTTATTAGTCCCACATGAACCAATGCTAAATTTTCCTTCCTCTTTTCTTGGGATGCTATAATCACAAGCTCTTTTTCTTTATCATCCTGAAGCTCGCATTCTTGAACTTGGGATTCTTCAATTTTCCCCTCTTGTCTATCTATATCATATTATTTGTCAAGCTCCTTGACAACACCTTCAAGTGTCTCTTGTGCTTCCAAGGCAATCATGTCTATGTATTGAATTAGGGAAGGTGGAATTTGGGTAAATGTTAAATCTAAGGGCCACTCCCTAGGTCTCTCTTCTAATCTCACTTCCCCTAGTTTCTCCTTACCCTTGCCTTATTCATCTTACTTTTGTTTAGGCTACCCCTGAGGCTATGGCTATGGGTTTTTTGCTTGGGGTTGTTCTTAAGCTGTCTTAGATGTACTAGGTAGCAAGTGATACTAGAAAGGGTGCATTTGCCAAGATTCACTAGATGGATTGTCATCCTTTGTTAATCTATGTTCAATCTCAATGTTGTGGCCTTGGATCTTGGTCATTACTTCTTCATAATTCATGGATTTTATATAAATGGTGTCATGAACACCAAGTTGATGTACATATTCAAGCTTTAGGAGATTCTTATCCTTCAAGTGGCTGGCTGCTATACCCTTAAGATCCCACATATTAAATTCATCAAGTTGAAAACCAAATGAATCCTAGTCTTTGGCCATTGTTAAAGCATATTTCTATTCCTAGAGTATGGTCCTTCCTATGATCAGATAGAAGGGGTGGAGAAGAAATTTCTTCTTTTATTTACAATTGCCATCAATGCCATGCAGGAACTGAGAAGCAAATTCTTTCTCATCTAGATTGATGGGAACATATACTAACAATCAGTAAGGTTGGGACATGATCCCCTTAATTTGGATGACCATACAATCATCTTAATATCATATGTCACCCATCAATTAAATATAATTCTTGATTAGGGGGTGGACCCTAGGCATTGGTAAATTGGTGATGGTCTCAACTATGGCTAGATAAACACAGTCACAAGCAAACTACATGTGATTATTGTACTTGAAGATATGTAATTTGTAATAGTGGTGTGAAATGGTGGTTTTTCCATTTGGGGATCAATTCCTAATCCCAAGGAAGGTGATTGAGGTAAGAATGGAATCTAACAGGTATGACATTATATAAATCTACTTAGAGTTCTTTGTAATCATAGTGAATTGCTTGGTGAGGAAGATACTAATTAAATCTCTAATTGGAGAGGCAAGCTTCTGTTCCACCATGAAATGTATAAAAATAACCCGAATTTTATTCACATATGTTGTTGAAGGGGATCCAAAGGCTCATTTCAATAGGGTCATTTTTACCCTAATGCCTTCCTTGAATTAGACTACTAGGATTTTTCCTTCAAAATCATTGAACATGTGGGGTCTTTGGTTTAGCCAAGGTCTTAGGACAGAGTCTAGATCATGGCTAATTGTCCATCCCTTAATCTTGGATAAATCCACATGGGGGAGAGGAAGCTTATAATACTTCTAAAATTCCATAGGAGAAATATATGTTATTTTATTAGAGTTTCCCTCCCTAATGATCCATTCATTATCAATTCTATAGTCAACAAAGTTGAGAGTAAGGATGTCTATACAATGTAGTACATTAGATTTTGTTGTGGTGTGGTGAAGTCCATCCATCTGGACTACAACCAGGTTGTAGTACCTCCTACTTATGGTGCTAATTATTTTCTCCTCTTTTAGGATGGGTTTCAATTCCTCGATCATGAAGAAGAGTTTGGACTAGTTCCTAATGCCTAGGATATTAAGGGCTGCAATATCTAATTCAATGTCTTTGAATATTTAGCCTTTATGATCCATTGATAAATAGAGGTCAGTTTCTTCCTTCAACTACTATCTATAGGCTACCATTTCCCCTATTCTTTCAAATTCTTTATAGTGGTAATAAATGGTCTTTGTGGATGCTTTTTTGCACTAAAAAACATAATTAAGCTTTCTTTATATTGAATTATGAGCAATTGAGTCCATTTAGGTCATTTTTATGTAGGGTCTAGGGTTTTGGATCTTTAATGGTAGAATATATCTAGGCCTAGGATTATATATGAATTTGATTTGATTTAGACATTTTCCTTTATACCTTTGAATTTTCAATCCTACAAGTTCTTTCATTTTGTTCTTTTCTACTTGAGTGGCACCTATGTGGTATTAGTTTGGATCTCTTGCGGCATTTTTCATAAATGCTATTTGAACACTAGCCATTGGTATTTACAATACCTTCTTCATTTCACACTATCCAATCAAAATCCTTGATTATCATCAGCCTTAGATTTTAATTCAAGATCCTACTTGTGATTGGTTATTTCTATTCCAATCCCCATGGTGGTGACACTTAGAGTCTTTGCATGCCATCTTCATGTTCCAAATATTTTGTCAGTCTTTTATCGAATGAACATAAACCATGCATCAAGATCACATGCCTTTGGGGAATCATTGAAAATTCTTTGAGGGCCTTTCATCATTGGATCAAGATCTGGTGATAACGCACTGGCCATGGTTCTACAAAAATGCTTAAACTTTAAGTTAGTACATTATTAAGACTGCAACTTAGGCTTAAGTATCTTAGGCTAAGGTTTGTTTTGTTTTTTAAAGTAAAAAATAAACCTTAGGATAAGGGTTTTATGCCTAAGTTTTTTTATTTATATACAAGGGGGGGGGGGGGGGGGGGGGGGCGGGGCATGGCCTAAGTATTCTAGGTCAATGTCTATGTCATGTTTAATGAACACAATGTAGACATTGGTCTAAAATATTTATGCAAAGGCTTAAAAAATATGCTCAAAAGGATCATTATGGCATAATGGTCTAATAACAAATAGGATTTTATTATATTGATAAAACACATTAAAACCTTTAGCTAGAAGTATTTGGTCTAAATTTTATGCTGTAATAACTCTCCCTTTTAAAATAAGACTTAGTATAAGTCTATAATTTGAGGTTCATGATATTTAAGCAAAATGCCATGGGGGCCTTAAAGGATAGATTTAGGCTATATTTATTTTGTGTGTCTTTAGATTATAAAACCATTCCCATATTCTGTAGATTGATGATTTCTAGTGTCTGAGCACTTCTTGAGCACTTCCATTGAATTTTAAAGCCATTCTTGAGCCTTTCATCAAGATTTTGGAGTCCATTTTGATCCTAAGTGGGGTGCATTATTAGATTAAATTTTATGATATCATGGATGTTAGATACATTATTTCAAACATCTAATGATGGTCACATGAACATGCATTTTAAACTCATCAAATTATTATGATCCAATATGAGAATGCCACTTGGCACATCTATGGGGTATCGTAGGGTCTCAAAATTAATTCATTCTATTGGATCAAAATCTATGATGAAATGCCAGTCATCAATCATGACTCGAGAACTTGTCAATAATTGGTTGCTTTGTCAAGTGGAACCCATTTTATTTTAGTCTTCAAATGTGAAGGTACCATGTGTCGATCCTTTGGGCCTTCCATATTCCCTTTATTTTCAACTATGCCTCACTCCATCTGATCGGGTATTTACGATGAAGCAAGGGCTATTGATAATGATCCAAGGGCTTGAATATGATTAGAGAAATGGGTTGTATATGGGATTTTTTTAGGGTTTCCTCACTCCATTGGATCAAATGACATGATAAAATATGATCCATTAGATCCTACGAGAGGGAAGGAAGCTAAGTTAGGACCGTGGAGATATAAAAGACATAGGCTTAAAGTGTTAAGACTAAGGTCTCTCTCATATTAATAAATACATTAGGGTTTTAGGATTAAAACCTTAGGCTAAGTTTTAAATCAAGGGAGTGATCTAACATAAAATTGAACTTGAGAAGCCAAGACTTAGGCTAAGGTGTTAAGACTAATGTCTCACTTGTATTAATAAATACATCGGGGCCTTAGGGTTAAAATCTTAGGGTAAGTTAGGACATACTAAAAGGACCTTGTAGAATGAACATTAGCTAGGTATATAAGGAACATAAAAATGGGGGAAATAATAAAGGGGACCAAGTATTTTAAGTTAATTTTGAATTTTGTTGAAAAACATGACTAAGATTAAAACATGCACTTTATCCTTGGGTCAAAAATGGATTTTAAAAAGGGTTCCCTCTAATTTGGTTCCTACCAATATTCAAATTTAAACTGAGGGCTTTACTAGGGTTTTGAAATATGGATTTCTCAGAAAAAAAACACCATGGAACCTATAATTAAAAGCCATAAATAACACTTATTAGCGACATTAGTCCAAATTAAAGTAAAACAAGACCAAGTAGGCATGTTTCTAACAAAGTGGATGATCTTAAAATCCAATAAATGATCCTAACATGCTAAAATTTCATGTTCAATTTATAGGGTTTTTCTAAGTTCTTAATTTTTAGAAATGGGGGCATGTTGGTCCAAATAAATGGTGACTCATGGGGGAAAACATATCAATATGTTAGAACCTAGAGACTCTGATTTAGACAAATAATGAGGTCATCCACTCCGTTCAGTCAATATCATCATCCAAATTAGATTAAGGTTGAAACAAACCTTATATTTGTAGATTTAGGTTCAAACACCAAGACATATCTATACTATGTATGTGTTTTGATTCCACTTACTGCTTCCCATGGGATTCAAGAAACAACATATAAGTTTCATGTCCTTAGTTAGTAACATTCACTTATAGCATGTTAAGATGTTCATTAAGAATCATGATTTTAGCTTAGGGAAGGCTTAGGAATTGCTTTTCTACTAGTCAGGCATCCATATCCTTGAAAAAGATACCTTTGGTTCCACTTAAGGCCTTACTCCACTGTCAGCCAGGTGTCCATAGCCTTGGTTGACATTACCAGAATCACCTATGCTTATAAAGATTTTGATTTTGCATTAAGTTCTTTTTTGTATTTTCTTGAGACTTTTATGCTTTTAGAAAGGTTAGGAACCAGAATAGCCAAGTTTTAGGATTTGGTCAAGTGTTTGATCTTTAGAAAATCAGTTATGGCTAAAACCATTATCCTAGGCAAGGATGTTGATTAAGTGATAGTATAACTATACCATGATAGTTTTAATTTTCACCTTACAAGTTCAAGTCTTCTTAAAACTAGTTTGAGGTCAAGATAATAGTCAATTTCTCATTAAACAATTAATTTCTTCTATTGGTATTTACCAATTTTTAAAAATTACAATATTATGCTTATATTCTAGGACCATGGTCACTACATGCATGGGGTACACACCTTTATTTTTGAATCTTGGGATTTTCAAGAAAATTTCATAACTTTGAGCTCAAGATTATCCAAAAGGACTTATTGGAGTCAAAAATAAAAGAAACAAGAAAGAAACACACAAAAAAAATTAGGAAAGTAAAGGAAAACAAATAAATATATACAAGCTTATGTACAAACAAGGGACATGAAAGGAAAAACTGGAATGAAACTAGCTAGCCTACCTAGTCTAAATCTAACCATCTTATAATTTTACTCCATGAAGACCTCTAGTGGAGTATAAAAAAAGTAGTGCTTGAGGTATTACCCATTGGTGGGCAATGTAAACTCTACTCCTTGAAAATATTTGATCTTGAAAGTGTTGTTTCCCAATGCTTATGCAATCTAGTATGGATCAATCCAAAAGGGTGTAAATTTTCCATGTTTGCCCTTAGGATAAGATGATTTGTCCCAAAAAATAACTAGGCCTCATTATCTAAAAAACTCAATCTTTGACCTCTTGTCAAACCACCTCTTGACTATGGTCTGATATCTCTAAAATCAGCAAAGGCTTTCTCCCTTGCATCTTCCATCTAAATTATGTCCAACAATCTTAAGCTAGCTAGTTATTGGCTCTATTCCATGTATTATTTCATAAATTTATATGTGGGAAACTTGAGAGTGATAGGAAAGATTGGTTCTTGTCCATACAATAATATAAATGGTGAGGCTCTTCATGCTTTCTTGATTTTGATCCTATCAACCCAAAGTGAAAACTTAAGGAACTTATGCCAAGTCTTGGGTTTGTCTATAGAAAACTTCTTAATTACCTTCATTAGGTTCTTATTTATGAACTCAAAGAATCCATTTCCTTGGGGATAATGGTTGGATGTAAACTTGAGAGTGATTCCATTATCATAATCCCATTTTGTCATCTCTATAGATATAAATGCTAACCCATTGTCACATACTAGAGATACTAGAGTTCTAAACCTGGTACATATGTTTTCCTCAAATAAGTTGATCACTTATTTAGTCTTACATTTTTTAGTGTTTATAGCTTTAGTCTACCTTGTACAATAGTCTATGATATTAAGGTCATACTTGTGACCTTCAAATTAATTGGGATTGATCACCCCAATAAAGTCAAACCCCCATTGTGAAAATGGTTTATCAATCATGACTGGTTGTACAAGCCCTGTTGCCTTTAGCTCTTTGGTGCTAAAAATCTAACATGTGTGACATTACATCACATGTTTGTGAGCATCTTTAAAAATATTTGGCCAATAATAACTATCTCTAAGAATTTTGTGAGTTTTGGTCCTCCTAGATGGATTTCCACTACCCAATTTTTTTATGAAAGGTGCTCATGATTTGGGTGGATTCTTATTATGAGATATATCTCAAATAAACCCATTCAAAATTTATCTTATATAGGACTCTATTCTTGATCAAGTAGTGGGATTCTTTTAATCTTACGACCCTCTTATGCTCCTTGGATAATCCTGTAGGACAAGTACAATTAATTAATGACTATATGATTGAATCATACCACTCACTAGCTTGAAATTTTTGTTGATCCACTTGCATAATCCTTAGCCTAGGGTTAGTATTAGTAATCATATAGATCAAACCTTGGAACCTCACCAATTTTTTTGTTTTCATCTCTAGGTCATACTCCTATAAAACTGACATCTACTTACCTCTACGTTCTCCTAATTCATTGTAACTCAACATGAGTTTGGTGGTAAGGTCAGGTAAGAAAGCATGTACCTTATTTCTAAGGATGTAATGCCTAAATTTATTTACTATTTTAACCAATGCATTGCATTCTTATCAATCAATGAATAATTTAACTTAGCATTCTTAAAATTAGTGCTCATAAAATATATTGGGTGATCACACTCATCAATCTTCTGAGTTAATATTTCAACCATAGTGTGGTCAGATGTAAAGGAATAAAGGTAGAAATATTTTGAGAAGTCAAGAATTATGAGGACTAGAACCTAGCTAATGGCCTCTTTAATATCACTAAATTCCTTTATGAATTATTCATTCTATTTAACCTTGGAATCTTTCTTCAACATGTCATTCAGTGGGTTGAAAATATCTACAAAACCAGAAATAAACATTCTTACAAAATTTATACTGCCAAATAATGACTTTAGCTCTTTCTTGTTGTTTTGGGGATCTATTCTAGATATGGCCTCCCTTCTTTTAAGATCTATATAGATCCCATCTTTGGTTATAACATGACCCAATAATTTTCCTTATGTAACACAAAAGATACTCTTCTTAGGGTTCAAGTAGATTTCATACCTTCTACATCTCTCAAAAACTTGTTGTAAGTGCATGAAGTGATCTTCCCTATTTTAAAAAAACTGTTAGATCACCCATATATATAATAATACACTTACCTATCAGGCCCTAGAAGGCATGGTCCATATCCCTTTAAAAAGTGTCTCCTGCATTGATTATCCCAAAGGGAATCCTCTTGTAAGCAAATGTTCCCCATTTGGTGGTGAACGTTGTCTTCATCATGTCCTCTCTATCAACCAACACTTGGTTGTAACCTAAAAAACCATCAATAAAAGACATCATATTTAAAACTAAAACAATTTGAATTACTTGGTCTAGGGAAGGAAGGGGATAGTTATCCTTCTTTAATGCTTTGTTTAAGTTCTTGAACTCAATATAGAGCCTAATCTCACCATTCTTCTTCCTAATTGGTACCAAATTAGCCACCCAGATACTATGCCTAATGGGGAAGACTATCCTAGCATCTAGAATTCTTTTAATCTCTTTAAAAATCATTAGTTCTAAGATAGGGTTTATAGGCCTCTATTTCTATCTGAATGGTTTACAATTCTTCTTGAGGGGTATTGTATGGGTAATGACCCTCAGATCAAATATCTTTAAGTCATCTTACAACCATGCTATGACATCCCTATATTGGGTAAGGAGTTATTTATCCTTCTTATTCTCAATGTTCATACAAGCCTTTCCAACATTTACTAGCTAGGGTTGATCTTGAAGACCAAAGTCAATAGAATTATAATCTTTCCCACTTACTTTGGGAAACTTAAAAGCCTCAACAAGTTTGTCCTGATCAAAAAACCTTTCTAGAGAAATTACCCCTTATGGATTTTCTTGTCATTCAATTAAATGACTTTCCCATCAAATTTGTCCTCTTTAGATACATTTTCATTAGTATCATCAATAATTTGAGTATAAAATTGGTCATGAAATACAATATTTATTCATCATCATTGAAAACTTCAAAATGGTTAACATTACTAGGTATTAAAGGACAAGGGATCAGCTCGGTGCTGAAGTTGGGGGAATCTTGATTGGGCATGAGGTTGGCTACAGTGGATGCTAACTCATCAGTAGCTGGGTTTTCTTCCCTTAGGATGGAAATGATGGTAAAGGCATACAAATATTTAATGAAGTCCCATATCCTAAACTTATATCTTTTCAACTATGAGAGCTTGCATTTGTATTTTCTTCTTACCTAGTTGACCACTAGTTTTGAATCCCTATAAACTAGCAGTTCTTTGACCTTGTTCTTTATAGCAAATAGTAAACCTAGGACAAGGGCTTCATATTCAACAATATTGTTAGTGCAAGGGAATTGGATCATATAGGAATCATGGTCATACACACACATAATAGAGACATGACCAAAAGGTCATACACACAATCCTCACTCTGACCTGCGTCTTAATTCATCCACCAAGGTCACACAACATGTTGCTCTATGTTTTGCTCAACAACTCCAACTATCCAAAATAATGTTTTGGATCAACCTAGACTTCTCTCATTCTCAATATATTCTATACTTCAATCTATTCATTGAACACCCTTTTTCATATCTCTTTCCTTTATCTCTCAACATATGCACATCTAAGTCTTTCCAAGTCTAGAAACCATCACCTTTGGTTTCACCTTTTATAATGTCTTCATGAATATCATGCTCTTGGTAAGCCATAATTTTTATCTTAACCTTTAATATATATGTATATCTCAATTACATCTTCACAGGTTAGCCATAACATCCATGAGTCATAATTAAGTAGCTATGCCTTTTGAATAGGCCTCATTAGCCCTTATAGGTCTCATAGAGACCCATCCATCACTTTGACACTTCTTTGAGAAAATTAAGAACAAAATAACACTTTCCAAAACCTACAGGTCCTCCTTAAGTGACAACATCCATCATAACTCCCTTTTTCTATAACATAATTAGCCTAAACAACATTATGTACATATAATCACAAAGAATGAACACATAGTCAAATTCTAAGCCTTTGTTCATATAGAATTTATATTGGTCAAACCTCTATAATCTACACATATGGTCCTTATGATGTCTACAACATGATCCAACACTTAATTCATCCTAAAACATCAAAATACCATCAAGAACAACTCAATTACCATTCCTGGGTTACTTGTAGAGCATGAAGAAATACACAGTCAACTTTGGAGCTCCATATCTTTGATTATACAAAAAAATATACCTTCTAACTAGGTTACATGAATTCACCATGAATTCTTTTATAAATTTTCATTTTACACCATATCAAAATTTGCATATATCAAAAAAATTATCATAAAAACTACATATTCATCTTCCCTTGTAAATTTGAATATTTAAATTCCAACAATCACTGAGCAATAATTAAAATTCAAACATGTTGACCTCATCTCATGCACCCTTAAAATATTGATCAAATATGCACTGTAGATCACCTTGTATCAACTAGGTATTTATATTTCAATGCTCATTGTTATATCTTGATCAAAACTCCCATGATTACGACACTTGACACCCTCCTGTGCCTTCTAAACACTTTGTTGTCAGCCCATGCACTTGTGCCACTTGGAAGTCCTACATTATTTTTTGACTCTTTGATTTGTCTCACACCATTGATCTTCATAAGTATGAACCACCACTCACCATTGATATGTTTTCATGTTAGTGTGCTTGTGACACTTGTCACCATCACATGCAACCTTTGGCATGTTGACTTCATACACACCATTATCTCAATATGTATGCTTTTTTGGCCATTTCTTGGTTCACCCACATACACAAGGTTATAGACCCTAAAATCTGACATGGATCATGATTTAGAGGTATAAAAACTAAATCAAACACTTAATCTTAGTTTTAGATGTGTGGGCATTGTATGAATCAAAATATTAATTTTTAAGCCTAGAGACTTGATTGAGGCCTAATTAGAGAGAGAAAAAAGGTGAATAATTATACTTTCACTTAAATTATGGTCATGAAACTTTTTACAAAGTTGTAAGGGCATACTAGGTAATCAAAATTATTCTTAGTTTTTCAATATCATGCATATATAGTTATACATAAGGATATTTGTGTGTTTTTAGGGCTACAAGGAATTGAGGACATGTATATGATTTAGGTGAAAAATGATGTCTTGGAGAGTGTTTGATGAATACAAAGGGGTTGATTTAGGTTTTTTAATATGAGATAGGCCTTTCATGGAGAATAATTGCATTCATAAGGATAGAATTAGGATTTGAGGTTTCAAGCAAGGAAAACCATAGTGAAGTCAAATGGGTTTCAAAACACCTAAGAAGAGATGATTATCATTGTAAAATTAGTATGGAAGGATCCTAAGAATATGTAAAGTCAAATATTTGGTGATTTCACAATCCATATAGATAGTAAAGTAGTTTTTGGGATAAACTATGTGAAATTTTTAATGTTTCTCAATGTTTTGGATCCGCATCTATTATCCTTCCTCCAGAGAAAATAGAATGCTTTAGACCCACATCTGTGATCCTTCCTTAAGATAAAATATAAATTGAATTAATAATAGTATGACCATTCACCCCATAAAATATGTATAAAATTTATAGTTAAAAAAAGTTTCCCAAAAAGAATTAGCCGTTGCAAAAAGTTTTCAAAATTAAAAAGGAAAACAACTATAAGGGAAGTTTATAGTAAGGATTAAAATCTATATTAAATGAAAAAAAATTAAGAAATCATGATTTTTCAATAATAATTGTATTACAAATAATATTATTTTTAATATAGGTATTATTGAAAAATCATGATTTCTTAATTTTTTTCATTTAATATAGAGTTTTAACTTGTAATAGATACTTCCCTTATAGCTACTTTCCTTTTTAATTTTGAAAACTTTTTGCAATGGATAATTATTTCTAGAAGATTTTCATAACTATCATTTTTATACATCTTTTATGGGGTACAAGGTCATGTTGTTCTTCATTCAATTTATATTTTCTCCTGAGGAAGGATCACAGTTGTGAATTTGAAACATTGAGAAACATAGAAAATTTCACATAGTTTATCCCAAAAACTACTTTACTATCTATATGGATTGTGAAATCACCAAATATTTGACTTTACATATTCTTAGGATCCTTCCATACTAATGTTACAATGATAATCATCTCTTCTTAGGTGTTTTGAAACCCATTTGACTTCACTATGGTTTTCCTTGCTTGAAACCTCAAATCCTAATTCTATCCTTATGAATGCAATTATTCTCCATGAAAGGCCTCTCTCAATATTAAAAAACCTAAATCAACCCCTTTGTATTCATCAAACATTCTCCAAGACATTATTTTTCACCTAAATCATATACAAGTCCTCAATTCCTTGTAGCCCTCAAAACACACAAATACCCTTATGTATAACTATATATGCATGATATTGGAAAACTAAGAATAATTTTGATTACCTAGTATGCCCTTACAACTTTGTACAAAGTTTCATGACCATAATTTAAGTTAAAGTATAATTATTCACCTTTTTTCTCTCTCTAATTAGGCCTCAATCAAGTCTCTAGGCTTAAAAATTAATATTTTGATTCATACAATGCCCACACATCTGAAACTAAGATTAAGTGTTTGATTTAGTTTTTATACCTCTAAATCATGATCCATGTCAGATTTTAGGGTCTATAACCTTGTGTATGTGGGTGAACCAAGAAATGGCCAAAAAATCATACATATTGAGATCAATGGTGTGTATGAAGTCAACATGCCAAAGGTTGCATGTGATGGTGACAAGTGTCACAAGCACACTAACATGAAAAAATATCAATGGTGAGTGGTGGTTCAAACTTATGAAGATCAATGGTGTGAGACAAATCAAAAAGTCAAAAAATAATGTAGGACTTCCAAGTGGCACAAGTGCATGGGCTGACAACAAAGTATTTAGAAGGCACAGGAGGGTCTCAAGTGTTGTAATCATGGGAGTTTTGATCAAGATATAACAATGAGCATTGAAAGATAAATACCTAGTTGATACAAGGTGATCTACAGTGCATATTTGATCAATATTTTAAGGGTGCATGAGATGAGGTCAACATGTTTGAATTTTAATTATTGCTCAGTGACTGTTGGAATTTAAATATTCAAATTTACAAGGGAAGATGAATATGTAGTTTTTATGATAAATTTTTTGATATATGAAAATTTTGATATGGTGTAAAATGAAAATTTATAAAAGAATTCATGGTGAATCCATGTAACCTAGTTAGAAGGTATAATTTTTTGTATAATCAAAGATATGGAGCTCCAAAGTTGACTGTGTATTTCTTCATGCTCTGCAAGTAACCCGGGAAGGTTAATTGAGTTGTTCTTGATGGTATTTTGATGTTTTAAGATGAATTAAGTGTTGGATCATGTTGTAGACATCATAAGGACCAATTGTGTGGATTATAGAGGTTTGACCAATCTAAATTCTATATGAACAAAGGCTTAGAATTTTACCTTTCATATTCTTAAGATCCTTCCATACTAATGTTACAATGATAATCATCTCTTCTTAGGTATCTTGAAGCCTATTTGACTTCACTACAGTTTTCCTTGCTTAAAACCTCAAATCTTGATTCTATCATTATGAATGTAATTATTATCGATAAAAGGCCTCTTTCAGTCTTAAAAAACCTAAATCTACCCCTTTGTATGCATCAAACACTCTCTAAGACATCATTTTGCACCTAAAGCCTATACTTGTCCTCAATTCCTTGTAGCCCTCAAAACACACAAATCTCCTTATGTATAACTATATACAATTGATATCAAAAAAATAAGTATAATTTTGATTTCACAATATGCCCTTACAGCTCTATACAAAGTTTCATGACTAGAATTTAAGTGCAAGTACAATTATTCACTTTATTTCTCTCTCCAATTAGGCCTCAATTAGGTCTCTAGGCCTATGAATTAATAGTTTGATCCATATAATTCCCACACATGTGAAACTAAAAATAAGTTTTTTATTTAAATTTTTTACCTCCAAATAATTCTCCCTGTCAAAATTTATGGTTTAGAGCCTTGTGCAGGTGGGTGAACCAAGAAAAGGCCAAAAAACCTAGACTTTCACAATCATTCTCATATTGCTTTAAAGAATCAAACCTATAATATATATTACAAGTTAAAATGTATGTCTTTTTAGACCTTAGGAGATATAATACACCTCAATACATCTTATACAATAGTCTACATCTAGCTAGGAGATATAACACCCTATTTTGAGTCTAAAACCTCACAAGATCATAGAATTTAATGCATCTGTATAGGTGTAAGTACAAGAAAACATCATGGTGAGAGTATTATTGTATTTATTAATGATATTAAATTGTTTTCAATGGTAATTCAATTAATTTCAATCACTTAATAATCCAATCTATCTCATCGGGTCATTTCTAGCCTTTTTGGTAGCCTAAGACATGCTTATCATATTAACGATGATTCATAAATCTCAGGAATTTAATCACTAAAAAAATGAAAAAAATATATAATATAAAATTCCCCTAACATACCAAATTATCTTGGTCTCCCATTAAACTCTTTTGTATAGTTATAAGCTTGAGAAGATGTCTCTTCGGCTGGTAAGCTTGCAGAAGTGAGGTCAAGAGAGAGAAGTTTACAAAAAGGAGAAATAGTGTTTATCTTGAGATATAGACACATCATTGAGGTTTTTTTCACTTTTATTGACCTATTATAATTTTTTTATTTACCAATTACCTCCACATATATACTATAATCTCCATTATCTCATGCTTAGAATTTGTAAGCCTTCATGTACTCTTGACCCTAACAACTTACCTAAGCATTCTTTTCTTTCTCAGTGATTCCAAAGATTTTAGGATAAAATTTAATGACTTATATTAACTTATTGAGACTCATAAATCATAATATTCTCCCAAAACATGTAATATTATTCAATTTTCATAAACATGCCTCAATGGTCTTCACTAGATCTCTTAACTAAGCTTGTAAGAGTTCTCAGTTTTACATGGTTTTACCATTGTTACACATATGTACAATTTTAAAAGATTCATTGAGGGCCTTATTTATATATTTTTACTTTAAAAAAAAAACTTCTTCATTAATTTATACACAGGCATATAGGGTATAGGTTTAGGTCTACTAGGCTTGAATGGGATGCTATCATCAATCACCCTTTAGATTTGAGGTTCTTCAAGAACATCCTTAGGTTTGATGGATTCCATAAATCCTTATTATCTACATAAACAAAAACACAAATTCATAAGTTTCATATCTAATCTCAATTCTTTAAAGTGAGTTGAATTTCTCAAGCAGGCCTGTAGGTGGCATTTTTGGCTTCCTTGATTATGTTTTGGAGTTTAGTGCCTCCCTTCATGATCTTAGGCAACTTTGAGATACATGAAAAATATTTTAAAATAATTCCATTTTATTTCTCCTTTACACATACATTTTAAAATTCAATCATAAATAGGCATTTCTCATTTGACTATACAGACCTGTAGCTGTTGTTAAGGTTTATTTGGGTTTATTGGCTAGTAGGGCTGAAGAATGGATCTTCAGTGACATATTTTCCCATAATTTTACTTTTATACACATCTAAAGTGTCTAAAAATAGTTTCAACACATCTATAGTCTCTTTAAACTCATCTCTTAAGCAAAATTCATCTCATTTCATGTGAAAAAGAGACCTACAAGTCTATAGACTTATAGGTCTATTTTTTGTCATGCTAGACCTTTTCAACAATACATTTTGGGACATATTAGCATTAAAAAATATTTTCCATTGACTCATAACCTTATCATGATGTTTTAACCTTAATATAACACTTTATATGCAACATTTATCACCTTTCAATTCACCTATGTGCTTTGAGTCATATACATAGTCTTAGACTTGGGTTTGGTCTGTCAATGTACATAGCCACTAGTACACTACTTGGGGTGAATTTTAATGGTTATTTTACCATGATATATTCATGATGATATTTTAGATAATGTTTACTTTTTTATTAAAACTATTAACTTACAAGAAAAATCATATAGACCCTAAAACATTGCCGTAACTTCATTGAGACTTGCACCTAGCACAAAAGAAGGCCTTGATCACTTTCCAATACCACACATTATAAAACAAAGGTGCAATATGATGTAAGGGTATTATATACCCTAAAAAATTTATTGTAATTTAATTGATACTTTCACCTAGCACAAAATAAGTTCTTGATCACTTTCCAATACCAACTCACAAGAAAAATCTTATAGACCCTAAAACATTGCCTGTAACTTCATTGAGACTTGCACCTAGCATAATACAAGGTCTTGATCACTTTAAAATACCACACATTCTAAAAAAAATGTGTAATATGATGTAATTGGATTATATAATACCTATAAACACTTTTAAAAACTTCATTTATCCCCAATGAGTTTATATGTTTACTAAAAGTTCCCAAAACCAAGCCTATAGGGTTTAGATAGGGTTTAAGACCATCCTGTCTTCATAAGGATTGTTCATAAATGAGGGGCCATCAATATGATGAATATGAATATTTATTTTAATTCCATTAGGACCCATTACTATAGTAAAAATATAAGGTCACAACTCTTACTTGACTATACAAAATGAGCATCTAATTTGGTCTTTGTGAGCTTGTCAAGGGAACAATAGAGGCTCAAAAGATTTTTTTTTATTATTAGGACTTGTACAATATTTCTATCCATTAAATTATGTTATGAAGGATAAGAGACAATATGAGCATGTTTTCACTTGAACATGGATTCCCCAAGTTTGTACAAGTGCTTGCAACTTCCCTTTTTGGAGTGATTCTCTCTCTTGTGGATGTTGAACCTACAAAACTAACATAATTTGACATTATTGAAACATATTTACGTTATATAAGTGATTAAAAATATTTTAAAATTGTATTTTATGTATATTTCATCTTGGTCAGCTTTGACATTCATTGGATTGGCCATATACACCTTTCTCTTGCATGACACTTACCTTAAACTTTATAAAACAACAGTAATTTCTACAAATAAGCATAAAGTGTCCTTTCAAGGTGGTCAAAGAAGGAGATGAATTTTAGAGACACTTAAGAAACTTTTACATCATGTGGATCAACCTTTTTCACATCACTTTATGAATTGACTATCACAAGACAATCATAAGTTATTACCTTAAACTTGTCAAAATAACCTTAAAATTTATAAATAAGACATTAGAAAGACCATTTGAAGACCTAATAAGGTATGAAAAAGCTAAAAAAAAGGTTATTAAGACATGAAATTTCAAGGTTTTTTTAGCCTCATTAATGGTAGAAAAAATTGGCTAATAGTCCTTCCATTTGAACCCTACACAAAGATAATTCCTTAACCCAGGTTCATGTCCTTCTTCATTGCAATTACAATTGGAGAATATGGTTTTGGTTATTTCATACTATGAATAAAAAATGGTGTTATTAGTTCTTTAAGAGGTGTTATTTAATTACATTAAGGAGGGAGGTTATAAATTTAATTATTTATGGGATATGGATCCATTCTTAATCATATAGAGAATTTGGAGTCAAATAAACAATATAATATTTAGAGACTAGTTCTCATAGTTGATCATTTAAACCTTTACATTGAGTCCCTAATTCAATAAGTTTTCAAGGCCAAGGTTATGCCCCTAAAAAGAGTATTTTAGTAGAATATTGACATATTGTTTTAAAGTTTAACATTTTGGAAAACAACTTTAAACTCCCTCTCCTTGAGCATAAAATAATTTTAGCTATTTAGAATCCCCTGATCAAGACTTATGTTAAAATAAATTTCAATGGGGCCTTTACAGTCAACCCATGCCTCTAATGAGTAGGTGTCCTTTTCAGAGATAGTCTCCATTAGATGATGTCTGTTCTTGCTTGTAATAAGCCCTAGGAAGCAAAAAACTTTGTATAATCCCAAGCTCTTCTCAGAGGTTTAAGAATATCCATCAATGCCACCTTCATAAATTTAATAGTTGAAGGTGACTTCATGTTGATCATAAACGCAATGAATTCAAGTGGTATGGAGTCGTGGAAAGCTATTGCTATAATTCAATACTTTTTACACTATCCCTTTATTTGATAACATTTATTTATCTCATGATTATAGGGAAATCAATGCTCATATATATTTTTTGATAAGTATGGGGTGTTATACCTTACTCTTAATGAATATTAGAGATGCAGAGGGATCCCCCACTAGATGATTTTTTTGCACTCATTTAAAAATATATAAATTTTCATATTTAATCCTTTGGAGGTAGGATTGATGTTTATTTTAATTGATATTATTGGCCTTATTATTTGTGGATTAACCCAACTTTAAATTATATTTTCTTCCAAGTTATTCTTCATGAGGAATTTGAGATTTTTTGGGCATGCCCACTTTATTTATTTTATGATTCTCTCATTTTATTTCCTATATTTCACTAAACCTTTTGTAGAAACATAAATATGATCATGATATATTTTGACACATTTCAAATCATGTGACTTGCACAAAAATACATGAATCTTATTCTTCATTCCTCTAAGCCATTGGTCCATATGCAGGTTCAACCCTTTGTTTGTTAGTAATTCTATACATAACCTTCAATTTAATAGACTCAAGTGATTTAAATTCACCTTTAGACTATTCGTAATAGATCAAAAGTATATTTGGTCTCTCTAGATAGGTTTGTAGTAGATAAACAGAGGCACAATTTTCCCTTATCTACTTACAATAGTCACATGTTGCACTAAATAATGGTTATTTTCCAAATTATAAATAAATATTTTTGGTCTTCCTAGATGCATTTCATAATTTTGGATAAATGAATTTATCCAAATATTCACCTTAAATATATGTCCAGAGTCACTCATTAAAAGGGACTTACTTTTCACATGGTACAAGCATATACACTTCTACATAATGAGTTAATTTGCCCTATTTTACCAAAAAATATAAATCACTCATGAGGAGTAGCGATAAGTAAAGTTAGTATCCCTATGAATAAATTCAAGAGCTATCATTATCCAATTTCAAATCCATTTTATAGTTTCATACACATAGTCAAAAGATCACAATCGGACATTCACAATTGGTGGTAGAACTATGGGGGATTGATTTCCCTCATTGAAGTATTGGATAGGTAAGAAGTGTTTAATCATATTGGGGATGGTTGTGTTAAACTCAACCGATTATACTCCCATATTTTTAATATAATGTTTTAATATATCAAAGTTCCCTAAGGGTTTCAAATATAATAGAATACAAGTAATGTTTTATTTGCATCCAAACTCTAGTTGTGAAATATAATTATAATCTAAAATTGAAGAAGGTGTAGTGATAATTTTTTACACATAGTCATCCAAGACAATTCCATGGTCAACAAACATTAGTGCACTATATATTTATCTATTTATTACTATTATCTAAAAACATTGTCTACTTATACCTCTGAACTTTCATTTCTAGATTCCTACTTTCTCTATTTGTTTATATTTATAGTTTTTCACAGTCAACTAGGACAAGACAATAGTTAATGGACTAAAATGCAATGTATTAATATCCACCTATATCATACCTTTCCATATTCTATTTCTAATTTTATACATGATATTAAGCCTACACAATCACCTCTTCTTCTAATTTTCATAGTCATATAGTCATCAGAGATCATTGAGTAAGCTAATTATATTTCTCCTTAGTATTTTACCAATATTTAATCAATTTGGAAAAATAAGAATATTTTAATATTGTATATCTTTATCATTATAATATTTTTAGTTTTACATGTATATAATCAATATAATTCATTTTTTGTTTTATAAAAAATAGGGTAAAACATGTCAATGAACGTGAACTCTTATTTTCGATCATTTGCTTTATGATTCCATTTTTCAATTTCAAAATTTATTTTTTATTTATTTTCCTATAAAATATTTTTTTAGATTTTTGAAAATCATATTATCTATCATTCTATGCAAAAAACTAATCGATTTTACATGTGTTATGGTGTCAAGGGTATTACCCTAATACTTAATTCATTAGATATCACTATTTATGGATTTGTTTTCCATGTACCTCATGGTATATTGGAAATGAGTAATGTTTTTTTTTTCACCCATATTAATCCTTTGACAATTTGTTCTTATAGTACACCAATAAGTGGTTATCCCCATAAACTTACTATTAGCATACTCCATGAGATGGGAGAGTGTGGCTATAGGAACATTGTAATCCTCCATATTTATTACCTTCATGGTTATTTTCACTTTTTATGATTGGAATCGATATGTACAAGATCCCACAAAATAAAATAAACCCTTGAATATTTGTAACCATTTTTCCCTTTTTATTTACTGCCTTCACATGACACATAAGAAAATTGCATCGTCATTCCCTAGTGCTATATTAAGAGGAAACCCTATTGAGCATACTCAAATTCCTTTAATATATTCTAAAATGGATAACATAGATACTAATTATTAATACAATTAGGAAACTATCCATAATTTATATTCACATTGAAGATAATTTTAGTGATAAAGGTGATAATCAAGATAATCCTGAAAGATAAAATACAATTTATCCAAATGAACTTAATGGAGTAGATATTTAGAAAGTTAAATAAATCTATTATTTCCATCAAGAGATTCAACAATGTCCCAAACAAGTTAATCAAGTTTTGTAATTACTACTATCATCTAAGATTACATGTCAACCAACTATATCATCATCTAAAGATGTACCTTAAAATTTTTGTATCCTACTCAAGTTACTACTATTGTCTCCACTATATCAATCACCAAAGTTACATATGTACCAACATCCTTATGTATGGAATCATTAGTTGGATTATAGTAGATTAACATGCATATTTTTATAAGGGCATCACATACACCTACCTTGATTACCACACAAGGTCCGCTTCCAACTTCACCCAATGCATCCTCTCTTGAACAAATTGTTATAGCCTTACATGTTAAATTATTGAAATAATATCAAGGTGTTTCCAAATATTATGACTAAATGAAATATAATACACTAATTCACAATCCTTTGGCACCTAAAATAGACTCTTACCCAGTACTATCTAATTTTGTATCCCCTAGTCTACACTTTATAATAAAAAAGGTGATCCTAAACAACATATTTGTTCATTCTATGTATCATGTTTGGATTATACCCATAATGATGAATTATTTACATGAAATCTCATATACTATTATATTTGATGGGTATATTATTTCCCACTTCAATCCTTTACAACATTCAACCCATTGCAAGATCGATTTTTAGCACATTTCTCAATCAACATTGGTGAAAATATATCCTATGCATAAATTGCAAAACTCAAGAAAGGCTTAAATGATAAAATCAATGAATATATTCTATGGTATAATATTATTCTTGAAAATATGACAAACTCTATGGAAGATAATGAATCATAAGATATTTTTTCATAAAGCTTGTTATATGCACTCCATGAATGAATTCTTTTTGATAAATTGAGATATTTTGATGATTTATGCTATACATTCAAAGAAAGATAAGTAAAATTATAGAATTAAAAAGATTAAGTATGCTCCATGTTTTCCATATACATAAAATTTCAAGTTATAAATCAATCCAATCTAAAAATTTAAATCTAATGAAAGCAAAAATGAAGCAAAAGTAACAATTAATGAAATATCACAACCATCAAACAAGATTCAATTAGCATCTCCATGTAGGAGAAAATTTACAAGGCTACCACAACCTCCTCATATGTTTTTATAAAATATTATGTATTACAATACCATCTTTTTACCTCCTCTATTTGAGCTTGATTTGAGCAAGCCCCAACCTAAGGGATTTGATAATAATGCATATAATGACTACCATAGATGTATTGTGTATTCTAAAAACAAATGTTACATGATAAGACATAAAGTATATGGTCTGATTGATAATTAAAATATTGAGGTAAACACATAAAGGAAGCAATACCACAATAGAATAAAAATTCAAAGCTAAAAATTGTCAGTAATCCTTTTCCAAATCATGGTTCAGTAGAGAATACAAATAGTTAAAAATTACATTGTGCACACAATGTGCATCCTCCTATTAAAAAACATATGGGAATAAAATAGATTTAATTATTGGAACATTTATATAAAAATTATCATAACATCTAGTAATTACATTTGATGAAAATTAAATAGTTTATGATAATTTAGATAAAATTGCACTTCTTATCATAACATCTATCAACAAGCAACTTATACATAGTGTCATGATTTATAATGGATCAAGTGAAAATACATGTACAATGAAATGAACTTATAGTATTGGATATATAAATTAATATTTATAGGCTATGTCAAAATTAGTCAAAGCATTTGATGATCATACACAAAATAATTTTGAACATGTAGTGATACCTCTACAAGTTGGATACATCATTTATAGTCTTACCAAGCACAGGAGTATTTAATATGTTATTAGGATGCCCTTGGATATATAAGACTCTAGAAGTACCATATACATTATATAGATGCCTTAAGAACATGCATTAAAATAAAGTGGTGATAATTCAAGGCATCCCATATGAGTACCCTCTAAAGTTAGTGGTAATTACTCCTCCTCCTCCACTAGAACCACAATTAGTTATGGAACCTATTTGAGATCACCATCAAAATATAATTATGGCATCTCCTCCAAATAAAAATGCACTCATAATAATTGCATCCATCTAAGAACATAATTCAGATTTAATTATGCCACCTATATATAATATTTATCTACAATTAGTTCAATGGAAACAAACATACCATTCTAGGAAAGAAAATTCATATCAAAATAGTTACTCATGGTTCAAAAAAATATAAATCTTCAAAAATGCATCCTATGATAATTCCTTAGATAATTTAGCTTGTTCCATAATAAATAAAGGTACTTATATAGTAAAATTGACCAAGTCTTATCCATTCTCAAATTACACATGTGAAAATTGGTTCTATAAGTAATGATCCCAACAATTATGTTGTGATGCTTGATCATTTTTAGATTCAAATACATCTACATGTAGCATTCCTCATCTATGGAAAATAAGGGTTAAACTTTTTTATCCAAGAATACACTATGATACTTACATTTATGGGATCATAAGCTAGTTATCCTTCTAAATATTTCAAAAAAAATTTAAAAAATCAAATATTATAAAAGCCAAAAATATAAAAAAAATATAAAAATACAAAAACCTTCAAAACATTTTAAAAAAATAAAAAATAAGGACTTTAGCATGACTGAAATGATAGTTACTTCTTTACATATATTATTTATCTTATAGGTTAGTAGGTAAAATATTCATTTTTTATACACACATGCATTTCATAAATTATTTGAGTGTGATGTAGGACATGCATTAACTATGTATTCTTAGATTTTGGACTCTTATATACCAAATGGTCATGCCTATGCTAGGGGAATCTAATTTTTGTAGGTTATACCATAACATATTTTATCTATGATGTCAAATGAAATATTTAGTTACATATCTTTCAAATGTCTTGATAAAACACTCATATTTTACATTTTTTACATGGATATGCTAATTTGCTTAAAATATGACAGTCATAAATGTGAATGAAAAAGACTAGTTTTCACTTGTCCTATGGTCCTTCAGCATTGTTTAATTTATTTCATAATAAGCTTAACATTTATTTATTATTGTGTGTTGCCTTTGGCCCTTGTGTGGAAATTTCTTGAGAATCTCTATGAGATCATTATTTTGTATGTGTGACATTTGAACATGTTCATTTATTATGTCTCTTGGCCTTATGTGTTAAATATTTACTTATAATACATTTGAATATGTCCCTTTTATGTGGCCCTTGGCCTTGTTGTATAACTTTATCAAACATTATTGTTTGATGTGCTTGTGTGTTTGTTGAGATTCATTAGTGGGTCCATGATACATAATGCACATCTACTATGCTTACTCTATTACATGGCTGAATGTTATATCTATTTAGACACAACACTTTATATGGCTTACATTAATTATGTTACATACATGATTCAAATGAAAATTGCAATTCTATGATTAAAAACACTCCAACATGTTGACATTATACTACATGATTATATATTTATCACATGATATAGTTAACTCTTCTTTTGAGATGAGTGATTTATAGGCTATATCTCCCATCTCAAAACTAGGCCATAATAGTTGGAATTTACTAGATATCCAAACCTCCAAAAATAATTTTGAAATATATTATAAGTTACAAAAATGCAAAGTACATGTTTTCAAATATTCAAACTAATGCAAGAAATAGATTCTACAATAGAGTACAAGTTTTCAAAATATTCAAAATGATCTAGAAATCAAGAACATGATATATATTAGCACATAAATATATATTTTGGGGGCATATGACATGAATATTCACTCACTTTTTAATTACTCAAAGTACATAATTTTTCACAAATTAATGCATATACATGGGCATGTGTAAGATAATTACAAGAAAAAAGTTACAAGTTGAAAATACAGATTAAAATTGAGCATTTTTGCATATAATTGGAATATATTTAGAAGGAACATGATACTCATTCATGATCATGCTTATTTAAAGTGTAAAAAATCAAAATTTAAAGTTTCACAGTTCAAAAGAGAAAATATGCAAATTCAAAGCAAAAAAATCATTTAAAAGTAAATTTTATGAGCAATGTGGTCTTTATGGGGGTATGAATATTATTAATTCCATTTCAATCATGAATATTAGAATATATATCCATATGCAATAATGTGATTAGACTCTATGTGGATGAAATACATTTGTATTTGGAGATACTCAATGGCTTTGGCATCACTTCTAGAGAACTTAACATGGTTACACCCTTTTTGATTAGTACATTTGGTGATATTCTCTATTCATGGGAGTTGGGATAATGCATATTTATAGCTCAATAGATTGCTTAGATATTTAAAATTTGGATGTGATCACTTCTAGTTCACCATTTGTTCAAATACTTGTAGTTATTCAATAATGGGGCATATTTATCCATCATCAGTTATAGGTTACAAGGAAATTTGGTTTCACATATATACAGGTGTACTCCTCCTTACTCTCTTTTTATTTTTTAATTTTAAAATTTAATATTTTTAAAAATTTAAATGAATAAAATGACTACTTCATGAGTTTTTGTAGGGTTTGCTAAATTTTAGGGCTCTACACAATTGAATTGCTCACTCAAAAACAAAGTGTGTTTTACACTCTTATGTTCAACTCTTTCTACTCTACTCTAGAAATTTCATTTCTAGAATAGGGGGCATAAATGTAGATACATAAATTTGGTCGCATATACTTTAAAATGCTAAATGTTGATACACACCAAACCACATGACTTGTTCACAAATACACAACTCTTATTCTCCATTAATCTAATCAATTCATCCATATGTGGGTTCGATCCTTTGTTTGTAATTACATCTATATGGAACCTTAAATTTCAAATTCTCAAGTTGTCTAAAATCACATTCATATCATCCCCAAAAAATAAAATTATCAGTGATTTATCTGTACATGTATATACTAAGGGGATAGAGGCACAATGCACCATGCCAACTTACATCAGCCACATCTCATACTAAATAATGATTAGTTTCAAAATTTGAAATCAATACTTTGGGTATTTTAGCATGTTTCATAAGGTTAGCTAAAATAAATTATCCATAAATTTTTCTATAAATAGATGTCAAGATTCACTCATTTAAGGGGACTTGTTATTCAATTGGTATAATCATATACACTTTTTATTGGCTAAAACTTCCCTATTTTTCCCAAGTTCTAAATCACTCACATGGAGTAACCATGATCCAAATCAAGAGTTATCATTTTCATGTATCATTACCATTTTATCATTACATACACATAATCAAAGAAGAATAATGGCACATTCACAAGGGGTGGAAGAAATGCATTGGAATGATTTCCCTCCTTGGAATTTTGTATAAGTAGGTAGTGTTCAATCATCAAGTTAAGCTCATCCCATTGCACTCCCCATTTTTACTTGTAGGTTTTTAATATATCAAAGTGCCCTAAGGTTTTCAAAGAAAAAAAAGACAAAAAATTATGTTTGTGTATCCAAACCCTAGTTAAGATATATAAAATTAGTCAACATCTATAGACACAAAAAGGTGAAACGATCAAAACCCTAGTTAAGATATAGAAAATTACACAAAAGGTGTAATGATCAATTTTTATGCAAAGTCACCCAGGAGAAGTCTGTAGTCAATAGATTTAGGTGAACTGCACTATTGTATACTTACTAAGCTCTTATCCATAAATATCTTCTACTTTTTCCCTTGATTTTTCATTTACAGATTCATGATTTTATATGTTTGTTTATATCTAGAATATGTCACAATCAACTGATACATGTCAAGATTAGATTAAATGAAATGGATCGCATTATTCTCTACCTATAAAAAACCTATCTAAATTCTATTTTTTATCATATGCTTGATACATAGCCTAAAAAATCACCTATTCTTCAAAATTTTATATCTAGACATTAATAACAGTCAATAAAGATCATTGTGCAAGCTAAGTACATTTCTCCTTAGTAATTTCCCAAAATAATACTTTCCATTTTTAAGATTATTTTTGAAATTAAAATAGTTGAATATTATATATCTTAAATATTATGATATTTATAATTTTATACCTATATAATCAGTACAATTCGTTTTGTTTTTTAATAAAAAATAAGGTGATACTTATGAGCTTTATTTTGCATAAAACATTTTATCAATACACATCATTTAATATTTGTTTGGTGTCCCCCTCTTCTCTATTTATTTTTATATTATATTGTTTTCTTTCCCATATTTCATTATCCCTACTTTATTCTTCTATGTTCTTGGTGTTTAATCATTTGAATAAGTTTAATAGGTGTTAGGATTTGGTGAATTATGTCATCCCTATCTGAAAGAGGAGAATTGTCATAATGCACTCATGTGAGCTCTTATTGTTGGATTTAAAATTTTTTATCATTGTTTCTAGGGATTGTAAGTGACAATGTTATTCAAAGTATTTTAACCCCTCATCTTTATTTGAATAATATTTCATTAAATATTGCATTGGGATTAGTTAATTGAATGTCGTAGGGATAAAATAGAAAATTTTCTTGTTTAATACTACTCTTAATGAGACCATTGTCAATTAGAATCTTGACCCTGCTACTCATTTGATTATTATTTAATCTTTCTACGAGTCATCATAAACATGATATAAAAGTCCAAATTTTATCTTTGGATGGAAATTTTATGTCTTATTTTCATTCTTTAGATTAAAATATTGAAAATATTCTTCTAATTTTGAAGGGATCATTTGGTGATACTAATGTTACTTTAATATGTTTTCCTCTTATAATAAACCCTCTCATTAGACTCTTGGTAAATGGTATGAAATATTAAATATACGTAGTGAATCCACATATTTGACTCTTGGTATGGGTAAACATTCTACAAGATGTTTTTACCCTCTGACTTAAATTGATGATAATGTGGCTACACAATTAAATACTTTAGAATGTAAATTGATCATTCTAACAAAAATTATGTTAGAAGGGTTGAAACTACATCCTTATTTGATCCCATATCATATGAACATTATTATTCTCTACATTTTTTCCAACAACATAATGTTGTTGATTATTGGTGATCCCACAAGACTACTATAGGAATTCCTTCATAGGGGTGTCTCTATGGTGGGTTTACCTAACTTTTTAGGGAGCTATTGATTTTTCTCCAATTATTTATGCCTAACCACATGCATAAAAATATATATAACTAATCATAACATAGTTTAAGTATGTGATAACTGATCCAACTCTTACATGATGGTAATAAATATGCCTATAAATAATCTCACAATATATATTGTTATAAAATTAAAATTAAAATAATAATTGATATTTGAATATTTAAATTGTGTGTGTGTGTGTGTGTGTGTGTGTGTGTGTGTGTTTTACATAATTTTTTATAACAACTTATAAAGTATGATATTTTTTTGGCTAGATAAATTTAGGTAGAGATCCCTAACCCATCACTGTAAACATTAGAAATTAAATTACTAATAATGTAAATGTTTATTAGTTCCTTAAATTATGAAATCATATCATCATATTAATACTAGAAGTAAGGTATTAACTATAAGGAAAGAGATGACCTTAACTGATTGATGAAAAGAAATGAGGTATTTCCTACCTCTAACCACTTATAATTTTATAAATAATATACGTACAATCATATTTTTTACAAACTCATCTTTCCCACCATGACTTGTTTGATCTTCAACAAAAAAAAACATTTTTATAATATCTTAGAGAGTCTCTCTATAAATATATAGAATTTAGCAGATTATATTATTATATGCATTCAACATTATGCAAAAAAAAAAAATATAGATGTAGAATTATATTCATAAAATGATCATGATCTCAAATGAAAAGTACAAAATTTTAAAATATACCATACTCCATTAAATCCTGAAGAAATTTGAGCCTTATTCAATAAAAATATATTCAAAATTATACATCACAGAAAAATGCAAAAAATCTTAATTCTTAGCTAAACAAAGATTCTTTCTCATATGCAAACCAAAGAGGTAGACTCTCTCTTGACCTCTTTAATATTGTTGTATATCATTTTACATGATTAAAATCAGATTTAAAGTCACCTTAATTTAATAATCCCTTATAAAATAATAATTCTACAATTATTTTGAAATTGACTAATTGAATTCGTTTGCAAAGAGACATGTCATTAAAGTTTATGTACACCTTTTAAAAATATGGATTAAGGTCCATAATTTTGGTTTTTCATTATTATTTATCCTCAACATTATACATCCAAATTTAAGATGACATTAAGTTTGACATTAGATCAATTTTAAGTGTGACATTAGATTTAATTTAAGTGTGATATTAAATTAACTTTTAGTGTGACATTAAGTCAGTTTTAAATGTCATATTAGGTAAACTTTAAGTGAAATATTATGTTGAATAAAATTTTGTCATTATTCTATATTTAATTTTTGGAATTATATTAATTTTTTTATTTTTAGTTAAATACATTTGATTAATATTATTATATAATAATAACATTAAAAATAATTAATATGTGATTATGATACTACATAATTGTAATTATGACACTAAAATTTCAATGCAATATATAAAAAAATAAAATAAAATAAAAGTAAACATGGAGCCATGTTTAACCCTTTTTAGGTTTTGTTTTTGACAAGTGAGGGTTAAGTGGGTTAGAATACTCTAATAAAATAGATGAATAAAAATTGTTCTAAAACAAACCAATTCAATTATTTGAAGTAACAAAATATACTAAATCTTGAAAATTACCAAATATAGAATGTATAATACCAATTGATATTTTGATAATTGTAACACAAATAAAAGAAAATACTTATCTCATTTTTATATGCACATGTGGGTCTCATATGTACAAGGGTATAAAAATAAGTAGAGTGATGCTTAGGATCTCATCATCAAATTATATAAATATTACATCTGAAGGATTGGACACTATCATTAGCATTTCTTTTTGTGTTTTGATTCTTCTATCCCATATGCAATATTCATTATATTAAGAAGATACCACCTATTCCTGTTAGGGGTTTTATCACTTTTTTTTGGGTATGTTTAGTTCACATGCACATAATTTGTATGACTGTATATAGCTCATGCCCTGGCTTATTCACCTTAGGTCATGTTACCTTACCAAAAATGGGCTACTGTGCTCACAAAGTTGATTAAATCTCAAAGACCCCTTTGTCAAGAGCATTGACTTCATAGATACTACTCATAAGATGGAATTAGACATATTTAGTTATCCCCTAAGTGTGGTATTTTGCATGATAGTTATTATAAGAGCTAATATAGAGATTTAAATCATGTAAATAATAAATCTAAAATGAGCCAAACATAGACAATTATTTTAAACACTGATAGTAATATTTTGCTCTTTATTCTCTAATTAATTAACAATACACGAGGTTACATATTTATAGGATTCAATTAATATATTCTCTCTAATATTTTCTCACACCCTATTTATGATATATTCTTATAACCTATTAACAATATATCTTTACAATAATATAATCTATGTAATACAATTTTATTGTATTAACCATATGATTACTAACATCCCTATAACTAATATTTACCTCTTGGTAAATCAACCATATTGAATACTAAAACTTACTATTTACCCTTCCGTAAATACCCAAAGTTACACAATGTGAAAACTAATCCCAACATTCCCCCCATAGTTTTTACATGCTACAATATATCTCATTTTCTGATTGTAGCATGCCACCTTCGTGTGCTTATGATCTTCTCTACATACATGTTCCATCGCACATATCTTCCTTCACACTCAAATTTAATTAGTTTTCATAGGTTCACCAATAACCTTCCAAAATGGTTTTTACAGGCTCACCAATAACCTTACAAAATGGTTTTCTCAGGTTCACCACTAACCTTACAATATGGTTTTCTCAGGTTCACCACCAACCTTACAACATGGTTTTCTCAGGTTCACCACTAACCTTTCATAATGATTACTATAATGCTTTTTATATCAATATTATCCAATGTAAATATACAAAAGGGTTACATGGTAATATTATTCACAAGTGAATAGGTACAACTATTCTTATTTTCTACACATGATGAAAAATAAATATAACTACCACACCACACTGAAAAAATTGAAATCTACACAAATAAAAATAACACACCAATTATCACCACATCATTGGTGTGGCCCCATCATTGGAGACTAATGATAGGCTGTTAAAACACCTCCATCTTCTATTTATCCTCCAACCTCTAGTATCTTTGTTGCTTACTTAGTTGATGAAGATTTATTCTTTAAGTGCTACATGTATTGTTTTGTTGTCAAACATCCACATTTTGTCAGTCAAGAGATTTTGGGTTTGATATCTACCTCATATATATCTTCAAGAATTTATTGGATTTTATCATCTTGTAATTACATAAATTGGACATTGTGTTCAAGCGATAATGTGTCCTTATGTTTTTGAACATTTTTTTGAAATTTTTACAATATTAGAAGACACTTTATAAAAAATGACAAATGATATTAATCTAATTCACCTAAATGATACCCTAACATTAACCTAAATTATAAGAAAAATATACCTTTAAATCAAGAATCATAATAATTATACAACTTGATAATAGAAATGATGACTCAAAGAATATTATAAACCAATAAACACAAAATTGGGCACTTAATGACATACAATGTTTATTATCATGGATCAAATAAATATACCCCAACTAATAAACTAATGACTCACTAAAATTTCAAAACAAATGAATTTTACTACCATTGATCCAAAGTAAAAACTAGAAACATAAAATAAGTCTATATTGACTTTTGACACAACTATATGCTTTAGATTAAATACCAATAAAGAACTCAATTTGGACTAAAGACCAAACCATAATGAAATGAATGCTTACTATAATTGACAACAAATTCAATATGATTGGTCAATGCACGCTATTGCATTCAAATATTGATATAGGACATTAGATCAAGGTTGTCTAGATTTGAATATTCACAGTGTTCAAATTTGAGTACAATTAGGACATAGGTTTCTAGTAAGAAAAAGCCACCAGCTAATAAACCAATGGCTATGGCAAGGGTAGAATGTAATATTGATTTTGTATACTCCTTAAGACACAAATCTTAATGCATACCATCACTAGAGAGTATATACTCTAAATGAAAATACCAGAGCAACGTATGAATTAAAAATGGCAAAGATAATGTCAATGGTGTGGATCATCATAGTGTTTGGTTTTGAGAGATCCCATGTATTGATGGCTACAAAATTGAGGTAGTTTAAGCTATGTCTAGAATGTGAATGATCACAACATTATAATTGAACACTTCAATATATACCATAAGATTATGTAAAGGATTATTCAACCAACAAAGTAGACCTATCTTCTTTCTACCAATTTTATATGCCCTTCAAATTGTTCCAATGCCAAGTTTTGGTGAGTATCCAACCTATGCTTTGAACATGACCTACATAGGTCAAATATGCATGAGGTGATGATTTGAATCCTTCCATGGGAGTAATCAAAGTTCTAAAATGTATTTTATAATAGGCAAACCATTGTCATTATTTGAGGCAATACAATAGAGCTTGATTGCTATGAATAACTCAATATTGATGTACACGTACATGGTCCATAAAAATATAATGATCAGTAAATAGTATTTGAGTAGATCCTATCATGTTACTTCCACCATGATCTAAATCCTACTTTTATACCAATCATAGGTATTGGAAGAGCCAATACAGAGATTTAAATCATGCAAATAATATTCTAGAATGAGCCAAACATAGATAATTATTTCAAACACTGATAATAATATTTTGATCTCTATTTTCTAATTAATTAATAATACATGAGCTTACATATTTATAGGAATCATATTCTTACATTCTCTCCACTATTTTATCACACCCCTATTTACAATATATTATTATAATTTATTAACAATATATCATAACAATAATATAATTTATCTAATACAATCTTAACGTATTAACCATATGGTTACTAACAACCCTGTAACTAATATTTACCTCTGAGTAAATGAACCATAGTAAATATTAAAACTTACTACTTACCTTTTCATAAATACCCAAAGTTACACAATGTGAAAACTAATACCAATAGTGTGTCCATAAGGGTGCAATATGCTATGTGCAATGGCAATGATATAACTTTTAACATGACAAATATTGCTCATGGCTTATTATTTTAATGTTTAATAAATTTAATATTAATACTCTTATGAATTTAATATATAAATAGGGAAGGATAAGGAAGTATAACTCAATTGATAAATTGATTAAGTGATCTTGAATAGTACTTTCTTTGTATTTTCTAAATTGGTAATGAATAGGCTTTAATTTTTATTTATACCACACCTTTTGAAAATATCTCACCAAAGGGTTAAATAAGACAAATAGGCTAAACAATATGATTTAAAATATTTAAAATTTAGATAAAGTTTTAGGTACAGACACTAGATAAGGAATATAGACACTAGTATCGATGTTAGTGTCCCTATATGGATGGTAGTGTTTGATAGGTTATAAATATTCTAAGGATCTATAACTTAAAGTGAAGGATATAAATCATATTTTTTTTTAAAAATTAGTTTGAAAGTGATCTAGGTCATCATAATGATATGGTGGGTCCATGATATAATCAGTTAAGCATAATAAGATGGTGAGAGGAAGGTCTAGAAATAAAGGATGGAGCTCTAATTGGTATTTACTAAGTGTACAAGATTGAGATTCTATAGATAATTAGATTTAGTATGTATATTTTTCCCCCTCAGCCCTTTAATATAACAATTCATAAGAATTAAATTACTAGGTTAAAGGAAATACATGTGTACCTAGGTGTGTACAACACATATTGCCTTTGATTTATACTTTAAACATTTGTTGTTGGTGTATGACATGTATCCATTAACATGTTATAGTATAAATCAGTGCATGTAAATTGAAATAGAATAATTGAAATTATTGAAAAGTAAAGAGAGAAAGGATAGAGTACACATGTCTGTCAAAGCAACCGTGTATCCCCTTAGTACTTTGATTTGGTAAATATCTTCCCTTATGAATCATTGGAGTTGAGAAAGGTTCAAAACTAAACCTTGGTTGAAGATGGAAATATGTAGGGTAATTAAACCCATATCTGGTGCAAGGGTGAGATGTGACACAACCATTAAGATTATTAATCTCAATCACACACTCAAGTGAATGTATATGAAAGTCTAGTTAAATGTTATACTCAACCCAAAAAAAAGGATTAGTGATAAGGCCATAAATGACATTGAATCTCAACTGCACTACTCAAAGGAGCCAACTTATATAGATGGGAAATGCTCAAAATGGTGCTTATTGGTAAAATGTTTTGAATATGTATTTATAATTATTGTTGCACTTTAATGGCATATGCACCTCTAATATGTCTCAATTTGAATTATCAGACAAAATATAACCTCTAAACTATAGCTATATATATTATGTGTCACAAATATGAGGAAATCTATCATAAATATGTAAAAATATTAGTGCCACATGTATAAGATTCAGACCCAAGTGTATATTTGAATTAGGTAAACTATATCAAATTCTTCCAAATGTGTATGTGTGGAATTTGGAATCTAGTATTCACATTACCTTAAAAGGATAAGATAACTATATTATCTATGTATGAATAATGTAACATATATGAGTATCATGTCTAAGTAGATATATCAATTAAGCTCATAGTATGTGATCATAATAATCCCTAAGATACATGATATAGATCATGGAAAATTTATAAAGTAATATCACAATCTCAACAAACAATCAAGCACACACAAGATCACTCAATGTCACATAAACGGGTTCTATGGAGACCAGAAACAATAGGCATGTTCAAAATTTTCACTCTTGAAGGAATGAGATATTCAAATGTCCACACATAAGTAAATAACACTAAGTGGAACAAGGGTCTACAATGAAGGATAATATTCAAATATTCCACAAGAAAGACACTAAAAAATAATAAATACACTAATGGAAGTGACAATGTTAATAAATGAATTATAAGAAACCAACATAATCATATCATACTACTCCATTTATATATGTATTAGAAAAAAATGGCATGTAACATAAAATATCAAGTACATAGTGTAAGATGTAAGAATGAGCATATAAATTTGTAACAGTTAGTATATAATCTCAACATGAAAATGTAAAAGTGATCATAAAATAATATAATATGTATCGATCATGATCAAATAGAAGTAATATGCCCCCATCATAGTGTGTCATGCAGGAAGAAGAAAGGTCCCACATCTACATGCTCATGTATCATGGATATAAATGTATGCCTATATCACACTAAATTATGTGTGAAACATTTATGTATAGAAAATAAATGATACACTATCTACTAGCATAAACTAAATATCATAGATGCGAAGGAGCTAGTCAACATGTGTATGGTGAGTCATATTTTTATTTTTTGATTTATTTGAATATTTTTTTATTTCCTTAGATTATTTTTTTTTAAATTTATGTAAGGTAAGGTATAGCCTATTATCCCATATAAGGGATTATTATATGAAGTTATGAACTTGAAATATAGTACATCAAACTGGTGATACTACTAATGGGCATGTATAAGTGTCATATCTGGAACTATAGAATATGACATACTCTTTGTATGTATCATATGACTCTATGGTCATGAAAAGTTAATAAATGGATTATTAATTATTATAACCCATTTTTTAGTGATCTATGGTATATTTGGGGTAGATTTAATTAGAACATGTTTATTTACTCTTAGCAACTAGGTGGACCATATAGTATATGAAAATTATATGTATTTATGGTATAACTATATCTCAAGTATTAGCTACCTAGAATAGGGGATTTCATGTTTCTTACTCTTTCATGCATTATTAACATTATTAGGTTTTATACTTCATTGTCTCAGAGTAAACTTATATTGTTTAAGTGGATGTTCATATATAATTCTAGTGATTATAATTACCCTATTGGTACAAATGTATTTAATACACCCATGCACTATGAAAGGTATTGCATGGATTTTATGTATCCAAGGTCATCCATATAAGATATAAAAAAATATTTTTTATGGTATAAAAAAAGGTAGTGATCACATGTGTTGGACCAACTTGTAAAGGTAATTCAGTCTCACCTATAAACTATTATGATGTCCCATCAAATGCTCTAACGGTTTTGGTCAAAGGGGATAAATTGTCATGTGTATATTTCAAATGTGTGAGTAAAATCATGCAACATACATTATAAATTAAACCATTATCAATCATAACACTTTGTAGAGGTTAATGATCAAGGTATGTTCTATTAAACAATGAGTGAAGATCAAAACTATAATCTAAAATTTCATTGTCATCGAATGCAATAGGTATCTAAACCATAGAAGATAAAGTTCATTTAATGGTGTCAATAATCCTATATAATGGGTGTCCATAATAAATTTGAGGAGGATGTGCATTATATGCCATTTTCACTCCCTGATTTTTATTAAACTGATCTTGTAATGGATCGTTAAACATCTTTTAGTGCCAGTCACCCAATTATGACCCTGAATCCTTTGGAGGATTATCAAAGGTAAGTTGATGATTACCAATATGGTATTTAATCTTATGTTTTAGGTTATAACATTTCTTTGTAGAATGCTTATCATCTTGGTGATAGTTAATATATGTATTAAAATCATATCATTTTGATATAGGTTAACTCATATCAACCTCTATAAGAGGAGGGAGAGATATGAGATGACACTCCATAAGCTTATTAAGTAAAAAATATAGAGACTTAGGTAACTATGTAGCTTTTCTCTTAAGATAAGATAAAATTATTAGGTTAATGTGACACTGCATTAACCATTGTGGTTTCTTCATTTTTAGGTTTTGTAGGTTTAACCTTGTAGATTTGTTTGTTATGAAACTTGGTAGTAGATGTTATCGATGTGTTTCACACATAATTAAGGTAGTTCAATGAAATAAGTTTCATTTCATGATCTTAGACAATATGGCATAAGTCATTAAAATATTGAAAATTCTTGAAGACAACATAATCATGTAATAGTGCAAACAAACTTTGCTTAAAGATGTCTTGAAGTTATTTATATGCCATTGGGTTTTTCATTTTGTCCAACATTTTTTTGTACTCTAAAACATTTTCATTAAGAAGTTCATTGGTTTATTGTTTGATATTACCAATTTATGCATATGACACATTTTAAATGAGATTAACAAATAAATGTGTTATAAACTGATCCACTTGAGGTTTTAATGATTTCATTGATCATATTGGTACATAATAGAACCACATTAAATCATATTCTTTTAGGATCCTTAAAACTTATTTGGTCAAAATTTTATCATTTGGTGCATAATCAAGGCATGCTACATATAAATATCAAAGATTTTGTTTAGGATCACCCTTACCATAATAAAATGTGAACTTGGGTGAAAAAATACACATTTTAAAATGTTAAAAAGATATCTTAGGTGCTATGGGATTATGTAATACATATTTTGAATCAATAGCATGATCTGATTTCAAATCATTTTGGTCAATGTTGTAACATTAGCTTCCAAAGCTTGAATAATCTAGAGAAGATTTTACACAATAGACCCATTGAGATTTATATTTGAGATTTGAGTATCCACCAAAGGGGATGAAAATAAAACTTATGTTGATGTAGGGATTAAAACTAGTAATTGAGTTGAAGTATTAATTGTTCCCATATAGGATGTGGAAATAGTTTTTTTTGTAATCTTCAAGGAATAATGGTCTAAAAGTGTATCATATACTACCACTAGATGTAGTGAGAAATGTTGTACTTAAGGGGAGGCTTCTTAGAATGGATTTTTGATAGGTATATCTAGTATCTCCAATATTTATATCAATATAGAGCAATGGTTGTTCACTAACACCTTTTGCTTTTTTAGTTTCCAATATAGTATTAAGGTTCTTGTGGAGATATTAAGGATTTTAAGGAATGTGCTATCAAAATAATGCAATAGATTTAAATTTCTCTTGATATACTTGTTGATGCTCATTATTTTCATGTGTTTCATTATCCTCTTGATCAGATTCAACTTCTATAATATTTTTTCATTATTTTTCTCATTATCATTATTATCACTCTCATTATTACTGGTTTCACTCTATGCAGAAACAAATTCACTCTAATTAGTAGGGGCTTTGCTTTTTGTAAATGTGTCATTGATTTATTATTGTGTTTATATAGGTTTCCCCTTAAGATCTTAATTTTAACTACTAACTTAAGTTCTGTAGGTCCTCCCATCAAAGAAACAATAAAGAAAACATATCATAAACACTTTTGAATCATCTTAATTAATGGCAATTTATGCTTGTGTTCAAAATTAATCACTTTAGCTTAATTTCAATGTTACCTTTTTGTTTTATCTAAGTATGGGGATATGTATGATATCCCATCACACCCATAAGGTGAGCTTGGGGATCAATACAGTCGTTAAACCTCTTTCCTTTTTTATTTTCTAGGGGTAATGTGGGTGGAATTCATCCCTACACATTTTTCATTGTAGTTAGGTAGGTTTTGATGTGGCTTTCATCTCCACACACTAATCTAGACTTTATATTCTAGCAAAGTATAAATATCAAATACATATGTCATAAAGCTAAGCAGATTTACCCATAAATGTTTTTGTGAAGTGAGTAGGTTACACTCCAATACTCAATCATCATATAACATCTTTATATAGACTCAGACCCCATGCATCACAAGGTATTTAGTGGACTCCCTTTTCAAGTTTTTTCAAGCTTAGATTAAGACCTTGGGCCAAAAATAGCTTCCATTATATGGTAAACAACATCCCCAAAGATTACTCACCACATATAGATGTAGAGTGAGGGTTGGGAGACCAACATAGTCACCACTTTAGCAAGTAGACTGATAGGTTAGTCATTACATTGGAAACCCATATTTACTAGTGTATTCTTATGACTTGATTGATCATTTTTGAGTGTTGTCAAGACCTGTGATGTTTGGATACCTTCACACCGAATAAGAAAGAATTCAACATACATCAAAATTTGAGTCAAACCAAGATGAATATATCCCTTCATATCCTAAAAAAGTTATAATTCAACCTCAATCATAGTCCAAAAAGCTAGTCCACATAACATCACTTAGTCCAAAAATACATTGACCAACATTTCTTATCTAACCCTAAATAAATCAACATCCTAAAAATAGTCCAATACTAAATCAAACCAAACCTCATATCATCACTTATAATATAAGCTTTTCTGTATCCACACTTGACAAGAAATCATATTTAATCTCTTCATATCTACAATCATACCTGATCACTAACCAAACCAACCACACACTTGCCTTGATACACATAATAAACAACCCCTTAACATGTCATAATCACCATCACATTATTTATTTCATCTAAACCTATCCAAGTTTCAATCATACACTCAATCAAATCAAATAATCCACTCATTCCAAATCATCCAATCCAACTTGAGAAGATCACCTAATCACTTGAGTTAATCTAAATCAAATCAATTCAACATCATCAAAGGTCAATTATGACCTAGTCGCATATTTTTATCTAGTCAAACCTAATACCCCTTCCCCCTTCCATCTTAGTCAAATCCAAGATCTTTTCTTAACTCATCATCAACTCCAAACATCAAATTGATGTCATAGCTTATCATACACTAATCAAGTCAAAACGTCAACATTTTAGCTAGCTCACATCTAAATAGAATTTTATCAAGCTCATCCACTTGACACTTATCACATCCTATCAATTATCACTAAATCAAGACTTCATCAAATGGTCCAAAATCTAAATCTATTCCACTTCATCCAAATATCCCACTTTTATCTCTTAATATTTTTGATTCAATCCCTCATACATGTCAATGGGGATAATCACATCATCCATATTTTCTCACATTTGATCCATGGCCTCCAAAATATCTTTGTATATCAAATCAATCAAATAATTTGCCTTTTCCAATAAAGATACATTTTTTTTGTGGTTCTTATAAATGGGGGCTTGACTTCCTACATGCTTTGATCCCATAAACCTAAATTTCACCATAATTAAAAATCATCCAATCATTCCATGTCAACTTATGTCTACTCCTAACCTCTACACTCACCATCCAAAATAAAACATTTTATCCACTACTTATAGCCTTAGTCATGACATCCCTTATCACACTAGCAAAGGTAACCCTATCATGGAAACCCTATACATTGAGCCACATCAAATTCCATCATCCTAATATGTCCTTCCATCACTACACTAGGGAAAATAATTTGATTTAGATTCAAGTGCTTCCACATCTGACAAAATTAGTGAAAAAAGACAATATACTCCTCTTAATGAACCATTTGAAGACATATTTTATCAATTAGCTATGGCCAATATGATATTCTACCTACAGACTAAGCCTTTTGACACAAATATACCTAAACCCTATTGGTATAGAGAAGGTGAATATTATCAACTCCATAGAACCTAGGGTATTCTAATAATAAAAGCATCAATTTAAAAAATTGCATCCAAGATCTAATATGCCATAGTAACATCAAAATAGTGAATGAAAAAAATGAATCCACTACTGAGAGTAAACAGAAGGGGTTAGCTAAGATTAATTTCTAGATCATGATCAAACATCATTTACAAGTTAAGATCAAGAAAATAAATTAATTTTTTATATACCCATATTAGATCATGAACCCATCTTTGAGGAGCCTCACTTTAATGATCCTCTTTATGACCATCCATATACCCACAAATAACCTATTATAGATGAGCTTAGTCTATTGATCTTTGATGGATCCCATTTTAGTGAGTCCATATTTAAATAACCCATCAGTGACCAGTAGACCATCTTTCATCCATCACACAAAATCCCCAATTTTTGAAACTACCTTAGTCATAAAGCCTCAACCACCAAGTAAAAATTGAACAAGGTACTTGCGAATAACACTATCAACTAGACCCTCCTTGTATCCATAATCCAAACATCATCTACCATCAACATCATAACATTAATATTATCCCTATTTGTCTCAATGTCAACATCATAATTAGCATGAGAGTTACTATTAGTACTCATCTCAGCATCATTAATATTAAAATCATTGTCATCATCTAAATACATATCAATATCAAATCTAAATTAATGTCTAAATTAATAATAGATTCAACATTAAAATCCTCATCAGCATCTCCATCTTAATCAAGAATGCATGCCATCAGCTACATGAATCCTATAGATCATTAAGTCAACCTCAGTAATCTTTTCATAATCATTTAGTAAATTTTTCCTAGAATCAAATCACATCCTCCTAATGGCCTCTAAAAGGTCATGCTACCCTTAATCCTTTCTTCGACCTCACTAATCACTTCATTGATATCTCCCATCCTTTTTACATCACTAATTGTTTCCATTATCTCCAAAATCAATCTCTTATAACTCTAGATACATAAAGGAGCATCTTTACCAAATAAAAGTACCAAGGGATAACATGGTTTCTTGAATACATAGGTGTACTCCTTCCTTTCTCTCTTTACTTTTCAATCATTTTAATTATGCAATTTTAAATTACATGCATTGATTTATATTATAACATTTTTTGGTTACAAGTCATATAGAAAAATCTAATTTATTAGGGCTCAAATAAAGGCAAGGTGTGTTGTGCACACATAAGTACATATTTATTTCATTTAAACTAGTAATTCATCCTTATGCATGTTAGACACAAATTTTGTAATAAAATATTCCAAGTGGTTTGGTAACATGGCATGCGAAAAAAAGGGCACAATAATATCATAGGGGACTTGGGCATAAAAATATCATGGAATGAAAGAAGATGGTGTGAAAGAGTGAAATATTGATGAACAACTTTGAAGACATTAACGTAGAGGGGTAATTTGAAAAAGACAAGGAAATTGAGAACAAGGAGCATAAGATGAAAGAATAAAAGAAGAACAAGCCTAGGACAAGATCACAATAAGTGGATATAGTTATAAATCAGTTCACAAAATCAATGGATATTAATTAGAGTGTGAATCTAACACTCACCTATAAGAGAAAAGGAAAAAAAACACAAATATCTAGAATAGAGAGGGTATATAGAGGTAGTTAGGCTTGAGTCAATAGGAATTCATTATAATGGCTTTCCATGATTCATTATTGTTAATGGTCATTGGTTAGTCATCACTTTTGTATTAATGATATAACCAAAGGAAAGGAATATGGTTGTGTATAAATACCCATTAGAAGTTTTTAATGGATACTATAAGTTGGAAGGGTTAGAGTTATTAGAGTTAGTGTTGATACTAATGAATGTGCAGAATACTTATCAATATATAGATCCAAAGAGATTGTGTATTAACCGTGTAACTTGGTAGACTTATTAAATAAAAGTAATAAGACCATTTATTATTTCTAAATCATGATGTATTAATCTCTATAGTGTTAACTTTACTTTTAAAGTAATAATTATATGCATTATATGGATTTATCGAATGACTAACTCTAGAATAATGATGATAGTGATAATGGATAAATATAGTAATGAGAGTTCCTAATTAAGATAAATCTTAACTAAACACCATTATAGGATATAATATACATGCAATAGATCCCTACTATGTGCCTCAGGTGAGCACATGAGGTTACAATTTGCGTGACATGTTGGTATCCAAGCTTATTGGCATCTTCCTTTTACTGGATGTGCAACTAATACTTAGTTATGTGAAGCTAATGGAAAAGACCCAACAATTTGGTTCCATTTCTAAGACCCATTGTAAGTGTTATCATGATGGTATAGAAATTCTTGAGTGACTATCTTTGGGAAATATCAAAAATTGGGTTGCTACTGTAGAGGATAAAATTGCACTCTAGTATCTTAAACTAGGAGTTTCTATATGTTCATGGGTAGGGAAACACTTATGTGATTCTATGTATGAAACATGCTTTGTATAATTATCTATTCACTTACATTCTTAGGTTTCATCATATTCTCAAACTCTCTTAATAAATTACAGATAAAAGGCTTCATGGTTAGTAGAATGTCATATGACCTTAGCTAAGTTGGAAACATGCTTAGACATGAGTGGTAGGGATATTTTAGAAGGGAACCATTAATAGATATACTCTAGAATATACAGTCTATACGTAATCTTATCTAGAAAAAGCATGGTTAAACTTTATGAGGGAACTACATGAGAGGTACCACAAATAATTGTATTTAGAGATTAAGCAGTTTATGGTTGATTTTGGGCACAAAAAATTCCCCATGGATGGACAAACTCTCTCATGTATGAGTAACATGACTGGTGGGGAAATGGAAAGGTATGCATCAATATAGGATTGGTAGTTTAACATGTAATTTAGGCAATGAGAACTTCTAAAGTGTAAGTACGATTAAGCCAGACATAGAGCTATGAGAGGCAGTGATCCTAGAAGTATATGAGAGGATACTATAAGTGTTATTAGAATCCATAGGAGGTTAGAAATGCATGATGAATACTCCTTAACAATGTATTTATTCCCTTTACTAGTATAGGTACATGTGAAATAAGTAGGACAAATATTGATAGCAGAACCCAATCCAAATAGATTTAATTTCATCACCATACTACATGCTCAAGGATTTTATTTTGATAAGATTTTTTATTAAAAATTGGGATATTGATAGGATGGAATTTGAAGTTGAATATGAAACTAAAACTATAGAGGAATATCTAGAAGTGTAATATCAAACTAATAATTTACCATCAATTTCTACCTTTATATTATAATAACAACCTATGGCTCACCTTGGAATGCCTGGTGGTCCAAATCTATCTAGTGGACAAACTATAAGTTTGGCATTAACTAATCAAACTCCCTTAGCACCCATCATCTCAAGTGCACATATTTTTATAAGAGGAGAGGGAGGAAGAATTGATAGTGGTTATGTTGGAGGATTAGGAATGGGTGTTAGAGGCATTATAAAAATTATCCCATAGAGATCAATAGGAATTAGAGGAGTACCACAACAATATATACTACAACCACTCAATGCACCTATAGTCTACTATGAGATGACACAAGTTCATCTGCCTAAATATGAACATGTCAAAAATGTGGTAGAACATGTTCATAAGTATGAACTCATTTAAAGAGCTAGGGGTATCAATTATTCAAAATGAAATGCCACTAAATTCACCACTACTTTATTTGATTACACACAAAAATGGTACTACAAATTTGACCTTCAACAAGCAGTTGTGAATTATGAATTTTTGAAGTCTACTTTTCTCCACAACTTTGACATCCCCAAGTTTGAGTAATAGAGTATCTTTGCATTAAAAGATATCAATCAAGAGCTCACTGAGAGTGTGTACAAATATGTTGCATGTTTTATAACACTTCTATCAAAATTATCATTTGATAGTAACCCAATGCAATATGTTCAATGGTTTGTGGGAGGTTTACTACTTCCTTTTTGACAAGCCTTATCCCATAAGACTTTCATTAAACTATATGAGGCACCATAAGTTTCCCTCCACACCAAATTTATTGAGAGTATAGATATATGGATCAATTCCTTTATAGAGGCTCATATTTTTATGATGGATTCTCAACTGGAAATGTTATATCCAATAATATTCATGATACACATATTAGCCTTTGTTGTGTTGACTATGAAGTGGAAGGCCATAACCAAGATAATTATCCTCAGAGGAATGTTCGTGATGTAAAAATATAGTATTATGAGATCTATCAAGAGGATCATGATGTAATAATTTTTACCTTGTTATAATGCACTACTCAGTCTAAGGTTTCAATATAATTTAAGATATGTAATGTATACATACATGATATAAGTGACTAGTAGTTCATAAATGATATTCATGATCATAAACGAGAGGAAATCATAAAACTTATATTGTTAATAATCATGAGGTTACCGAAGTTCAATCATTCAAGGTTTAAGTATGTGGTAATGGATTTGGAGATGGCCTTTTTCCACCTAGGACCTATTATAAATTTAAATCCCTAGACCACTACTAGCATGACTACATGGTCTATCCCACCTGTACCTTTTATAAAAATGAACATCACCTAGAAGAATGTCTTAATTTATATGTCACCATTACCAAAGAATGGAATGATAAGGGTGCTGGTATGATTCATGTTGTAAAAATTCCAAGTGCTCAGTGGATATCATTCCCTACCTCTCCACCAACTAGACCTAAGGTAAATATTACTACATGAGTGGTGGTAACTCCCAACTAGTTTCAAATCCACCTACTAAGAAGGTTTAGTGTGAATAACCTCATACACATAAACACCCAAATGATAAAGAATAGAAACAAGTTATGCATGACACAAATGCCCTTGTACATGAACTACAAGGTTAAATTGAGCTTTTGAAGGAGAAGGACGTTGTCATGCACATGGAGATGCAAAGAGAGACTATCTTAACCATCTCAAGATAAGATGAATTTCAAGAACTTAGTAAGATTATTAATAGTGATAACATCATCCCTCTTTTTAAGATTTGGTTGAAATAACAAATAACTAAGACTTTGATAGATAGTCATTTGAACCATACATGATGACAAGAGCCTTATCTCCAAACCAATGTCGAATGTTACAAAGAGGTCATTATGATTGCTTTTGTTGATAGTTAGATGATACAATATATATAGTAGTGGATACCTATGTAAAATTTAATTTTTTCATGAAGGATACTTGGAGGGAAATGTAAAACCCTACTCTACAATCTTCCATGTACATTCTATTTATGGCCAACAAGACTAGAGTAGTTCTTATAGGCATTCTTAAGGATGTCACTATCAATAAATTGGGTGTCCTATTCAAACCTGTTTTTAAGGTAATTAAACTAGATGAAGGTGATGATTTCCCAACTCTATTAGGTTGACCATGGTCCTATGAAAATAAAGTTGACTTATTTTTCAAGAAGTATTACACCAACTTTGAGAATGATACCCAATACATGGTCATTCTTATCTATAAAATCATGACAAAATAAATGAGTATACATATACTACTCTTGATGGTATGATACAATGGGGATATGCACAATCCATATCTAACACTACCAACATTGCTTGTGAACATTTGGATCATGGTGCATATGATCTAAAAAGACAAGGTTGAACTATAGTTGGATGATAAATAAATTCTCTAATAAAGTTAATTACATGCCATAAGTTTGTTTGTATCATTGGTGTACATAAGATGAAAGCACTACCTTTACATTTAGACCAGGCACATAGGTTTCATTGTTAAATGAAGGTGTGAGAATACATATAATATTTGGAAGATTACTATGTTTATAAAGATTAATATATGCATGTGCTAAACTTTATATTATATTGAAATAATAATTGATGGGAGTCTACTCATCGATACTAGTTTAAGACTTAGGAACAAGTATAGATAGCCATGCATAATCATTTTCAACGTCATAACCATGTTCATTCCACCATAAGACACAATTATATTGCCTCCATAGAATAATACATAGCATAATATGAAAGACTTTAGAATACCGACAAAATGTTCTTACCATAACTCTTATGGCTTCATGTGTTGTATGGTACTCGACCCACCTGTGTTAGGGTGTGGTACATTAATCAATAAAATAAAAGAGATATGGATAATTTCAAGTGCATCAAGCATGGTACACTTACCACATTTACATTTTATTCACTATGAATTGATTTTAATTTATCTTTAAAATCCATCTTCCAAATAGTTGTATGAGAATAAACACCAATTGAATATTAGATAGGACCATACATTGAAAAATTAAGGAAAATTTGGAAATATTATAAGAATTCGATACTCCTTCCAAGGCTCAATTTTAAACCAACTCCCAATTATAATATGACTATCGAGCATAGATCTAGAAGGGAAAGCAAAAGGTCATGTACCAAGTTAATGAGGGTACTATTTTTAATCAATTAGAGCCTTCATTTTACCACTTGAATATACATATGGAGTGTGGGGTGCATTATGTTATAGATACAATTCATTTTGAGTATAAAGCATATTCCACACCACTACAAATTATTCATCAAAATATTGGAATGGATGATGCACCTAAACTTGCCACTATTGGCAATTACTAGTCTGATGTTGAGATAACAAGAATATTTAAACTATTACAAAAATATAAATACATTTTCCCATAAAACTAAACAGAAATTAATAGATTACATACATAATTGGGAAAAATTAACTTCAATTTAGTAGAAGGTGATCGATGGATGAGGAAATCGCTGTATAGGATGAACCCAAATCTGCACGCATGCACTAAAGTTATTAATCCCATCGATGAATCTGAATGGGTTATTCTCATGGTGATCATCATATATAGGGATGGTAATATTCACACTTATGTGGATTATAAATTACTCAATGTGGTACATGTAACAGACCCTTTTCTGATGCCTTTCACCAAGTAAATTCTAGAAGGTTTTGTTGCGTGGGATATCTACACCTTCAATGATTGATTTTTTAGCTATCACCAAATCCAAATTATTAAAAAAAAAAGGCCAAGACCACTTTTACAACTAAATGGTGTTTTTATAGCCTATAATGTTATTCCCTTTGGCCTAAATAATGCACCATAAATGTTCTCATGTATTTTAATGGAGGCATTCAAGGTTTTTATTCATAAGTTATTTCAAGTATACTTGGATGACTAGACCATGTATGTTTTAGTGCAAGATCACTATGATAACATGTGCCTCATTCTTGGGTACTATCACCAGCTCCAAATTTAATTTAATCTTATGAAATGCATCTTTACCACACCTTTTAGGATCTTTTTATGACATATCATCTATCGATATGGACTACTTGTGGACCTAGCTATGATTATTTTCATTGTATAACTCTCATTTCCAAGCACTCAACATGAAGTATAGACCTTTATAAGTCACACAGAGTACTATCGAAAGTTCATTCATAGTTATGACAACATAATAGTGCCACTGGAATAACTACTCATACAAAATGGTATATTATTATAGATGACTTAATATCATCAAGCTTTTGAGGCCTCAAAGGGAAACTAGTTACTGTACCCATTCTCTAGTTCTTAAACTAGAACCAGCCATTTCATGTGTATGTCGATACTTCAAGCATTACATTCAGTGATATCCTAGCATAACCTAGTGAGGGAAACCTTGATCATCCTATTTATTTTTGAATACAGAAGCTCACACCCATATAATGAAACTATTCCAAAATTGACACTGAGGCTTTATCTATGATTTATACACTTCATAAGTTTCACCAATACTTATTCAAAACCCTTTTTGTCTTCTATACAGATCATGAAACACTTAAATATTTGGTAAATAAGATAGTATTGTATGATGCATTGGTAGACAGATTTTTATTTTCTATTATTTCTAGTTCTCGATGTCATCAATTTAGGCAAAATTAATTTTGGCCCCAACCATCTCTCATGCATTCAATCTAGTGAACTAGTGCATGCCATAGAAGATGAATTACCTAATGTATAACTCTTTTAATTCATGCACATACATGAGGAATTAGAGGAAATTTCAGATTTTCTTATAATAAGCTTAGCACCAGATCACCTTAACACTTAAGAGAAAAAACAACTAGCTAAACGTGATACCCCTTTTTAGCTTATTGGTAGAGACCTATATAAACTTGGTCTGGATGAAGTATTAAAAATATGCATAATGCAACACAAGTGCACATAATTACATTAGGAGGTCCATGAGGGTGTTTTAGGCATACATTATGTTAGTGATGCAATAACACACAAGGTGTTATTAGCAAAATTATGGTGTTCCACCTTATTTAACTATGCCAAAACTTATGTGCACCAATGTGACATCTATAAACATATATGTAAACTAAATCAATGGAATGTTATGAAAATTCACCCAATCCTTTCTCATGAACCCTTTGAGAAATGGGCTATTGATTTTGTTGGACCCATTCACCCTGTTGCAAGATAGATTGGCATGTGCTACATTATTAGTGCCATAGACTATCTCACACATTGGGATGAAGCATCACCTATGTATGATTTTAATAATATAACCACCACCTAGTTTCTATGGTAAAATATGATCACTACATTTGGATGTCCATTAAGCTTAACAAGTGATCATGGTACTCAGTTCTGTAATGAGACCATGTGCATTTTCTTGGCTAAGTTCATGATTGTACACCATAAGATAATACTATTACACCCTCAATATAATAACATAACTGAAGCCTTTAACAAGATCTTGGGTTATATATTGACCAAGATTTGTAATATTGATTGCATTGACAAGGATGACTAATTTTTTGTAGTATTATGGGCTTATCAAACCACATATAAAATATTGAACAATAGTACTTATTTTAAACTTGCATTTATAATTGAAGCATTTTTACCAGTAAAGTTATTTGTGCCCTCTTTATGTGTTGTGCATGTAGGAAAATTAGATGATGAAGTGTCTCTAAAAGCACATTTGGATGTTTTACTATAGCTGGATGAAACACCATTTATAACACATTAGAGTCAAGAAATTGAGAACTAGAAGAAAAAGGTTTGGCATGATCATTATATCAAAAACAAAACCTTTTCTCTTGGTATATACATTTTGGTCTATGATTCAATGTTTATGTGTCATTTAGGTAAGCTAAGGATCCAATGGGATGGAGCATTCATCATCTACATCATCTACCCAATAGGCACATATAATTTAAGATAATTAAATTCCCAATTTATTCTAGGCTACTTTAATAGTTTTTGGCTTCAGCCCTACCATTCTATGTAACACTTAAATTTAGTCAATAAAGTGTAAGCCAATAGTTTAGTTTATAAATTTATTTTCCTTTCAAATAAGTGTGGCACAAAGTGCATGCCTTTTGTTCTATCTTTGTTTTTTTACACATTTGGATGTTATTCAATTTTTTCATGGTCTTTTAGTATGGGGTTGGTTTAAAGGTAAATAATCTAGTTGAGTGATTAGCACGTAAGGTAAATAATCTAGTTAATTTGTCATCATCTAAAGGTAATAATGAAAAATTGGGCAATATTAGAGAGCTTAGAAGATAATGTGGCATGCAAGACACAACACAGATATAAGGTGTGCAAGATGGGGCATGTGAGGGATGCATGAAAAATGTAACACAAGGTATATATGTGCAAAGGATAGTGAAATATGTGTAGGAGATGGCATGTGAAAAATAAAATAAAACAAATACAACTAAGTAAATTTCATTACAAGATAGTTTAAAATGAGTTCCTACCAAAAAAATAAGTAGTTTAAATACTTACAGTTGGCATGCACTATGGTAAAGGTAAAAAAATGACTAGGGATGGGGCATGCATTCATCAAAAATGGAGTGGCATGAATGCCAAGCCTACTGAATGGACACAAAGGCATGCCATTTAAAGTATTAATAGTGGAAGTGATGGATTATGGCATGGAAAAGAGTTAATTTAAAGTGTAAAAGTTAATTTAATAATTAAGACAATCCTATAAAATTCCATGAGATTTCTCATTTCCAATTTCTACATTTGAAAGTTTGAGAATTTTAGAGTTCATACAAGCAAGAACCAATAACAAAAAATGTGAATATTTAGTACGATAATTTAAAAAATAAAGAAAAGATCAAATCAACACTTATTCAAGTGAGAAAATAGTAAAAATGTGTCTATATAAATAGGAAAGATAAGTTTCTAGTTATAAATGTCAAATCTACCATTAGAGGAGGGTGAAGCATGGAACTACAGCATTTTGGATCCAAAGAAGATAATTCAAGATGTATTCATTTGAAATATTTTATTATCTATGTGTTAACCTTTGGGGACCCTGATCGGTGATGCAGATGAAAAAAAAAAACTAACAAGAGCAGAGAACCATAACCAATCATTATCAAAGTTAAAGATTTCATGGGTGGATAAGGAGGTCGTATGTTCATTTAAGAAGAAATAGGTATCATGTTTATTCAAGAATAAGGTTCTGGTGAGATAAATGCATTGGGTGAGGACTTGGAAATATTGAAGGAAGGGACTCCTATTAAACAAACACCTAAAATGGTACATGTGGGGAAAAGGGACACTATAATACCATCTCCTCCCCCTATTTTGATTGAAGAAATGCAATACCCAAAGGTGGCGTTACACATGGATGATTGGGAGTCTATGGTTTCCACATATCCAATCCTAGAATATAATCACCCTCAGCCTAAAATATGAGATGGTCTTATAAAAAAATTGTCGGGTGGAGCACTAGAACACCTAGAATGAGATCACCTATGATCTCATAGTCTAAAAATTTTTAGAAGATGTTAGGGTGCTCCAACTCTTCAACCTTCCATATTTTTGGAAACCAATAGAGTTAGTTTGTTTCTTATTCTCATGCATTCACAAAGATTACCTCTACTTTGTTGGGCATAGAATGACGATCACCCATAAATGGATCAATAGATTATCTAGGCTACTTATTTTTAGAGATGATATTTACATAGATCTAAAACTTCAAATAATAATTGATAGAATGGTAGTGGAATTAAATTACAATAAAAAGGCTATGCTATGTACATAACTAGCCTAGAAGATCCAACAATTTGACTAACTACGTACTTAGCCATGACAAAGCTATAGGTGTGGATTAGTGGAAGGAGGCGGATAGGGCACACGTTAATGTAGATAGCCAAATGGCCAAGGTATACAATTAATTCCTATAATTTGTAGAGAAGATTGAACAAGATGTGGAGAAGGCACATTATCTATCTAACCATAAGTTTCCTTTGGGTGTAATTTTGCTACTTCCAGTCTTTGATGAGATTGGCATCCTATAGTAATCTAAAAAATAGCTAAGATGGATTTACCCACCAAAATATAAGTCCCTTATCAAACAGTTCAAATAGTTCACTTGCCCTTGTCCCATCACACCCTCTTACAAAGCCAAGATGAAGGGTTGTTTTAATAGAATGAAAGATGAATTTTAGAATGAGTGGTGTCTACCTAAAGATTTACCCATGTGTATGACATATTATGCATAATTTTATATAAAGAAACATTATTCCCTCGTGCCTATCTATATTTTAACCATTAACAAGTTATTAGGGTGGCTTAAATTGTCCTATGCTTTCACTGCTAGATACTTCACGAAATTGATCAATTACATTGTGAATGATGTGAAGCCTATGTATATTGATGTAGACAAGATTAACATTGAATCCATACTCTTTGAAATATTTATGTTTAACCATGAGGTGAACATATGTGGCGAATCATGAACCTAACAGGGATGACCTTAATCCCTTTAGGATAGCCATGTAAGGGTAGATTTGGGTGATATTTTATATGTTCAATCCAATAAATAAGTTAGGAGATAAGGAGGTGAATAAATAACCACTTCCATCCCAACTAGATTTACATATGGATGTAAGGGTGCGGGAAAAATAAAAGAGGCCAAGACCCAAGGTTTCCATCTCTAATAGGACATAAGACCTACTCAAAGTTATCCCAAAATGTGAATGGTAGGTCTTGTCACCACCAAGGACCTAGGGGTTACATATATAGTAGGAGGACATCATTGCATCTTGTTTGACCCCTCAACTAGATCCTAAATGGAAAAGGTGAAACCCATCATTGACAAAGGTCGAGGAGATTCCAAGAGGAATGAAGGATGACTTTTCACATCCTACTACCAAAGTAGAGTCTAAACAATAAGTGACTCAAGTGGTATTTCTAGACATAGGTGAGGCATTTCTAGAATTAATCTCTATCAAGGAACCCACTCTTGAGCCCATTAAGGAGAAACCCCATGAGTAATAAAATAAAAAAACTTATACATTTAGTAAGGAATATCCTATGACTAGACAACAAGTGGATGTTGAAATTCCAACACCATAAGAATCTGATAGGGGAGAATGCCTCAGTGGAGAGGACCTTGGCATTGGTTTCAATAATAAATGGTAAAATATTCTTTAGATCATTTATTTAAAGTGAAACTCCAAAAAGGCAAATGAACTGATGTAGGAGAAATATCAACAATAATAGCCAAATCAAGAACCTCCCATTTGTGACACATTCCAATAGGGTACACCCAACAAACATTTGTACTTGTAAAAAAATTTCCCTGAATATGAGTCCATGAAAATAAATTCGACATGAAATGTCCTTTGAAATGGAAGTGTATCATGATGAAGAATGATTTGATTTTATGAGGGAGAGTAATATATAATCCTAGAAGTGGTAGGTGTTCTAGACATACTCTAGATAAATCTCATAATTTTTTCTTCAATTTAAGTGGGTGTGGTGATTATCAATTTTACCCTAGAGGTTTCTAGCCAAAACATTATTAATAGCCATGACATGCATTATATCCACACCAAACATTAAGAGGTTATATGACTATACAAATAATAACATGAAAATCGAGAAAATATTGAAGAAGAAATTGAAGAACTCAAGTGTTAAGTGTGGTAGAAGTAGTTTAACTTAGGACATTAGGCCTTTACCAAATAATTTTTATAATAAGAACATTGCTTGTGGATGGAGTTCCTATTAATGGTGAAGTGATCAATAATCTAGAGACATCTATGTGCCTTCTACTCACTAAATGTAAAAAAACAAGTGGATCCTCGATAGAAGAAAATTTGGGTAACTAAGTAATTTTTGAGTCTATGGAGTTATGCCAAAAATTTTGAATAAATTGAGAACTTCCATTCCTATATCCAATGGGTATATTGTCAACATGGCATGACCAAGTAAAAGTATAGAAGCATAAAAACTTCACAAATAATAGCAATGCCAACAATTGGTCAAGAACACTTTGAGTGTTAAGGATAGGTCTAGATGCATAAAAGTCTTACAAGATGTCAAAGAACTAGAAGAACAAATTAACACCAATATATAACATTTAAATGATATTTTATCAACATTGTCAGGATAAGTTTTAGTAGAGTTTGGGGCCCTTGAGGATGCTCACAAGACTGTGAGTGTTGAGTTAAGACTTTGAAAACTCAAGGATATGAATATATAGAGTAACCTAATTAAATGTAGATATTAAAAGGCTAAGTGAAAGTTATTACTTCTAATCTTTAGATGACTTTCAATCAGTGAGAAGAAAACAAGGAACAAGTACAACACATGGATCCTAAATTTTTGACAACATAAAAAACTAAAGCATAGTCCAGAAAGGACTACTAGATTAGTATGGGGTGATGTTAGATCCAATTTTTTTTTAAATGTATTCTAATTGTTTTGGTATCATGACATGGAAACACAAGGGAGCAAGAACAATGTAGAGGACATGGGTGTAGAAAGATCATGACATGAAATAAGATGACACATAAGAATGAAAGGTTAAATAACAAAAGGAAAGACATTGGCACAGAAGGACAATTTGTGAGAGAGAAGGAAATGGAGAATGAGGAGCATAAGATATAGGACTTAGAGAAGTGGAAGACTAGGACAAAGGCACAAGAAGCGAAAGTAGTTACAAAGTAATTCATGGAAGTAGTAGAGATTAATGACGGTGTGAATCTAGTACTGACCTATGAGATAAGAGGAACACAAACATGAATATCTAGCATAAAGAGGGTATATAGAGGTAGTTAGGCCCGAGTCAATAGGAATTCATTATAATAGTTTACATGATTTATTATTGTTAATGGTCATTGGTTAGTCATCACTTTTGCATTAATAATAAAACCAAAGTCAAGGAGTATGCTTGTGTATAAATACCCATTAGTTTGTTTAGAAAGGGTTGTTAAAATTTTCAAGGGTTAGAGCTATTAGAATTAATATTGATATTGTTGTATGTGTGGAATATGTATCAATATATATATATATATGATGATATTATTTAACTACACTAAGAGGCACATATTCTTATTAGACAAAGTGTCGTGTAGAGTTAATCAACCTATTGCATCAAATTGGAACACTAACCATCTTGTTTACATTAAGTACACGGTACATATGTATTGGCCAAACCTCCATGCACTAATGACAATAATTACACATACAAATCCACATGAAGAACAAAGATAGTGTTAAAAATACATAATTGACCACCCACATATAGTTGTTTATTATATGCATATTCAAAATACAGTGTTCCAAAAAGAGATACTACAAAATTTTATGAAGGTATAAGATTTTTGGTGTAGATATGAATGGAAACATAGAAGATCTCCACTTGTGCATGGTTTTTTTATATTGGATAAAGTGCCAAATATGAACACCATAAAATTGATAAATGAAAATCAAGTCAAATTTTCCCAAACATATTTCTATGGAATTATACACGCATAGACTCCACAGGGAGATAGACATCAAAGAAACATATAGGTAAAAAATGATTAATAATTTACTTATATTATATAAAAAGTAATTATAATAAATCCATTTATTAATTTCATTTCATGTATGAGAGAGGGAGTGCAAAATTTTAACTTGCATCTATGTTTGAGGAACACAATAAATATTAATAAAATAGATCTAGATCAAGACTATGAAGAATTGGTTAATTGCATGGAGCACCATACCATATGTAAATATGGGGAGTTCAAATGGAAAAAATGATGAAAAAAGGTTTGGAGGTAAGAAAAACAACTATTAAAAAATGTATTAAACTTTTTTGTATGTACATGAATAATAACATGAAATTATCTTTGTGGAGGTGCAATGCCCCTTGGCCTTTGCATATTGATGGATCAAAACTAAATGTACATGTAGTGAAAGGAGATAAAAAAAATATGAGCTGAAAGAAATGATGACCATGTGAACACTCCTAATCATTATGTGTTACAATTGTAGCATGTAAATGTAGATTGGAAACTGGTGCTCTCAAAATATGTTGTTGTAAACCACATTGTCAAGTATGATGCAAAAGTAGAGAAAAGTTTAGAAATATATCAACAAATGTTGATGTAACTTGCAAATGTTGAAGACCAAGACGGACCTACTACATGAGGATATAGGAGAAAAGTTTAGAAATATATCAACAAATGTTGATGTAACTTGCAAATGTTGAAGACCAAGACGGACCTACTACATGAGGATATAGATGTCTATAAAATGAAATAATTGTTTAAATAAATATATGTGAAATGGAAACATGTCACATGTTGTTGGAACTTCCTTTGATGGAGTGTAGTAGAGTATTTGTATTGTTGAATTTTGGGCATAAAATTTTTAAACTAATATTAAAAATGTAAAATCAATAATTAATGGGTACATTAAAAGACCTCACTCAATGGAACATTACTGTTCACTGAGGCCACATGATCTTAGATGTATAGTATAAGAATTAAAAGAGGTGAAAATTGGAAACCAAGAAAAATGTGTGCTATTGTGAGGGTATGGCTAAGGTTTTATAGCATCCTAGAACAAGATAGTCAAAAATTTGTGGATGTTTGTTGGTCATAGTTACTGTTGTAAAAACCATTTCATGATATTGAGATATGCATTAGCCTTGATGAGCATATAATAAAATATAATTGAGGTCAATTTCAATATAGTCTTTCTCATATAGATCAGACTAATCAAATAAATAATGGCATTCAATAAGAAATAGAGGATGAAAATGATGAAGTTATCCAACAAAATACAACTGAACATGAGTGGGTGATCATATTAGGGGTAAATCAAAAATATTTTTTACATGTTTCTGATATTGATATGTTGGGTAGAAGAGATATTGATAGACATGCAAATTGGGATGTAAATAATTTGGGTGAAGAACAAATGAAGAGAGCTCATAATTTTATAACCATGGGAAAATAATATGACTTATTTGCTATGGAAGAAATGGAGTGTAATTTTTTTTATGAAAGCCTAAATGACAAACAAAAAATAACATTTAATGTAATTATAAGACAATACAATCAAGCACAAACTACATCTCTATTGCATCTAATAATTCAAGGAACTATAGGAATAGGGAAATTTTAACTTATTGGAGGGATTAAAATGACACTTATAGAGTTATCACAACCATAACATTGTTCTCTATTACTACTTGCTCCAACTAGAATTTTAAAATTTAACATTGGTGCATGAACAATACATACAACCTTATGAATGTCTATTTTAGAATTTGAAAAACTAGAAGGAATAATATTAACTAGATTTCAATAAGAAATTAAAAATGTTAGATATATTTTGATTTACGAAATGTTTTTTATAGGCTAAAAAATGCTTGAAAATGTAGATTCTTGACTATGCCAAGTAATTACAGAAAAAGTTGATATGTGCTTTGGTGGAAGGTCTATGATTTTTGTTGGGGATTTGGAACAATTACCTTCGGTATTGGATAAATTTCCATATGAAAGTAAAATACAAGTAAAATTATTTTGGCAAAACTTTAGAACCATTGTTACACTCGATAAGCTTTTTTGACAACAAGGTCAAACTGAAGAACAATAATGGTTTCAAGAACTTATAAAAAAATGTAAGAGATGCCAATCCAACCACTGAAGATTCAAAATTATTGATGAACATAATGGATGATGCACTTAAAATTTTTGAAAAGGAGGATTTTAATGAACAAATTCATTTATTTTCAAAAAATTAGAATGTGCATTAGCATAAGAGGAGAAAATTATATACATTGAATCAATCTGTTGCTCAAAGCATTACAATTAGAGGACAAAATAATAATATTACATGATTGGATGATGAACAATTTGAAGTTAAGTTATTGATTTATATTAGTGAAATGCTGATGGTCACTACAAACTTATAGACAAAAGTATGTATTGTTAATGGTGTACTTGGATATGTTTGAAGCATTGTATACAAACTATGGTTGGCTCCTCCTAAACCACCTACATATGTAATGGTACAATTTGATAACTATACAAGGATTCCTTTTATTGATCAAACTCCAACTATAATTTGAAACACCCTTACACAAAGGGGTCATGTCTGTCACTTACCTTTGAAATTAGCATGGGGATTGACAATACACAAATCACAAGACTTAACACTTGACAAAGCCAAAATTGAAATAGGACTTACATAATGATAAGGTTTGGCATTTTTTGTTATACTACATGTCAAGACATTACATGGATTAAGAATTGCACTACCTTTCACATATGACAGGTTTGAGAGATTGAAGAATGAAAAAGGAGTAAAGAAAAGTAAAAAATACGAAAAAAAGACTTCAATTTTTAGAAAAATGCATGTATACAGATTGAATATCATAAAATTATTATTATACTACTTACATATATAATATATGTATTACTTGCTCTCCATTTCCAATTTTAACATCAAGTTGTTGTGTGTGTGTATCAAATACTCTCTATTTTCCATTTTAATTTCAAATGCATACAATTTTATATATATCAAATATGGGTTGCACTCTTCTTCTTCTTTTTTTGATATTGCATTATATAATTATATTAAATTTAATTTTTATGAATGATAAAAATTTACCTTTATCTTATGTAGTGATAAGTGCTACTAATATATAGCTTTGCTAAATTTATGTAAATTATCGAGGCATCTATTTCTATTTAATTGTAACATTAGTGCCTTGAAAATAATATGGTGTATTTTACATAGATTTATTTAGGACATGTATGCTAGTATTCATTTTTGTTACATTGAATTTTTAATTTTAGTATTAAAATCACATATTAATTAGCATTAATATTAATATTAATATTAATATTAATATTATATTTATAATTATGTATTAAGATTTATTATTTGACAATAATTAATATTAAATAATTTTAATTAATTAAAAACTAATATTTTAGTATAATTTTAAAAATAAAAATTGGATTGATGATAAAAACTAAGGCAACTTAATTTTACACTTAAATATGACTTGGTGTTTCATTTAAAGTTGACCTAATTTCACAATTAAATTGGACGTAATCTCACATTTATAACTAGCCTAATCATACTCAAATTCAATCTAATGTTCAACTTAAAGTAAGACATAGTATCAAAATTAATGTCACCTTAACATCTTCATAATTTTAAAAGTAAATATGGGTAAAATATGAATATAATGATAAGATAATGTTAGGCAAAAGTCACCCTAACATCTTTTCTAAAGTTGATATTAAATTTGATCTAATATATCTTCATATGAGCACCCTTGAGGTAAATGTAGATTGAATTTAAATTGACTTTATATAAGATGTACATTAAATTTGAGTTTAAATTCAAACTAAAACATATATTTGACTTTAAATTTAAATATAATAGATTTTTTTTCATAAAATATACAAAATTATTATTTCAAAAGTATTTTAATTTTAATGTGACTTAAAAGGCGACTCGAAATCTACCTTTAATCGAGCAAAATGTTATAGTGTCATGTAAGTCAGGAGGGAGTCAACATCTTTGCCTTTTGTATGAGAAAGAGAATGGCTTTTATTAATTGATATTTTGCACTTGCTATACGAGACAATGATCATTTTTTTTAAAGGAACAATTAATGTCTTGCTTTGTTGCGCAATGTTGAATACATATAATTTTTATTAGTTATCAAAATGCAACAACGTATACACATTCTTCCGGGTTTTGTAGATATATGAATAATTGAAGATAGATATATGCATAATTGAAGATCAAGCAAGGTGAGGTACACGAACGCACATTTGAACAAGGAATGAATAGCCAATGTTAAAGTTTAAAATATTATTATTGCCCACAAACTTTGGAACTATCAATCTAGAATGACGGTCACCATTTTAAAAACCTGATATTTTTTTGTCTTATAGAATAAATCTATTACTCTGCAGGCAAATCAGTGTAAAAATAGTAAATTTGCAAAACAATGCTTCGCATTACGAAACCTCTACATGAAAATGCATATTATACACTAGTGCTTAGTATGTTTTTATACACCTGATTGTTTGGACTGTATATACGTGGATTTGACAGGCAAATACTCCCCATGATAGCTCTCCATCTGATCCAACACCCACCATTTATCAACGCTTTCTTCATGATAAGATTTGCATACAAAATAAAGCACGCTCTGTGTCAACGGCCTCATCAAAGTAAATGCACACTCCATCAGCACAAGAACTATTCCATACAGGCTGCCCTCCTCCATAGCAAATAAATCCCAATCCCCACTAACCACTGCATAACTAAACCCACCTTTAATCACGAGGTACAGTAGGGTGAGCACCAAGGCTGTTGTATCTTTTCCATAGATGAGACAGTGGCTCTTCTTCACGCCCTCCAGACGATAATATTTCTCCTCCAAAGAATAACGATATGCACCCACATGCACACAAACACCACGCAGGTCACAATTAGCGCCGCATTAAACGGCCCCGCGGAGGAAATATTGAAATGGTTGAAACCCCATATCAGTAAGGAAACCGCAAAAGCGAAGGCCACTATGTTCACAACGACCAAAACCAAAATCCACAAGAAAGTTATAACCATGCGTTTCCACAGCCTGGGAAGCACTTTCATAACCGTTGCGAAAGAGGGCTCCTGGTTGCCACTGTAAACGCAGGCCACGGTGTACGCTACAGCCGCAGCTAACAGCAACGACAGCGCATAAAAGAAAACTGCGTCCGCCGTTTCCAACATTAAAAACACTGTCAACTGCCGGTGCGATTCGCGCAGCGCCGAAGAATCGTAGTCATCATCCCCAGTTAGAAAATTTAGTTCGTCAGAAAGGATTTTAACAGATAGAGGTAGTGATATCAATGTGTGAAGCAGACTCGCGAAAGAAAGAGGCAGAACCAGGGTGATCGTGATGGCCCAGAAAAGTTCAGGGCAACAACGCAGGATTCTGAAGGCCTCCCACACAATTCTGAAGGCGCCCAAGTGCTCTATATCTTCTGATTGTTCGTCCATCTAAAATCTCGTCTTCGCCCCAACTCCCAAACCCCTACAAAATTGCTGTTTTGACTGAATACCTGCACGTTCGTGGAGATTATTTGTTGGATGTATTTATTTCGACTAACTATTATCGTACAAAGCGAGCGGTCAAGCATATGCGTGCCAGCTTTCTCGTCTGACCAGGCTCGTAGCAGTCATAATAGAGGGCTTTGCTCAAGTTAACGATCCCACGGGCGGCCTGTTGACCAACGGTCAGTGGACATAATTTACAATATGAAAGGTGTCACCGGGAAAGGTTGTAATAGTTGTGTATGTTTCAATTGTCGAATATGGCTTTTTTTAATATGTATTTTATTGATGGAATATATTACTATGTAAAAATATTAAAGTGTACCAAAAATTGAACATGTAGTATTTAATATTTGTTCAATATTTATTCTATATTATTAAAAGTAACCAATGACATCTTGACAAGACTCAAGTATTGATACTGTGATATACAACGATTGGTACTTCAAAAGTTAAGCTTTGGTCATAGGTTTAAAAAATGCATTTTATAACCTCTCGTGGTAAAATCGGTTATATCATAAAATGTATAATGTGTTAGACCTTGAAACCTTAGTTATAAGTAGTTGAGATGATATATTAAAACAGGTAAAGATCTTGAAATCTAATATGATGTTATGGTACCTTAATTCGTTGTCCAAAGTTAAGATGCACGGCTATTGAGAACTTTCCCTTACTTCAAAGAAAGAATGAACTCTGTTGGAGATGGCGAATTAATTTATTTTTATTAAATGTCAACCAATACATATTATATTTAAAATAACTTGCCTACCATGTACTCTCGGTCTTTGTCTCTACTTTGAATTATGTTACTCACAATTATCACGTGCCTAATGATAACCATCGATTAAGCTCCCTTGAGAGTAGGTTTTGTTGATAGATTCCCCTGCCTCGTTGAAAATATTTCTGATTTGTGAGATTTGATATTTTTAAATCTCCATTAATTTAATATTAAGGTTTGAAGGTATTTATTCTATTAATTTTTATTTTTTAATGAAATAGAGTTATATTAGTTTTTTAAAATATTAAAGACGATTCATAATTAAGTTAGCAAAGAGTTCAAATATTAAGTAATAACATGATTTACAAAAACCAATGTGTTGGTTAGAAAAATTAGTATGAGAAAAATTATTCTTCAAAATATTCTTGTTTGAAAGGGAAAGCTCAAATAAGATTAATAAACCAATAAACTTTAATGATAAGAAATCTTTAAGATCAAGAAAGCAACAAACTTTAACGATGAGAAATCTTAACTTAAAACTCTAAAGATGATCAAGAAAACTTCTGAAGAGGAATATAATAAAGACATAAACCCATAAACTATGGACAGTCAACAAAAACATAAGATCCAAAGCACCACTGTGATAACTTACAGAGTGCACAACAAACCAATCACCAAGCCCTAGTGCCACCATCGTTAGTTATAAAATTAACTGCATACTAAAAGCCATTAAACCTAACACTACCCCCATAAAAACAAATAAGTTATCGCCATAAATATAAGTACCATCATGCAACCACTTAACATGAAATAGAAAATAAAACAACAAATAAGTTAAAGTGTAACCTCAAAACATAGATCAAAATGTTAAGCCATAACAAATACTCTACAAATTATTAAACCATTACACAAAATCTACATATAACCAAAACGTTAGAAAAATTGAGCAAAAATACTTCCATAAAATGTGTCAAAGGTGCCACAAACTCCTTACTCTGCTCCCCTAAATTACAATATCCCATGAACCTTCTTACAAAGAGACAAACTCTAAATCTAAAATTTTAGATGGAAGAGAGATGACTCCACGAACCACCTTTAATTTTCCCATTCATTTTTTCTCTTTTTCCTTTTTAGCATTAGACTTGAATATGACTTTATTTTCTATAATGATAAATTTTTGTATAAGATTAAAAATTAATTTTTAATGGACCAAATAACTTTGCTAATAGAACAACTATTTATTATATATATATATATATATATATATATATATATAATGAATAGTATAAAAATATTCAATCTTATAAAAGTTGAGGTATAAAAATAAATCTCAAAGTATTATAATTAAAATTTAATTTTAATATGTATTTAATTTTGCCATATTCTAATGTTTTTCTCACTGCTAGATTAAATTAAATGAAAATAGTCAAATGAATAGCTAGAATGAAGTATACTTCAATTCAAGAAAAAACATTAGATGGTATTAATGGAGATGATGTCGTTGGACTGCAATGACCCCCTCCATCTAAGATATCACACTAAAATCCACACAAAAGATTCAAATATGCATATGGCCATCACGTTCAAAATTTTCGGTGTGGGTCTTGTGCAATGAATGCAAAGGTAAGAAGAGATTCCAAAGCCATGGAGCTTATCAAACAACGAGGTTAATAAATAATTAAAAATTAATGTTATTTAGTCAAATTTTTTAGTTTTAATGGATTTCATCCAAAAATAGACATTACATGCATTGTAATACATGGTGAGTACTTCACATCGCCTAAATTATAGATTGTAGGCTTATAGAGATACTGTATGTATATTTTTATGGAGTATAAAAGTATCAATTTTATTATTAATTAAATTATTAAAAAATAATTGTGGTAAGAACGCATATATAATAAAATGATGAGATATGTAAGTATTCAAAACATAATATCACATGATTGAATCTGAATGATAGGAAAACACACGATATGCTAAGCTTTGCAAAACTTTCAAAATGTATGCAATTTTATTAAGTCTTTTTAAAAAAAAAAATCAAATATACATTGCCTAAGGATGAGCATAGTAAAGACCACTTCCACTACCAGCACAAATATGAAGAATAGTTTGTTGTGTTTTATTTTTACAGAATTATTTTTTATTTTAAAAAAAATTGTCTTTCTTCACGTGTGTATATGTATGAATTATTTTGTGTCTTAGTTATTTCTAATTTGATGTTTTGTTATACAGATTGAATTTTTGGAGGCCAAAATTATTGATTCATAATTTCGTTTGAGCTCTTATTTATACTAAAATGATAGTATCGAAGAGTCATTTTAGATATATTTCTAAGGACATAAGTGATCATTTAAAGGTCTAGAATTACATTTTAGTATTTTTTGAAAATTATAAAATCTTAGAAATGAGATATATTTGTACCCAGATATAAACTTGAGTTAAATTTTGTTCATTAGTGTATATTTAATATGTAAAGAATATGTGAAGATATTTAGGACATACGAGCTTGCATGCAAAACATACTAAAAATAATAATTGAAAAACTTGATAGAAAACAAAAGTTACTAAAAATAAAAATTGCTAAGAATAGCATGGGTCAGTTAGCTTTAGGTATATTTTGATTTATTTATTTTTTTAACTATGCATGTCAAATACAATTTTGAGTTGAGATTTATTTAAACATGATTATATATTACTTTATTCATTCAATGAGAATCAGTAGTGACTATTGATTTCGTGTGATTTATGAGTTTTTTTACTATTGATACTTTGCTTACCTAGTTTGTGGATTCATCATGTTTATGTTAGAGTGGTGGTTTATTATCTTCACATATATATTTATTATGGGTTTTTTCTTTCACTTGGAATTTTTCTACTTTCATGGATAAGTTTTTTTAAGTGTACTTGGAGTTATAGTTGGGTCGGATCAATAGGAAGTAACTCTCTTGATCAATTATTTTGGGTATGAGAGTTACTCTTCTATTCTTGTCTCTTTGACCACTTTTGAAAGAGGAGTAACACATGTACTCCCATATATATGCATCTCTCATTTGTGAGATTTTATATAATGTAGTGTTGGATATTTGCTCTGAATCTCTTTTGCACTATTCTTGTATTTTTGATTTCATTCAACTTGTAGTTGTTGTATGCACTTGCTTGACTTGTACTTTTATTGAACATGTGCATACGCTTGATCTAGAGATCAATCCACCTTGATATGGTATTATAGTGACATTATAATATTTGAATGCTTGGTTTTTTTATATTAGTTTTTAATATTGAATTTATTTACAATATACTTTGTGGTAAATTTTTGAGGGTTTGCAAAACATTTTAGGTTTTTTTTTCTTTTTAAAATATCCAAAACCTTGGGTTTTTTTACCAAAAACTAGGGAATTACTATTTTAGTAAGTGTTTTTATGCAACCCTAGTCTTTCATCATCACCAGAGTGGAGGGTATCACATTCTATTTGTGTTGGTCATGACCTATATTAGGTAATTTGAAACTTGAAACTACCTCCATTGATGGTGTTCTAGCTCAAAACAACCTACAACATGCTCCAAGAATGGTTCATGTATTAAAAATATATTTGAAACCTTCATGCACCCCTAGTATAGTCCTATAGCTTTTTGAGGGTTTCTTACTACTTGCAACACCATTCACCTTGGCTCATCATTCCTCCCATCTGGTTCAAGCTTTCTCTATTGCCATACATGCTTGTTTATTTATTGGCCTGATACTCAACATCATCCTAACACTTTATCACTTGGTCACAGCCTAAAACTACCATTCCAATTGCATGTTGGTTCAATGACATCACCCATCTCCTTTCTTCACCTATTGTCGACCTAGTGGGTGTAACAAACCTGCTAGGAGATAACTAAAAATACATAATTTTTTTTAATTAAATATATTTAATATAAATGGATTACACCATGAAAATATAAGTAGTGATCATAAAAATACTCTAAGTGTGATAACTGTAAATAATCACATGACATCTAATAGTCACTGATCACTATCAATATATAAAAATACATCATAATATAATTATAGAAAATGATTATAAATAATTATAAATAGCTAGTCACTACTAGTACAATACACAACCACTACTGTCAATCTACAATAAATAGATAATTAAATTTTTTCATGATATTTTTTAGAATAATAAATACAATGTACATAAATAAGATACATGGCTCTTCAAAGCATGAGTTCCCTAAACTCTCTAATATCTATGGCAATCTCAAGTGTCATCTCAATATTACTACTATTGTTGGGAGAGAGAGAGCATCATCTGAGCACTTTTACATACCAAAAATGGACCAACAATCCCCCACACTAATCCCATTAGGGAATGGTTCTCCCTTCATGGATGACTAGATAGTGATGGCATGAGAATCTAGAGAGACAAGAAAATACCAATGTGTTGTATGTTTTCTAATCTAAACATGCAATTTATCATAGAAAATATGTTCTATTGCAAGATATCACACAAACATGTAAATCATACTCATGAAATAATAATGTCTTATTAAACATACTTTGGCCAAAATTTTAAGAATAATAAATAATAACAGTCTATAAATCAATAAAATTCATATACACCACTTGATCAAATTGCTTTCATCTAGTATTGTGATCCTAGTAACCCAGTAAAGTCCATCTCACTCCTTACTCAGTATCAATAATGCGAGATTAGTTAACATAAAATAACTAAAAGATTCATACAATTTACATCCTACTAGCAATCATACCATATAACATGGTAAACATAGGAGTAACCAAAAATCACACATTTATTCCATCAAACATATAAATGAATCTCACATTATTATCTATTCCATACTAGAAATAATTATTATAATTTTATACCACCCAGATAAACTACATATTTAACTATAGGCTCCAACTACCATAATTAATTTTCAAACATACTACACCCTATGATAACTCATATTACCATAGTATAGTATTCTAAGACATAATTACTAATTTTCTACAATTAATCATAATAAAGTAGTCTTACACACATTGAAACATAAACTTCTTCTCGAATAACTAGATATAACAAGGCAAGTCATAATTTTTTTGAAACACATAATATCCTATCCTAGCATCTGTTATACTCTTAAAAGTTGTATGCACATATATATAAAATCCTACTAAGACATAATTATTAATTTTTCATAATAAATCATAATAAAGTAGTCTTACACACATGAAAATATGAACTTCTACTCAAGCAACTAGATATAACAAAGCAAGACACAATTTTTATGAAACACATAATATTCTATCCTAGCATCCATTACACTCTCAAAATTTGTATGCACGTATACATAAAATCCTATTAACTGTCTCAAAACATGATATTCGTAGTAATAACTAACACGCATACATTTAATCAGTCAAACATAGGTGTGATTCTAGACATAACAATTATAGTATGCACCACCTGGGTATAGCATACTTCTATACTGTAGTACACTATGACATCTTATAATATCATAGTTATTTATTTATCAATCCTACACAACTATGAATAACAAGTCTTACGATTTAAAGAAACAACCGATCCATAATCATAAATAATAATCCAACAAGTACAAGTTTATACCACCCAAGTATACCCTATGGTTAAATTACTTAATTTAATCTCTGTAAGTAGATCCAAGTATATAGCACAAGCAATAATAATACAAAATACTATTTTATGTACAAGGTACTTACTTCTAAATAATCAATCATAATACTTGTGGAGAATAGATAATGTATAAACATGTTATAATTTTTACATTCATCACTTCTATTTATAAGAAATTATTCTCACATGGTTATAGTTTCGATCCCTTAGACACTTTTTTACTCAATCTAACCATCTATTAATTATAAGTATAATCTGTATATATGAGTACTTGTACATCATCACATGGACCATATGTAAGTATTCAAATGACATGTAAATATAAGATCAATGTTCATTTATATATCTTAATCAAGAATTCCCTGAGTAAGTGCACAAAGTTGGACAAAAAGTGGCCTACTCGTGGACATGAATTTCTTGAAATTTTAAAAATCTGAATTTCTGTAGATAATTTAAAATATATACTTTCTAAATTTTAAGATGATATAAAAATATGAATTATAGAATTTCAAGTCTAGTTTCTTAAAAACTATTTTTTTTAAATGGTTAAGTATAAGTAGGTCAAACATCTAAATTTTAAAGAAAAAATCATATTTTCTTAAGACAATAGAGTAGATAGATTGCTATGTGGTGCACCATTTTTTAGCAATGTTTGATATGAATTAAAAACGTTTTTTAAAAAAATTAGAAAACATCTCTAGTTTGTGACCTATATTTTTTTATTTTTTTTAGTGAATACTTTTTTTAATGAATTTTGTAAGTAAATAGATCTTAAAAGTTGATTTTAAAAAAAAAATAGATAGCCATTTGTATGACATGTCTAACTACCTCAAAAAAATTAAAAATCAATTTTTTTTAGAATGTGTGTAGAATTAGGCCTAATTTGTGACCATATAACATTTTTTTCACCTGGATCAACGAAATACAAATTACATGAACATGTATATGAATGTATTTTTGTGGCATTTAGTGGCTTAAAAATGTTATAAATAGAAATCAACAGAGTTTAAAGCATTAAATTAGTCTAAAAATTATAAAAATCATATTTTTGGAAAGATGAGAGCATGTTCGTCATGATGGTATTAAGTTTTTAAATTTTGATGTTGAAATTCATAGTGTATTTGATGATCAAAAATAAAATTTATTATTTTTTATCTTAATTATCAAACTTTAATGTAGATTGACAGGTCCAAGCCTTAGGATTGGGAATCTAAGCCATTCCCAAACCAAAAGGCATGGGGTTTAAATTCAAACTCAAATAGTGTGATCACGTTAATAATGTTATCATGGTATTAACATGATTGCATTATTAGATATGATAGTAACATGATCATGTTACTTAATAACATGATCGTGTCAATAAATTAGTTGCATTATATATTCACAACACCCAAAAACCTGAATTTACATTTTGACCTACTAAAAGAGCCATTAGGCCTAGTAGTCTTAAGAATAAAGTTTGGTTGATTAAGATTATTGTTTGAAACCAATGTTATTTTAAAGATTTGATAACATTGAATGATAATTGGAGATTTATTAACTTATGAATCAATTTATTAATCATTTGACATAAGTCTAATCTTCCTTAAAATATAGATAGTTCTAGTTCATCCTGGACATGGTCAAGAAGTTAAAAGTTAGTTTTTGGTGATACATTTGTTCAAATCATTCATAATTTGATAGATTTAATTTTTTGCATGATTAAATAAATTATATTATCTAAAAATCAATTGGAGTGCAAGGATCCTCTGACTGAGTACTAACAGACCTAGAGTATAAGGTCAAAAAGAGAGTTCAATGATATTATAAATGTTTAAGGATTAGTTATTTGAAATTTGGTATTTGAAAAGGAATTTATATTCTTTAAAATATTCAATTGGTGTTTTAGAACAACAAAAAAAAATCAAGGGTCATTGTATTTTGTGTCAAGAGTGTATACAGTTCTAAAAGAGGCTAAATTTGGTTAAACAGGACTACGTTAGTTTTTGTGTATAATTGATGATGTTTGGAACTTGTAAAACACTTTTATAAACTTTATAGTATTATCTGAGTCACTGATAAGATTGTTTCATTCAATAAGTAAAGTTCTATAAGGATCTATTTTCAAGGTATATCAATGTGTTAGTACCCTGCTTTATATATAAGAAGCTATCTTTTTTCGAGTTCAAAGATGTTGTAAACATACATGCATTATGATATAACTAATTTTATCATGAGATGCATAAAATGCATTTTTTAAACCTATGCCCTAAACTTAACCTTTGGATTACCAATCTAGCTATGCATATGAAGTAAATTGGGGTTATTTTGAACCCCTTCAACCAAATTACGTGAATATAAAATGTGATTTAGGGGGTGATCAAATTCAATTTAATTAGCTTGGTTGAATCAAATAAACATAATTTATTTATATGCAAATTCTACATGTATAGAATGTGGTTTTGAGCTCAATAAACTTGAAGTCATCAACTAATGAATGCAAATGTTGATTAGTTCAATTATGGAGGTAATTAGTGTTAAAATGAGCCACATGAACGTATTTTAAATTGTCTATTCAATGTGATTTGGAGTCAAATTAACCCTAATGTCATGTCATATATAATTAACCAAAGAGTTGATTCATTAATTCAGGAGGCATTTAAGGCCAATTTGAATCCCTTAAAGAGCAAGATATGATTTGGGGAAAAATTAAAAGTTTGATTCTATCATGAATTGATCTAATTAGTCAAATTGTGTAATTAGAGATGTGATTTGGGTGAAATTGAGCCTTCAAACCAAATTTATGTCTCAATCAATTATATAACATGTATGGCTTAATTAACCCTACTTTTATCATAAATGAAAACATGTTCAGGTAAATGTCACAAATATAAAAATTCAAATTTTCTTCAATTACCTTACCCTATAATTTATTAACAATGTCCATACTCCCAATGGAGTCACCCAATTCCATATCCATGTCCAACACTTCTATCAAAGAACACTATAGATCTTCAACTGCATCATGATTGGGTAACTCACATGCTTGTGTTCTATTAACATCACAAGCAAACTCATATGTCAGGACTCTCTTGACCACACTCCAAAATTGTCTTGCAATAGTAGCAAACACCATTTCCATGGAGGTAGAAAATTCACTTGAGAATTCTTGACAATCGAACATGAAAATCTCATATTTGGGTGATGCATACTCAGGTTCATCTGAATTGTCATCACTTGGTCCAATAGTATCACATGGGTTATGGGGAAGGAATCACCTATCACACCAATCAATGTCAAGATTAAAATCCACAACATTTACTTTGGCACTTAACAGATCAAGTACTTCTATTCTAGCCTCCAAACTTGTATCCTTCATCTTTGATGCAAACATAGTGATGAGATAAGGTTCTGATGAGTCACCTTTGAAGTATGATCTCAATCCTTCCAGAATTTTAAGCAATAAAAATAATACTCAAAACTAATTAGATATTCAAAATAAGCACTGATCTTCCTTGAAACTAGAAACTAAAGTCAGATTCACCATTAGAACCAAAATTCTAGAATATAATAGTTAATAAACTATTTTGATACATGTTGAAAATAAACCTTACTAAATTTAATGATATGGAAAACAAAGATACTAAAATTTTCATAATAAGGTTCAAAAGGGAAAAGACACCTTCCAACATGTAACATTTTCATCTCTTTGCAACAAATACATCAAAATTCAAATATCAAATCTCAAAAACTCCCGACATGTCCCCAATGGAGTGTTGTGGCATTCATGGCCAAGATAGTCCCATCAATGTAGTAATAACAGAGAACAACAAGGTGAAATACTCATGGCTCTAGCTTTGTAAAAAATTCATCGATAACACAAATACCATGGGTGTCTTTTCTTTCCCTGATAATGGGACCAATTGAGTGTTGATTCCCAGTTATAAACCTCTCTAATTTGGTCTTGCACATTTGAAAGAAATGAGAAACAATGATGAAAAAATTGCTATAATGTTGTTATAGCTGGGGGAGGGTTTAGCATCAAAAATAGAATAGACTAAATAAAATGACTGAGAGACACCTATAAAGGGTATGGTTAGCTCCCTCTTGCTTCTAACTCTACCTAAACTAAGGTGAGAGGACCTATGGGGTAGCTCACTCACATAGAGAGATTATGTAATTCAATCTCCATGGGGATTCTTGGCATAAAGAGACACGAATATGACTAGAACACAACCAAACTTGGTCACTCCACCCAAGAAGGGTTGTCACACAGAATGAGCAATTTTTTTAGGCCAAACATAAGCTACTTAAATATAAATATGAATATGTGATTGTAACATTCATCCAAAAATAATCCTAAACAACACAGGGGTTGAATAAGATATTACAATGCTAGGATTTAAAGTACAAAATGTAGACACATGCTAAATATATAATGTTTATCCATCTATAGGCAAATAACACTTTAGATATGTAATGGGCATGTTATATATATATGGTAGGACAGGGTAGGACAAGTTGGTAGTTATAAAAAAATGGAGGGTGGTGTGACGAAGGTCTTCAATCAGCAGTGATTCCTTCAATCATTCATGACATCATTTATGATAAAGATGTAGAGATCTTGTATGCAAGATAATGAAACTACCAGGAGTGATTTGCCTTCTTCCATTGAATCCATAAACCTAGGGTGCCCTAAAATGTTATTCGACAACATACTCCAAATACAATGTAGAAAGTGATTTATAATCCAAAACTAAACCCAAGATGACAATCAATAATGAACATAGAATAATAAGTTCTATCAACAACATTTGTAAGACATGTCACTATACTTCATCAACAAAAAATGGCAAAGAACCACATGCATTTTCATTAACTTGAAAGAAAAATCTTACATACATCAAAGTTTTAAAATGCTACCTTGGGGACAAGCATAGTGGATTTGCTCCATGTTGGGCAGGAGAGTCATATAGATATACTCTTAGAGCTTGCTAATGGTTATACAGCTACAACCACCTTAACAAGAGAGATTAAAAAACACAACAGTGATCCCAAAATGTGAAGATCCGATATTAAGGAGAATACAAACCAACATTATGACCAACATAATAGCCAACCAACCTATTTTAAATAGAGGAGAAGCCCTCTATTTGTACATTTTTTACCCTTCTTTTTAAATCCAAGAATGAGGGTTGCATTTTTTTTAAAGTGCAAACCACCCCTCTAAGTTCTGCCAAGATGTTCTCTACTGGAATATGCCATTTGCCATGCTTAGAATCTTCACCCATTTACATGAAAAATGATTTTTATAACTACCTCTATAAGAAATGATGAAGATTTGGAGAAAAAACCTTTGATCTCTTGGTTAGAGATGCCTTCACATGAGCTGGAAGGAGAATCTTCATTTAAGGAAGCTAAACAAATCATTTGTCTTTTGTGTAACTGCTTGGAGATGCCCTTGACCACTTGCTTACACAAATGGAACTTCCTAGACAACTACCCTTCCTCTTACACATGCCATGGAACAACCTGCTCTTGCAATGATGGAATGAGAATATTCTAGACCCTTCGCTGCTCGAGAGATCTTCTTTGGAGTGGCCCACCTTAGACTTTCAAACCTGCAATTTCTCTCCCATGAAGGAGCTTGGATAAGCAAAACAAATGAAAATACAATAACTTAGGTTATTTTCAACTTCTTACTTTTTGGTTCCAACTTGTATTTTCACACTTTGCACTTTGCACTTTGCACCTTTACTTTTTGCAAATTTGCTTTTTCATGATTTCGTTCATATTTTTAATGCATAAATGCATTATTTTCACTTTTCACCTTTTGGGGAAATCCTGGCCCTTTTCTACAAATTTGCACAAGTACAATTTGCATAGTACAATTTGCACAAGAGCAATTTATGTGATACAATTTGCACAAGTGTAATTTGCATGGTGCAATTTGCATAAATACAATTTGCATAATGCTCTTCCCACTCAAATATCCCTTTGCGACCCGCGAGATCTAGAGACGGAAATGCACTTTACACAATGCACTTGTGTTGGTACAAAATGTGTGCTAGCCTCCCATTTCCACCACATTGTACTCTTATCTCCTTTACGTGGAATGCAGAACTACATGTGCATATTGCACTTTGCACCTTGGTGCAAAGTGCATGTAATACTCTACTTTCTGTCGTTTAGCTTTATGCTCCACGTGGTCCTCTCTTCACTGTGGAATTCGGAAGCTCATTTACAATTTGCAATATGGAGGTCAAAGTGTAATCAATGGTTGGGGTTTCTACCTTTCTCATCTCTTTTGCAAGATCCAGGGCCACCAATGCACTTTACACTCTTACCTTTTCTCAATTTTTACTTTGACTGGCAGGATGGGAGAATTGACCACACTTTACATGGTGCACTTTGGAAATTTGCATTTGGCACGGTTCATTATGGAAACTTGCATTTGGCACGGTGCATTTTGGGAACTTGCCCTTTCCATGGTGCTTTTCCTACTGAGACTTCCCAATGAGTTTAGGGTCTCATTTGTAATTTTTGAAAACTTTGCAATTTTCAGATTTTTCAACTTTTCACCATTTCCAGCCACCTGGTTCAGCAAAACACCCTTCTTTTGTGGATTTGAACTAATCTGATCGGATATGAGGATCACCAAAGATTACTTTCTACAAACTTTGAGAAGTATCTCTATGCCTCATAACACCTATCTAATATAACATTGCAGAGAGGGTGCACAAGTTTCAACAAGCACATAAATGAACCCAGCATTGTTGCAGGAGAGAGAGAGGAATCCCAATTTGGTATGACCAGCTGTATTGGGCAGTAAATAGACTAGCAAGTATGACAATAATCATGACATTTTCCAGGCTTATCTCATAACCCTCCATCAGGAACGATATCCGAGGGAACACCTTTGAATGATGAACGTGGGCAGATACTCTTGCCATCATCTTTACAATTTGGGTCGTGTTTAGCACCTTTAGATGGCCATTGGATATGTATGACATTTTTATGGACTGTATCTTATCCATGGATTTCTCAAGACTATCTGATAAAAGAGCAGTACAATAAGCGATACCCTTTTCCTCCTATAGCGAAGACATCGTGCATCCTTTTAATCAGAGTGACCAATTTATAAGAACCACATCCTGCAAGATATAAAAGGCTCCTAAAGGCCGTATGATACTCAGATGGGACCCGTACAAGTGGTAAACTTCCTCCATAGAAATAATCAAATGCATCAGATCCCCTACAATTTCGGAATGGCTCGTGAATCTTACAAGGATCTTCATCAAATTTGTTTCTTATACCTATAAAGTCGTTATAACCCACTTCTGCCAATGGAACTTTGGCATCTGCAACAATGGTGAGCATCAATGTCCCTTTGGGCATTGACCAATGAGCTCCATGGCAGCTTCCTGAACAGAAACAACGAAACCAAGGAAGCTCTCGTTCAACTCCAGATTTAACACATTTGTCACTTAACACCCCAGGATCTGCTTCAACAATTACACTAACTACTCATAATGCTTTGGCTCGGTGGGTTGGTTAATTCTCTTGCAAGCCGCTGATACGGTCTATAGATGGTACATGCTTTTTACGGTACCCAACTGGGCGGTCGTACCTTGTCTCTTTTCAACATTTTTGCCCATTCTCCCTTTTCCTGCCTATTCTCTACGCTTATGCTGTGGGATGCGGAGATGGAGATGCACTTTGCACTTTACACATTGTGTTGGTGCAAAGTGTATGTTACCTCACGCCTTCCACCATAGCTGGTCTTCCGGCAGAACTTCTATGCTTCCTGTGCACTTTGGTGGATTTTCAAACTGTGGGCAGCGAACTATAGTTCTGCCAACTACCCTGCACATAGGCATGGGTAGCTTGGCGTGGGGTTTGAGTGTCTATGTGGCACATTGCAAACTGTTCCATGCACTCATTCATCAATAGTGATACAAGGCCTTGGTGCGGATACGACCACCCACATATTGTTTACCCTGAATCATATTTTTTTGAGTTTAATTATATCTTTGAATGTGTGATTTTATTATTATGATTATATTATTTTATAATTTTATTATTAATATATTATTGTAGTTTTGAAATTATTAAATTTTATATTTATTTTTGTATTGGGTAGTTACATGTTTATTTAAATTACATATTATATTAATAGGTATTTTTATAATTATATTTGTGAAAGGAAGGGTGGTGATGATTGAAAATTGTAATGTTGATATTATAAAATAAAAAATAAAATAATTTAATTATTTGGAAGATGATTTTATAAAATAAAAATTTAAAAAATATAACATTTAAACAAATTAAAAACATATAAATATAAACCAAATTAAACCAAAAAAATAAATACAATCAAAATTTAAAAAGACAATGAAAAGCAGAGGAAAGTGATACCCAAAAAATAAATACAACTAAAATTAAAGAAGACACTGACAAAGGAAAACGATACAAATAAATAAACATCTTAAAAGAAAAATTTATTTAGAAATAAAATTCTAATTTTAAAAAGAATTGAATTTAACTGCTGCTAAACATTTGCTAAATTAAAATTGTACAAAAGATCGGATTTCAGAATCTCTGGGAATCAAGACAATAGTCATCTTCATGGAATTTAATGTTATAATTATAGATAATTGTGGCACAGATACAGGAACACCAACCATCTGATTCAATTTTTTTATTCTATTGTTCACAATTAATGTTGGATAAATATAACCAGCACCGAGCTGTTACTGGATTTGTAAGATAGAAAACCTTTTTCCAGCTTCTAAAGTCGTATTTGTCTCGCTCAATTGAAAATGAAACGTCTTACATGTCGTGTTAGTAAAACATAGAAAAAATATAAAATATAAAACTATGTCCATTGTGTCCATATTTGTATCATAAGTTTTATCGAAGTGTCTACCAATTTATTGTAAATTTATTTTATAATGTTAAAAATTGTTTAAAAAAAAAAAAAAAAAAAAACTTTGTTGATCTTGGAAAATTTGTATCACTTTGTCTTCTAATTCTTTAAAACAAACTCATGAGGGTTAGATATATGTGGATGTTTAGGGCTGTTGATATAATATATATATATTTTTAATATTTATAAATATTTTATTTATGTTTTAATTTTAAGAGTTTTAAATTATTGTAGATGTTATCAAATTTTAATTATTTATCAAATTTTTTATAACTTTTTTTTAGATGTAGATGGGTTAATTATAATTTTTGAGCAGAAATGATAATAGACAATCTTTTAGTGTGGTTTATTTGTGTTTTTATAGCACATATGAAAATGAACGATGACAAGAATATGTTTAAGAATACTAAAGACAAAAATGATAAGTACCAAAGATAGAGGAGGAGTGAATAAACAAAAATGAGTATCAGAAACAATGACATACAAAAAGTAGAGTTGATTTGCCAGTTGAAAAACTAAAAACACAAATGAGAGAAGATGTAAATCATATGAGAGTGCATCATTCACAAACATCTCAACAAAAATAATTCAAATTACGAAGAAGATTACAAAGATCAATGCATGTAGATCAAATGACTGATGCAAAAAAGAGAACTACTACAACAACATAACCAGAATGTAGTATAAAGACACTATCTCACAAATTCTAATGTTGATGTCGATCATGATGAAGACAATATAATAGATACAGAATTAGGCCATATGATGTCTTTTCTCGAAAGCCTATCAAATTTATTAGTGAAAATGAAAGTGGTATAGAGAAAGTACCAAAATACCTAGTTGAAATATTGTAGATGATTTGGAATTTAATTGTGATAACATACCTGAAGATATTTTAGGACATATGTAGAATCAAATAGATGCACTAGAATTTAATTTTGATAACATATATGATGATAATCCAAGACATATATAGAATAAAAAAGAAGTAACCACTATTGAAATAAGTAAGAATAAAAATTTAGAAAAAAATAATGAACCATCACAAGAGAGAAGGCCAAGTGAAATTCAAGGGTTCCAAACAAATCAATAAGAAAAATAACCTAATTGAAACAAAAATGTTGGTATTATTTTCAAGACTATACAATTATTGCTTCAGTGTGAGTTAGACAAACATGATTCACCACGTATGTGTTATATCTGTCAAGAATGTTATCCTAGAATGAATATTCATTGTGCTTCAGAAGGGCCTATTTGTAGTAGATGTCAGCAAGAGAAAGGTGTCTATCATTTTTTGAAGCTAATAAAATGGATCATGGGCCCCAACCACTTGGCCTTTGAATATTGATGGATCAAAACTAAATGTACATGTAGTGAAAGGAGAGAAAAATATGAGCCAAAAGAAATGATGATCATGTGACCAATCTTAATCATAATGTGTTACAATCATGGATTGCAAATATAGATAACAACTAGTACTCTCAAAACATGTTGTAAAATACATTGTCAAGTATGATGCAAAAGCAGAGAAAAATTTAGAAACATATCAACAAATGTTGATGCAATGTGTAAATGTTGAAGACCTAGAAGGACCTGCTACATGAGGATATAAATGCCTATAAATTGAAATAATTATTTAAAGTGATTTTGGTGCAATGGAAACATGTCACATGTTGATGGAACTTGCTTTGATGGGTGTAATGGAGTATTTATATAATTGAATGTTAAGTGTAAATTTTTTAAACCAGTATTAAAAAATAAAAAATTAGTAACTAATGCGTACATTAAAAGACCTCAGTCAATGTAACATGTACCACTCACTGAGGCCATAAGATCTTTGGATGTATAGTCCAAAAACTAAAAGAGATGAAAATTAGAAACTAAGAAAATTGTGTGCTATTGGGAGGGTGTGGATAAGGTTTTATAGCATCCCAGAAAAAGATAGTCAAAAAATTGTGGATTTTTGTTGATTAAATTTACCATTGTACAAACCATTTCATGATGTTGAAATAAACATTAGTCTAGATGAGGATAGAAAAAAATATAATTGGGGTCAATTCAATACAATCCTTTTCATATAGATCAGATTATTGAAACAAATAATGACATTCAATAATAAATGGAGGATGAAAATGATGAAGTTATCCAACAAAATACAACTGAACATGAGTGGGTGATCATATCAATAGTACACCAAAAATAGGTTTTACATATTTATGAGATTGATATGTTGGGTTGAAAAGATATTGATAGAAAGGAAAATTAGGATGTAGATAATCTGGGTGAAGAATAAACGAAGAGATCTCATAAATTTATAAGCATGGAAAAATAAAAGGACTTATTTGCTATGGAAGAAATAGAGTCTAACTTTTGTTATGAAATCCTAAGTGAGAAAAGAAAAACAACACTTAATATAATATAAGACATTATAATCAAAGACAAACTAAATATCTATTGCATTTAATAAGTCAATAAACTGTAAGAATGGGGAAATCTTATCTTATTAGAGGGATTAAACTGGCACTTCTAGATTTATCACAACCACAACATTGCTCACTATTACTACTTTCTCCAACTAGATTTGTATTATTTAAAATTGGTGTATGAACAATGCATACAACCTTTCAAATGCCTATTTTAGATTTTGAAAAACTAGTAGGACTAAGATTAATGAGCTTTCAATAATAAATTAAACATCTTAGATATATATTTATTTGTGAAATGAATTTTATAGGCTAAAAGATGCTTGAAAATTTATATTCTCAACTATGCCAAGGATTTCCAAAAACTGTTGATATATGCTTTGGTTGAAGGTTTATGATTTTTAATAAGGATTTAGGACAATTAACTCTGGTACTGGATAAACCTCCACATGCAAGTAAAATTATTGGCAAAAATTTAGAATCATTGTTAAACTCGATAATGTTTTTTGAGAACAAGCTCAAACTAAATAACAACAATGGTTTCGATAAATTTTAACAAATCCAAGGGATGCCAATCCCACTGTTGAAGATTAGAAATTATTGATGAACAGAATGGATGATGCACTTAAAACATTTGAAAAGGTGGATTTTAATGAAAACATTCATTTATTTGCTAAGAATTAGAATGTGCATCAGTATAATAAGAGAAAATTATATGCATTGAATCAATTTATTGCTTGAAGCATTGTAATTAGAAGACAAAGAAATAATGTTACAGGATTGGATGATGAATAGTTGGAAGTTGAGTTATTGATTTCCATTAGTTCAAGGGTGATGTTCACTACAAACTTATGGAGAAAAGTAGGTCTTATTAGTCATACACTTAGATATGTTTGAAGCATTGTATATAAACTAGGGTTGGCTCCCCCTGAACCACCTACATATGTAATGGTACAATTTGATAATTATACATGGATTCCTTTTGTTGATAAAATTCTAATTACAATTCAAAACAACCCTACATAAAGGGGTCATGTATGTCACTTATCTTTAAAATTATCATGGGGATTGGAAATACACAAATCACAAGATGTAAAACTTGACAAAGCCACAATTGAAATAGGACTTACAAAAAGATAAGGTTTGACATTTATTACTATAACACGTGTCAAGACATTACATGGATAAAGGATTGCACTACCTTTCATATATGATAGGTTTGAGAGATTAAAGAATGAAAAGGAAGTAGAGAAAAGAAAAATGGAAGAAAAAAGACTTCAATTTTTAGAGGATCGCATGTATACATATTCAATATCATAAACTTATTATTATACTGCTTACATAAATAATATATATTACTCGCTCTCTATTTCTTACATATATAATATCATATTCAATATCATAAATGTATTTTGTGTGTGTGTGTGTGTGTGTGTGTGTGTGTGTGTGTTTATGTGTATCAAATGCTTTCTATTTCACATTTCAATATCAAATACATACAATTTTATATATATCAAATATGGGTTGTACTCTATTTTATTTTTTGATATTGCATTAGATAATTATATTAAATTAAATTTTTATGAATGATAAAAATTTATCTTTATCTTATGTATCCATAAGTGCTACTAGCATATATATCTTAGCTAAATTTATGTAAATTCTCTATACACCTATTTGTATTTAATTGTGACATTAGTGCTTTGAGAAGAATATCTATCAGTCCATTTTAAATAAATTTATTTAGGACATGTATTCTAGTATATATTTTTGTTACATTGAAATTTTAGTATCAGAATCACATATTAATTACTATTAATATTAATATTAATATTATGTATTAAGATTTATTATTTTACAATTAATAATGTTAAATAGTTTTAATTAATTAAAAACTAATATTTTTAATATAATTTCAATATCTTAGCTAAATTTATGTAAATTCTCTAGACACCTATTTGTATTTAATTGTGACATTAGTGCTTTGAAAAGAATATCTATCGGTCCATTTTAAATAAATTTATTTAGGACATGTATTCTAGTATATATTTTTGTTACATTGAAATTTTAGTATCAGAATCACATATTAATTACTATTAATATTAATATTATGTATTAAGATTTATTATATTACAATTAATAATGTTAAATAGTTTTAATTAATTAAAAACTAATATTTTTAGTATAATTTCAAAAATAAAAATTGAATTGATGATAAAAACTAAGCTAAATTAATGTTGCACTTAAATATGATTTAGTGTTTCATTTAAAGTTTGCCTAATTTCACAATTAAATCTCACATTTATAACTGGCCTAATTTTTAGCTTGAAAGTTCATATCTTAATATCGTACTTAAATTCCACCTAATATCGCACTCAAATTTAACCTAATATTAAACTTATAATAAGACATAGTATCAAAATTGATAGTCATAATTTCAAAAATAAATATAATTAAACTATGAATATAATAATAAGATAATGTTGGGTAAAAATCACCCTAACATCTTTTCTAAAGTTAACATTAAATTTGACCTAATATACCTTCATGTGAACACCGTTGAGGTAAATGTAAATTGAACTTAAGTTGACTTTATATAAAATGTACATTAAATTTGAGTTTAAAGTCAAACTAGAAACATATGTTCTAAGTTTAATAGATTATTTTTCTTAATATATACCAAATTATTATTTCAAAAGTATTTTAATTTTAATGTGACTTAAAAAGGCGACTGGAAATCTAACTTTAATCGAGCAAAATGTTATAGTGTCATGTAAGTCAGGGGAGAGTCAACATCTTTGCCTTTTGTATGAGAAAGAGAATGGCTTTTTTTAAGTGAAATTTTGCACTTTCTATACGAGACGATGGTCATTTTTTAAAGACATTTTTTTTCAATGTCTTACTTTGTTGCTCAATGTTAAAAACATATAATTTTTATTAGTTATCAAAATGCAACAACGTATATACATTCTTCCGGGTTTTGTAGATATCTGAATAATTGAAGATAGATATATGCATGATTGAAGATCAAACAAGGTAAGGTACACGAACGCACATTTGAACAAGCAATGTTTGGCCAATGTTAAAGTTTAAAATATTATTATTGCACACAAACTTTGGAACTATCAATCTAGAATGACGGTCACCATTTTAAAAACCTGATATTTTTTTGTCTTATAGAATAAATCTATTACTCTGCAGACAAATCAGTGTAAAAATGGTAACTTTGCAACACAATGCTTCGCATTACCAAACCTCTACATGAAAACGCATATTATACACTAGTGCTTATTATGTTTTTATACACCTGATTATTTGGACTGTATATACATGATTTGACAGGCAAATACTCCCCATGATAGCTCTCCATCTGATCCAACACCCACCATTCATCAATGCTTTCTTCATGATAAGATTTGCATACAAAATAAAGGACGCTCTGTGTCAACGGCCCCATCAAAGTAACTGCACACTCCATCAGCACAAGAACTATTCCATACAGGCCGCCCTCCTCCATAGCAAATACATCCCAATCCCCACTAACCACTGCATAACTAAACCCACCTTTAATCATGAGGTACAGTAGGGTGAGCACCAAGGCTGTTGTATCTTTTCCATAGATGAGACAGTGGCTGTTCTTCACGCCCTCCAGACCATAATATTCCTCCTCCAAAGCAGACACCACACACGCTAACCTCCAAAGAATAACGATATGCACCCAAACGCGCACGAACACCACGCAGGTCACAATTAGCGCTGCATTAAACGGCCCCGCGGAGGAAATATTGAAATGGTTGAAACCCCATATCAGTAAGGAAACCGCAAAAGCGAAGGCCACTGCGTTCACAACGACCAAAACCAAAATACACAAGAAAGTTATAACCATGCGTTTCCACAGCCTGGGAAGCACTTTCATTACCGTTGCGAAACAGGGCTCCTGTTTGCCACTGTAAATGCAGGCCACGGTGTACGCTACAGCCGCCGCTAACAGCATCGACAGCGCATAAAAGAAAACTGCGTACGCCGTTTCCAACATTAAAAACACTATCAACTGCCGGTGCGATTCGCGCACCACCGAAGTATCGTAGTCACCGTCGCCGGTAAGAAAATTTAACTCATCAGAAAGGATTATAACAGATAGAGGTAGTGATATCAATGTGTGAAGCAGACTCGCAAAAGAAAGAGGAAGAACCAGGGTGATCGTGATGGCCCCGAAAAGTTTAGGGCAACAACGCAGGATTCTGAATGCCTCTCCCACAATTCTGAAGGCGCCCAAGTGCTGTATATTTTCTGATTGTTCGTCCATCTAAAACCTCGTCTTCGCCCCAACTCCAAACCCTACAAAATGGCGTGTTTTGACTGAATACCTGCACGTTTGTGGAGGTTATTTGTTGGATGTATTTATTTCGACTAACCATTTCCTTACAAAGCGGGCGGTTAAGCATATGCGTGCCAGCTTTCTCGTCTGACCAGGCTGGTAGCAGTCATAATAGAGGGCTTTTCTCCAACATGTGGAAGCACTTAAGCTAAGGATCACGCGGGCGGCTGTTGAGCCCCGGTCAGTGGGCATATTTTATAATGTGAAGATGTGAAAGGCGTCACTACTTCAAAGAACAAACTAACTCTGTTGAAGATGGCTAACTAATTTATTTTTATTAAACGTCAACGAGTATTGCATATTCTATTCAAAATTACCTGCCCACCATGTACTCCAGGTCTTTGGCTGTACTTTGAATTGTGTTACTCGCAATTCTCACGTGCCTAATGATAACCATCGATTAGGCCCCTTGTTTTAAAGGAGCGCAGCTTTTGTTGAAACATTTCCGTCTCGTTGAAAACTCTCTTTGATTTTCGAGGTTTGATATATTTGAGTATCCATTAATTTAATTTTAAGGTTTGAAGGTATTTATTTTATTAATTTTTATTTTTCATATTTTTAATGAAATAAAGTTGTATTGGTTTTTAAAAAAATTTAAGATAATACATCAAGAAAAAATAAGGGTTGTGGAAGCATGTCACTATTATAATTAAATTATCAAAGAATTCAAATACTAAAGAGTAATAAGGTTTATATAAATTAATGTGTTGATTGGAAAAATTAGCATAGAAAAAATTATTCATGAGAACACTCTTGTTTGAAAGGGAAGAGTCAAATAAAATTAAAAAATAAATAAACACTAATGATAAGAAATCTTAAAGATCAAGAAAGCAACAAACCTTAATGATAAGAAATTTTAATTTAAAATCTCAAGGACAACCAAAAAAACCTAAGAAGAGGAATACAACAAGGACATAAACCCATAAACTATGGGCGACCAACAAAAACATAACATCGAAAGTACCACCATCATAAGTTACAGAGTGCACAACAAACCAATCACCAAGCCTTAGTGCCACCATCGTTGGTCATAGAGTAAATTGCATACCAAGAGCCATTAAACCTAACACTACCCCCATAAAAGCAAATAGGTTGTCACTATAAATATAAAAAGTGTCATCATGCAACCACTTAACCATAAAATATAAAATAAAATAACAAACAAGCTAAAGTGTAACCTCAAAACATAGATCAAAATGTTGAGCCATAACAGATACTCTACAAGCTATTAAGCCATTTCACAAGATCTACATATAACCAAAACGTTAAAGAATTTGAACAAAACTATTTCCATGAGATGTGTCAAATGTGTCACAGACTCCTTACTTTCCTCCCCTAAGCAATGATATCTCATAAACCTTGTTCCAAAGAGACAAACCCTAGATCTAAAATTTTAGGTAGAAGAGAGTGACTCCGAAAAGCACCTACAATTTTCCCATTCAATATTTTTCTTTTTATCTTTTTGACATTAGACTTAAATATGAGTTTATCTTCTATAATAATAAATCTTTGTATAAGATTGAAATCGTATTACAATTTTTATCTCACTGCTAGATTAAATTAAAATAGTCAAATGAACAATTAGAATGAAATATACTTCAACTCAAGAAAAACAACATTAGATGGTAATAATGGACGTGATGTCGTTGGACACCTCCATCTAAGATATCACATTAAGATCTACACGAAAGATTCAAAATTTTCGGTGTGGGTCTTGTGCAATGAATGCAAAGGTAAGAAGAGATTCCAAAACAATGGACCTTATCAAACAATGAAGTTAATAAATAATTAAAAATTACATGTCATTTAGTCAAAGTTATTAGTTTTAATGGATTTCGTCCAAAAAAATAGACATTACATGCATTTGGTACTTCACATTACCTAAATTATAGATTGTAGGCTTATAGAGCTACTCTATATATATTTTTATGGATAATAAAAGTATCAAATCTTTTATTAAATTGTTAAATGTTTGTGTGAAATAAAATAAAAAATTTAATTGTGATAATAATGTATACATAATAAAATGGCAAATAAAATGGTGAGATATGTAAGTATTCAAAATATAATGTCATATAATTAAATTTGAATGATAGGGAAACACATAATATGTTAAGCTTTGTAATATTTTTATAACAATTTTATTAAGGTTGTTTTTTAAATCAAATATACATTGCTTAAGGATGAGCATAGTAAAGATCACTTCCACTGCTGGTATAAATTTGAAGAATAGTTTGTTTTATTTTATTTTTATAGAGTTGTTTTTTGTTATAAAATAATTGACTTTGTTTATATATGTATGTATATGTATGAATTATTGTGTGTCCTAGTTATTTTTAATTTGGTGTTTTGATGTAGAAATTGAAATTTTGGAGGTTAAAATAGCTGATTGATAATTTTATTTGAGCTCTCATTTACACTAAAATGATAGTATCGAAGAGTCATTTTCGATATATTTATAAGGACATAAGTGATCATTTAAGAGTCTGAAATTATATTTTAATATTTTTTTAAGAATTTTAATATCTTAGAAATGAGATATATTTGTAACCAGACATGAACTTAAGTTTAAATTTATTTATTAGTGTATATTTAGTATATAGAGGATGTGTGGAGATATTTAGACCCATATGATCTTACATGCAAAATCTATTAAAAATAACAATTGAAAAATTGGATAGAAGATAAAAGTTACTAAAAATAAAATTTGCTAAGAATAGCATGGGTCAGTTAGCTTTAAAGGACTAATTTGAATAATTTGGACTTATATCCACTAAAGTGGAATGGAAAAAAAATTTCTAAAAATAATTTTCTTATATTCCAAATAAATTGGACCATTTCAAACCATTTCGACATAAATCATTTCAAATGAATTGGATTATTTCAAATAATTTGAAATTATACCCACTAAAGTGGAGTGGAGAAAATTTTCTTCAAACATAATTTTTTTATATTCCAAATAAATTGGACTGTTTCAAACTATTTATGCATAGATCATTTTGAATAAATTGTGATATTTCAAATAATGTAGACTTATAGCCACTAAAGTGAAATGAAGAAATTTTTTTCCAAAAATATATTTTTTTTATTCCAAATAAATTGGACTATTTCAAACCATTTGAGTATAAATAATTTTGAATGAATTAGACTATTTCAAATAATTTGGACTTATATCCACTAAAGTGGAGTGGAAAAAAATTTCTCTAAAAAAAATTGTTTTATATTATAGATAAATTGGATTGTTTCAAAATATTTGAGCATAGATCATTTTGAATAAATTGCACTATTTCGAATAATTTAGACTTTAACCACTAAAATGGAGTGGAGTAGATTTTATCTAAAAATAAATTTTCTATATTCCAAATAAATTGGACTATTTCAAACCATTTGAGCATAGATCATTTCAATTAAATTGAGCTATTTTGAATAAATTTAACTTATAACCACTAAATTGGAGCAATTTTTTTTTTTTTTCATAAATATGTTTTCTATATTCCAAATAAATTGGATTATTTCAAACCATTTAAGCACATATCATTTTGAATAGATTGGACTATTTTGAACACATGGCATCTTTCTGGCTCTTCAGACCAATCATTGATCTTTGATGTAGCTTTGGTTACTAGGACATGTGGCACCATTTCACTAGCTAAATTATGGATGAAAACATAATAAGCAATTAGTTCATCAACTAATAAAATCTCATTTGATGTTTCTTAGGGATGTTTAATCATAAAAAAATGTGTGAGGTTTGATGGATAACCATTTACTTTTGGAACCAAGGAAACATGGGGACTACAACTACATTCTCATCAGGTTGTTAAGGTTTGCATGAATCTAAGGTAACTTGGAATCGGTAAACAAATTTAATGTGTGTGTGTGTGTGTGTGTGTGTGTGTGTGTGTGAGAGAGAGAGAGAGAGAGAGAGAGAGAGAGAGTTGTTTGTTGTTCATTGGAAAGATCTTTATAAGCAGGTGTCAATATACTAATGGATCAACTTAGGCAATTTAAAAATAAACTAATGGAGTATCCACTTGAAAGGGGATTAGATTTGAAACTTGTACTTGATTCAATACTTTCAAGGTATCTCCAACTATAAATCAAATTGCATTTAATGAGATCAAAGTATTACTAAATTAAAATTGATAAATTTGAAATAAATTGGAATACATTAGAAATAATTTAGAATTTATTTATATGAAATTAATGATAATGTTTATTATTATAATTATAGTATATAATCAATAAATACACTTGAAATAATCATACAACAAAGTTATATCCTTCTAAACAATGGTTCCCAGCTGCTAGCATGGATTTTTTGTTTTCTCCAAATAATGTGATGATAGACATCATTTTGATTCACCAATCCTTTTCATCTTTCTAACTTCTATTTCTAGTATATCTACTTAACGTAACATAACTCATTTTCATTTTCTGATTTGTAACACAAATTTGAGAATTGCAATCAATGAACATTGTGTTGGCAATTAAAAAATTGTCTCCAAAGGTCCATTTAAAAATAACATCATCCAATTTATTTATATTTATATTGAAGGTCTTAGAATATATTTTTCCTCAAAAAAACATGAAATTTAAACTTGTGTAACCCATGGCTTGAAGTAGTAACCTTAAATGATTGTCCTTTATTGTTGACCAAATGCCAACGTGAGAAAAAGACTATAGTGACACCTTCAAAATTTCTTTGTAATGATCTTGAATGTAGTCTAACATATTTTTTATATTATAATATTCTTCTTTTCCATATCATTCATTTGCAAATATTTTATTTTGTGTATTAAAAATAATAAGTCATCCAACCCCAAAGTTAATAGTTTTTTAGAAGTTAGTTTTAAATCTTCCTTTGAAATATCTATAATTTGTTTTAAAAAAGTAATCATTTATTAACAATATTATATTATAATAAATATAACATGGAATTCTTTTAAGAAAATATTTTACATGTTACTTGATTGGTCATTGATGAGCTTTTAATTTTCATTTCATATTGTAACATATAAACATAATGCATTTTATTTGATGTGTTTTTTATTTTCATTTCCTTAAAAATTATAAAGATTCATATAAACATATATAAAAATAAATGCATGCTCAAGCACATGTAACTATACTCATTATACACAAATGTACCGTTTCTATTATCAAAATTGTAACATACATATGCATATACATGTTCATATTGAATCCTTATAACTTGACCATAACTTGATCATATTCTAAAATAATCCCAATTTTCCATAACTCATTTCTTTTAGATGTTGATAAGAATTTAAAATTGATCAACCAACATCTATATTCTTATACTAATGAAAGTATTAGCTGTTCTTATGCATAACAATACATATTTATATGTTTATACAACCCATCAAATTAAAAATTGTTTAAATTAATAATAATATAATTATTTCTAGCACAATATACTTTATTCATTTCTTTCCTTATATCAAAGAATTCTTATATCTAGAATATGTATATATATCCATCTAATTCTGATATATATATATATAGCAAATACTTTATATGGGTTAGACAGAGTAGAGTTCTATGTTGGTGGGACCCATCTCCAGCACTCCACTCTAGACAATGAGAGATTGCCCTTCCTTTGGCACATTCATCATGCATCAAATATCATCCATCCATCACACATCAACCATCATCCATCCATCACACATCATCCATCTAAGGCCCCTATCTATATATGGTGATATGATTGCACGCGCACACACACACACACACACACACACACACACACACACACACACACACACCTTTTTTATCAAAATATTCTCAGTATGAAATTTATTCTTCATTGAATTTCTCACAATCATATTATTTTTGTCCATTCAAAGAAATCGTTCTTATATTGATAAAGAACACGGATACTCAACATCAAAACTTATTGTATCAAAGATACAATATAACACATATTGCATTATTTTAAACTGGGTAAATTAAATAAGTAAACAAAATTTTAATGGGTATATACAATCACATTCAAGTTGACACAATAATAAAATGAACCCACATTTTGAAATCCCAAGCTCATACAATCTATATTTTATTTTCTTCTATAATCCCCTGTCCATTAATAAAAATTTAATTGTAATGTGTTTAAATAAATAAAGATAATTAATATATTCTAGTGTGTGGGGTGAATATTTTGTCAATCAGTGTACTGATAAACAAAATAGGTTTGATCAACCACAGCAGGAAGATTGGTCAGCTAGATGTGTAGGTTTACCACATCAAAAGGAGACTAATCTCTCTTCTCATCAAGGGGAGGTTCCCTGTAGATATGCAGGAGCTATATACTATATATATATATAAAGAGAAAATAACACTCAAGGGTAGGATAAACCATCCATCTCTCTTTTTTCAGAGATGATGTGCACAAATCAAAAGAGAAATCCTGATGAAATGATAGAAGACACTCTTCTTTCAAAAGTGTTGTTCAGTAGACAAAAGGAATCTTTCAGGGGACGATAAGTAACTGTAACAGGGTGTAATGACACAGTAGGATGAAATGAGGCACAAAGTCTCCACCTCAATTGCCAAAGAGTGAAATACGAAGAACAATGAGGGCACAAAGTCATCCCAAGGTTCTTTACATATAAATAGAAAATAAACACACACTGAAGATGATTATGATAGCACAAAGTCTAAAAGTAATTGTCTTCAGGACACCTCCTTTGTCACTTCTACTAGCTCTATTTGTTAAATTACATAAACAAGAATACATTTAGGAAATAGACATAAGAACAATCTCCTAGAATGATACAAGCTATAGCAGCACAAAGTCTAAAAGTAACTCACTTTTTGATTCATACAAAGAAATATGATGGGCAATCTAAGCTCAAAGTCTCAGTAATGCCTTTCAATTTGGATAGAGTTTTGATTCTGATAACTCAGAGAGATCTGTTTAAAACAATAAGAAAGAGTCCAATATATAGCCCTCTAAAAAAGACTTAGGGAGTAGTAACACATCATGTTGCATTAAATTATATCAAGAAGATATGTTAGAATCAGGCATATTTGCCCATTTGCTTTTCTCAATGTAGAGAAACGGGTCACACCATTAAATGTTTATGTCCTCCAATGTCCACCTAGTGATCTGTTTCTAGAAACATATCTCATGCGTGGATATTCCTGATCCTTCTTCATCATTCCTCCTTTCATGGCTATTGAATCAAGTCTTTAGTTCAATCAGATCCATGGTTCAATTGCTTCTCTACTTATTGGTCACTTTCTGCTAGTCTTAAAAATTAACATGTGGCAAGTTCTGCTACAAAATAGATCAACACACTTGGCAGTATCTGCGAGACTCTGAGAGACATTTATTGAAAGAGGCTTTGAAACTTATTAGAGACTGTGTCTCGACATACGACACTTGGCAGCTTTCGCTGCACTTTGAGGCTTGACCTTTCTTGAAGGGAACTTTCCCTTCAGGGTCTTTGAAAGAATATTCATTTTTTAAGTATCAACTATCCTCTACGAGGGTACCTACCCTTCAAGATCATTCGAGTGGCCTTTGGGCTTTAATTATTTTAGAGGACTATTATCTTTTTATTTCCTCCCTTGACTCTGTGTCTTTGTATTGAGAGTGCTCCATCTTTGACACGTGACACGTTCCACTGAAATAGGTGAGGACACTTGGGAGTATCCGCTTAACTTTCTTTGAGAGTTCTATGGAAGGTGACATGTGGCGGCTTCTACTGAGCTCTAGAAACACTTATAGAAACATTCGGTACACATTCATATTCATGCAGACTGTGACACTTGGCATGTTCCATTGCAATTTGAGAAGGAACATGTGGTAGCTTTTTGGGTTTTTGTTTCCTTGACGAGTTTTCTATTTTGAGCTTTCTTCCTGGGTGAATTCCTTTAGACAAAAAGTTTGAAGGATTCTTACCTTAACTATTTTACCATGGGAACTTTTTTGAAGGAATTCCCTATGTCTACCTTTGCTCGTTGCCTTCTGCAAGGGCATTTGGCTTGATTCAATGTCCTCTGCAAGGGCACTTTTTCCTTTTAGCTTTGCCTTATTTGATTTTTTGTCGATCTCAATAGGTTATACATGGCAGCATCCACTGTGAAATTAGTGAGGACATGTGGCAGCATCCTCTTACCTTATAGAGGCTTTAGATGCTTTTCTAAGAGTCCTGTGGAAGATGACACTTGACAGTTTCTGTTAAGCTTAAAAAATACTGTAGAGTTCAATGGGACTCATTCAAATTCTCTAAGATGATGACACTTGGCATGCTCTGCTTACTTTAGCAGCTCACCAAGGGCCCACCACAGTCTTTACTCAATAATCAAAACCAAAGGAAGAAACTGTAGATGTCGACACTTGGTGGTTTCTATTGAGTTTCATCAGGGACATGCGGTGGCTTTTGCTGAGCTTGAAAAAAGGTATAATGGGGCTCGACAGACGACACTTGGCAGCATCCATTTAATCCTAAGAGAAGCTTTAGGAGAAACTTGAATTTGACATCCATGGGGACGTCACTGGTTGCTTGGCACTTCTTTCTTGTAGAGTTCATAGTTTTAAGCCTGTGGAGTTCGTAGAAACATATCTGCTGAGTCCATAGTTTTGAGGCCTTGAAGTCCATAGAAACTGAGTCTATAAAAATGAACCTGTAGAGTCCGTATATTTCAAAAAAGCTTAGAGAATGAGGAAATTGAATGCTTGGAACAAATTTTTGAGAAGGGAAGAGATAATTTTAGCATTGCAAGACCAAAATAGCTCATATGTTGTTCCAAAAATGAGTGACATTTTTAGGGAACAATAGCTAGCTCCAGTTGGGGAACTTCTTTCAGTTGAGAACTTGGAATAGTTGAGGGGAGTAGAAACCAGAATCTCCAATGCCTTGAAGTGTGCCATTGGGTTACAGAGTCATGCTACCCAAAATAAAGTTTTAAAAACAAAACCAAATAAAACAAAATTGAACTAAAAACTATACAAATATACATATGTACAGATGAAATGATCTGGTACTTCAAAAATTGAAGTGTTTCAGATGCTACCCATTATGAGGCAGAGAAAAGAGCGTGCCATCTTGATACTTCAGCAAGAAGCTATTTTCACCATTGTGTTGGTGGATAATAAACGGGCCTCTCCAAAGGGATTCAAACTTTCCATGCATCCCCTTTGGTTCTCTTCTTTTGTCCCACAACAGGACTTGATCTCCAACTTGGAAATCATGGTTTTTTGCCTTCTAGTCAAAGAGTTTCTTCACAAGACTTTGATGGGCAAAAATTCGATCCACCACCATAGTTCTCTACTCATCCAGCTCAGTCAGACACATGATCTTCTTATCAAGGGATCTTTCATATGTCTAATCTTCAATTGCCTTAGCCAATTTTAATGCTGACAATTCCAAGGTGATTGGTATCTCAGCATTGATACCATAAATAAATTGGAAAGGAGACATACCAATTGCCCTTTATGGTGTGATTTTGTCTACCCATAGAGCATCAACCAATGCTTTATGCCATGTCTTTTGGTTGCCATTTGCCAGCTTCTTGATGATAGTCACCAGGTTGTTATTGCTTGATTCAGCTTGTCCATTCCCTTGTGGAAAGTAATCAGAAGAGTGGGAGAGTGTAATCCCATAGTAGAAACAAAATTGTGTAATCTCCTGGGAAGTGAAACAAGGTGCATTGTCAGTAACAATCTTATTTGGGACTCCAAACCTGGAAATGATATTCTCCTTGAGGAAATTGCACACTACTTTTAAAGTAGCATGCTTAGTTGGAATTGCTTCCACCCACTTGGTGAAGTAGTCAGTTATTGTAAGGACATAATTATGTCCAGCACTTAAAGATGGATTCACAGCCCTAATAAAATCAATTTTCCATTGCTGGAATGGTTCCTCCATGACCACTAGCTTAAGAGGCAAGGTAGCTAACTTGGGTCTTCCAACAAACTGCTGGCAGAGTTCACATTTCCTTACCCACTTATATGCATCTTGGAAAAGAGTTGGCCAGTAATTCTTGGCTCACAAAATTTTATGGGTAGTCATAGGAGTAGAAAAATCTCCTCCACAGGCTAGATTATGGAAAGATTTCAAAAGTTGGCTTTGTTGCTCCTTGTCCACACAGTGAAGGAACACTCCATCAAGGTTCCTCTTGTACAGGCCATTGTCCCAAAGGACAAAATTGGCAACTTTCAACTTGATAGTCCTCCTTTATTTGTAAGATAAGTCAGCTAGACACTCACCATAAGTAAGGAAATGAGCAATACCTGAATACCACTTATTCATAGTGGAGACAAAGAGGACTATTGGTGTGTCTTCCACCTCTGGTTCTTTATGATCTATTTCTTCTAGTTTGTTATCAGTAATTAATTGGCATAGACCTTTTCCCTGTACCAGCATTGTTGGCTTGATGTCTATATCAAAATCCTAGATCTTTGTAATTCAATTGCCTCTTTTTGTCCCAAACTCTTGATGAGTTAATATGGACTTGACTGTGGTGTCAGGAACCAAGGCAGTAGTATGTGAATATAGGATGTAGAAGCGGAAATGCTTAACTGCCTTCACCACTACATAAGCATGTTTCTCCATATTCGAGTAATTTAGCTCATGAGCCTTGACAGGGTAACTCATAAAAGAAATGGGAGATTCCATACCTTCTTTACCCTGTTAAACTAGAATTACTGAAAGTGTGTGTTCAGAAACATAACTGTATATGGTGAACTCTTTTTTGTAATCTGGACAAATTAGAGTTGGGGCGTGAGCAATGGCAGTCTTGATATCATCAAATGTTGACTTACCTTCTTTAGTCTAGTTGAAGGTGGCCTTCCCTTTCATCATGTTTACAATGTGTCCAGTTTTCTCATCAAACTCAAGGATGAACCTTCATAAGAAATTCACCTTTCCAAAGAAAGAATGAACATCATTTTTACTTGTAGGCAAGGTGTTAAGTTGTGGAGCTAAAAGCTTCACTGATGCAAATGGAGGAGTTTGCTGAGTGTCAAAGAAACCAACGTCAATTTGATCAACTGACATTGGTCATATTCAGCTATTCAGTAACCGACATCGGTTAGGGGTTAGCAGGCATCGGTTAGACAGGAACCGACATCAGCAACCTGTGTGTGTGTGTGCATTTGTATGTGCTTCCAAAACTGGTCTAATTTTAGACAGACAGTTAATTTACATGTAAAAGACTAATTTTAGTCTTGGGTCTATGTTTCTAATTATTGTAATTGGGAAGTCTAATTATTGTTTGTATGAGATCTATTTAAGAGACCCATGGAGTTGTATTGTAAAGTGTGAAGGATCAAAAGGAGTTGTCAAGGACAAGAGCAAGGGTTCTTCCAGGTGTGTAAGATCAGTTGATCTATAGGTTGTGCAAGATCAGGGGAGATCTACATGGTAAGTAAGGTCAGTTGATCTGTAGGTGTGTGTGTGCAAGGTCAAAAGAGATCTACGGAGTAGTAAGGTCAAAGAGATCTGCAACACAACAAGGTGCAAGATCAAGGGAGATCTACTTGGAGTACTTTGAGTACTTGGCCTACTGGTAGTATTGTTATTGACTAGTGGAAACAACAACTCTGTGTTTGAGTTGGTTTGTAATTGAGAGAACTCTTGAGGGAGAATTACTGTACGCCTAAGAGGTGTGGGAAGAGTGAGATTTCTTCATTGTATTTCTTTCTGGAAGAGTGTTAATACAAGATTGTATTGTCTCTCATATTCTATGTTGTTTCTGAATTCTAGTTACATATTACTTATGGTTTAATTCCATGTTTAGTTTCTTATACAAAGGTAATCAATTGTGATTTTAAGGAGTAGGATCCTAATAAGTGGTATCAGAGCTGTGTGCTCCAGATCCTAACACAAGGTAAGTTCTTGGATAGACTTGACTCTATCTGAGTCAATCTTTATGTCTTCTTTGGATGCAATGTGTCCAAGAAGTTTCCCCTTTATTACTCTAAAAATATACTTCTTGGGGTTCAAGGAATGCCATTTTGGCGGCAGTGCTCCAGCACTTGTTGCAAGTGGCATACATGATCAGAGCGGTGCTTGGAAAAGATGGTTAAGTCATCAAGGTATACCACAATGAATTTTCCCATTTCATCCCTGAAAGCAAGGTCCATTTCTCTTTAAAAGGTGATGCCAGCATTTATCAAGCTAAAAGGCATCATTTTATATGTAAACGTGCCCCAAGGTGTGGTGACGGCAATCTTGTGTTGGTCTGCTTCACCAACTTCAACCTGATTATATCTTGAGAAGTCGTCTAACATTGATAACATCTCTGAGCCTATCACTATTTGAATCACTTGATCTATGATTGGAGAAGAATAGTTATCCTTCAAAGACGACTGATTTAGATTTCTCAAATCCACACAGATGCAAATTTTGCCATTCTTCTTCCTTACAGGCACTATGTTTGCAATCCATGTAGAATTATGGATTGGGAAGATGATTCTAGCATTTAACATTTTTTGTATTTTAGATAGAATAGTACCTGATATATTTAGATTGTACTGTCTGAACTTTTGCTTATAAGGCACTGAGTCAACTTTGAGAGGAATGTCATGGCAGATTTCATTAGGCCTGAGAGATTTTAGGTTATCATAAGAATAGGCTAAGACTTCCATGTATTGGCTGAGCAAAGTGGTGAATTTGGACTTCTCTTCCTGAGTGCAACACTTCCCAATATTCACCATCTTAGGATTTTCTTTAGTAGTCAAATTTATTTGATCAAATCCTTGAGAGGAGCTTGAATCTGTTTATTGTTGTTTGATGAATCTATCATGTTTATCAAATAGCTTCTCAAGGGAAACCAAGCCTTTGGGAATCTTTTTATCTTTTAGTTGTAGGAACTCTTCATTTGCATTTGAACTTGATTCATGTGGTGGTTCACACTTTTGAGGTTCACTGCCTTCAAAATGTAGCTATTTAAAGCTATCTTTTTGTTCCAAGAAGGCAATGATTTGGTGATTATCATTGAATACTTGCTAATGATCAACATTGGTAGGTACACTTGGTCTAAAGATTATTTCAATAGTGTACTTGTCTTCTTTGAAGTCTGAGTGAGGGACTAAGAGAGTTGCTAAAATAGCAAGTGCATCAGCTCTATCATTGGATTCTCTAGGTATGGCAGAGATGTTGAAAGCATCAAAGTTTCAATTTGGTCCCAGACTAGATTGTGGTAGTGGCACAATATTTCATTCTTATTTTGGTATAGGTTTCTTACCTGACAAACCATTAGTTTAGCATCCCCTTTGGCATGAAGGAGTTTGACACCTTTGTCTTGAGAAGCCCTTAATCTAAGCAACATTGATTCATATTCAGCTGTGTTATTGGTGTTGCTAAATTGTAACTTATATGAGTAGAATAAAATATCTCCTTGAGGAGATATCAACACAATCTCAGCTCCTAAATTGGTAGAGGAGCAGCTTCCATCAAATTCCAAAATCCATACTTCATTAGACACTGCTTTTTTTTAATTTTTCTTCATTAGAGAGGGAAGATCTTTTTCCATTTGTATTGCAACTCACTAACTCTTCTGTTGTTCTAGCTGAACTAATTTTTGGATTGGCACTTTCAAGAGCTTCATCAGATGCTTCATGAACTTCATTTGTAGATAGAAAGTAGTTACCCATGCCTGAAGACTCAAACAAAATTTGAGCTTCAGGGGCTGATGTCTGAGTGACAATATATTTTACTTCCTTTTTAGGAAGTAGCCTCTGCATGATACCTTTGATAGGGATCCTTGCTTCAGACAGGTCCATGCTCAATTCTCCACCAACATCTTTACAAAAATTTTGCCCCAAAAGAATGTCGTATGAGGCTGGAACATCAGCCACCAAAACTGTTATTTTGATTTTTTTTGTCTAGAAAGGCCACAAATGCAAACTGGGCGTCTTTGATTTGCCCCAGCAGTGGTACTTGCTTGTTTTCCATGGAGAAACATCTACCAAATGTTTTGGTCAGTGTGAGATCAAGAGATTCTACCACTTTGGCAGGCATGACATTGTCAGATGCATCTGAGTCTATGATGAAATTGCTCAGTTTGTGACCATTTATCAATAGGGAAACATAGAAAGGCTCTATTTTCCCAGGGACAACAGGAGGAGTAATGACAAGATTGTTTGGAATGGGCATGTTCTTTGGGGAATCATGAGTTAGCTTCTTAGCCTCTTGTCCTGAAGGGATAACTTTATTCTTTACACACTCAAATAATCTATCTAGCTGCAGGATTAGATTGTAAATATTTAAACTCAGTCATTTGTATTTTGGTATTCTTGACATGATCAATTATGTCAAATGATTGAATTGAATTAGGAACATAGGAAGGTAATTCAATCTTCTAGTTTATAGCGAGGGGAGGACTGATTTGTGAAATTGAAGTTAAAGGTGAAGGTGAATTTGATGTACTTACCTTTTTGGTGATCACCGAGTCTTTTGGTTGGAAAGGTAGGGTGGTTCCCTACTTAGCAATTGAAATTGTAGGCTGAGAACGCTCTTCTATTTTTCCCTTATCATCTTGTTGAGCTAACTATTTCTATGACTTGGTAAACACTGCATATGATCCATCAAACACTTCTCCTTTACTTTTGGGTTCATCTTGGTAGTTCAGAAAATTAATGTTGGCGTCACCATCTGATTCTTCTTAGCCTTCTATAAGGAGATCAACATTATTTTCTTAACTCAATTCACACTGAAAGATAAATCTGATTCTATTTCAAGATATCCCATTATTGAATTGGCTGGGGGTGCTTCAATGGCAAGTTTTCCCTATGGGGGAGGAAGATGATTCAATTGCCCTTGATTCTTGACAGCATTGCCCTGGTACAACTGATTTAGAAATGTCCTCCTTGACATAACTCTGTATGAAGGACAAGAAGACATTCCTTGTGCCATTTTATTTTTGAGAGCAAGTAACTCATTTGCTAACTTCTGCACCATTAGATCAGTGGTGCATGTAGATGGATATTTAGAAGATGATGAGGGTCTATTTCTATTAGGATCTCTTCTTATCTTCCCTGCCAAGATGAGATCATCTTCTACCTTAGTGGCTAAATTTTGAGCTGCTATAAGGTCTATTTTACCAACACATCTCAAAAGGAAACTTACTTCAAGTAGCTAATAATTAATGAAGAAACATTTGAGATTCTCAGCTGTAGGTCGAGCAATGGCAGGGATCCTATTTCTCAGCTTGTCAAATTTGGCTATGAAATTTCTCATTGGTTCATAAGGTTCCTTCTTTATTTGTGTAAGTTGGGCCAGAAGGGCATGTGCATCTTTTGCAGGTTTGAATCTGGCTTCAAACTTAATTTTGAGGGTGTTCCAGTCAGTTACTGACCAAGCCTGTAGGTGGTAGAACTAATCTACAACAACACTTTGTAATGTCTCTAAAAATAGCTTGATTTCCACATCCCCAAATTCCACGCTTATTACACCATAGGATATGCTGAAGGCTGCAATATGTTCATTAGGGTGAACTTTCCCATCACCATAGAATTTGGGTAAATTTTTCCTTGAACTATGTGGGAGTTCATGTAGAGGTGCAGTTAAGTTGAGTGGACCAAAAGAATTACCCCAGGGGCCTTGAATTGGCATTATATGACTATGGAAAGGTGGAATAACAAATCTCATAGGGGTAATTATTGGCAAAGCTTTATTAACAATAGAAGTGGATGTTTCATCTGGTAATGGAGACCTGACTTTAGTAGGAAGAAAGCTCTTGGTTTGTTGGAGGCAAGATGGTGAAGGAAATAGATCAAAATTACTTTGCTTTACCAACTCGAATACAGGGTCAACAATACCTTTATCCCTTTAGCTTCACGTATACCATGGATCTGCCAGATTGTAAAACAAAAATGGGAAAGAATTGACTTTGCTTCAGCTTGAAGCTTGAGGCTTTAAACTGTGCATTCTATCCCAGTTGGCGTGGAGGTGGAGGGAGATGGTAAGGCTATAATGATAATGGGTAAGACATAAAATAGGGTCACCAAAGTCTATAATGGATAAGGGTAAGGACTGATTCAATCTGAAACTTGAGGCTTCAGAATGCACGTAAATCCCTAGCAGAGTTGCCAAAAATTGTGGGGTGAATATTTTGTCAATCAACGTACTGATAAATAAAATAGGTCTAATCAACCATAGTAGAAAGATTGGTCAGCCAGATGTGTAAGTTTACCACATCAAAAGGGGAATAATATCTCCTCTCATCAAGGGGAAGTTCCCTGTAGATATGCAGGAGCTATATACTATATATATAAATATAAAATAACACTCAAGGGTAGGATAAACCATCCATCTCTCTTTTTTCAGAGATGATATGCACAAATCAAAGGATAAATCCTGATTAAATGACATAAGATACTCCTCTTTTTTTAGAAGTGTTGTTCAACAGACAAAATAAATCTTTCAGGTGATGATAAGTAATTGTAATAGGGTGCTATGACATGACAGGATGAAATGAGGCACAAAGTCTCCACCTCAACTACCAAAGAGTGAAATACGAAGAACAACAACGGAAAAAATTCATCCCAAGGTTCTTTACATAGAAACAAAAAATAAACACACACTGAAGATGATTATGACTTCACAAAGTCTGAAAGTAACTGGCTTCAAGACACCTTTGTCACTTCTACTAGCTCTATTTGTTAAATTGCATAAACAAGAATACATTTGGAAATAGACATAAGAACAATATCCTATAATGATACAAGCTATAATAGCACAAAGTCTAAAATTAACTCACTTTCTAATTCATATAAATAAATATGATGAACAATCTGAGCTTAAAGTCTTAGTAATGCCTTTTAATTTGGACAGAGTTTTGCTTCTGATAACTCAGAAAGATATTTTTTAAAACAATAATAAAGAGTCCAATAGATATCCCTCCAAGAAATACTTAAGGAGTAGTAACACATCATGTTGCATTAAATTTTTTCAAGAAGATATGTTGGAATCGGGCGTATTTGCCAATTTGCTTTTCTCAATGCAGAGAAACGGGTCACACCATTGAATGTTTGTGTCCTCCAATGTCTACTTGGTGATCTGATTCTAGAAACATATCTCATGCATGGATATTCATGGTTCTTCTTAATCATTCCTCCTTTCATGGCTATTTAATCAGGTCTTTAGTTCAATCGGATCCTTGGTTCAATTGCTTCTCTAGTTATTGGTCACTTTTTGCTAGTTTTAAAAATTGACATGTGGCAAGTTTTGCTACAAAATAGATCAAGACACTTGGCAGTATCCATGGGACTCTGAGAGACATTTATTGAAAGAGGATTTGAAAATTATTAGAGATTGTGTCTCAGCATATGACACTTGGCAGCTTCTACTACACTTTGAGGCTTGACCTTTCCTAAAGGGAACTTTCCCTTTAGGGTCTTTGAAAGAATATTCATTTTCTAAGTGTCGACTATCCTCTGCGAGGGTACCTACCCTTCGAGATCATTCGGATGGCCTTCAAGCTTTAATTATTTTGGAGGACTATTATCTATTTATTTCCTTCCTTGACTCTGTGTCTTTGTATTGAGAGTGCTTCATTTTTTACACATGGCACATTCCGCTGAAATAGGCAAGGACACTTGGGAGCATCTTCTTAACTTTCTTTTAGAGTTTTGCAAAAGGTGACATGTAGCGGCTTCTGTTGAGCTTTAGAAAAACTTATAGAAATATTCGAGACACATTCAAATTCATGCAGACAGTGACACTTGGCATGTTCCATTGCAATTTAAGAAGGAACATGTGGTGGCTTTTCACGCTTTTGTTTCCTTGACGGGTTTTCTATTTCGGGCTTTCTTCCTAGGCGAATTCCTTTGGACAAAAAGTCTAAAGGATTCTTACTGTTGGGATAAATAACGGAAGCACACAATTGATTACCAAGCAACTCAACATGCAGAAATTAACCAGAATACACAAGTAACTAGAATTCAAAAATAACACAGAATAAGAGAGACAATACACAACTTGTATTAAAACTCTTTCAGAAGGAAATACAACAAAAAAGGCTGCCACAGTTCTTCTTCCTTACACACCTCTAGGGCTCCCACACCTCTAGGGCATAAATAGTAAATCTTCCCTCAAAGCTCTCTCTCCTAGGTCACAACACACAACTCAAATACAGAGTTGGTGTTCACCTCCAACCAGCCAGTATCCACTACTGCCAGTACACCTATGCTCCACGCACTCCACAAGTACACAATCATACTTCAAGTAGATCTCCCCTGAACCTGTAACAACCTGCACCTCAATCTAATCTTACTTATGGAAGGATCTTCCTTGCCTTCCTCTTTGCTCTCTTTCTGAGTACACACTGTACTCCAAGTAGATCCCACCTGATTTTGCTCCCTGTTGTGTTGCTGTCCTATCTGATCTTGCACACCTACAAATCAATCTAGTTCTACACACCTGTGAACCTTGACCTTGCACATACATACACTTGAAAATCAATGATCTTACTTACCATGTAGATCTCCTAAAGTAGCCATGCTCACTTGATGACCAAGATCATACATACATGAAGAACCCTGCTGATTCTCCAATTCAGCACCCACAGTTGGTACTGTGGCACTAGGAAGAACACACCATGCTCTCTTCTCTCTGAAGGAGCTTATATTATTGCTCTCTTACTCTTTAGCACACTTTTACAATACAACCAATGAGTCTTTTAAATAGATCTCATGCAAACAATAATTAGACACCTAATTACAATAATTAGATCCACAGCTTCTAGTCTAAATTTGGCTCTTGACATGCAAACACTTGGTTTGTTAGCTAACTGCACGTAACATTCACAACTCAAACCACACAGGTGACCGACGTCGGTCCCTGTCTACCTGGGGGTGCCGACGCCAGCCGACTTCTGACTGACATCGGTTGCCTTCTATCTCTTCCCTGCCGACGTCGGCGACAATAACACTCAGCAACCTTCCTGAAACCTCCTCCTCTGTTTGCATCAGTGAAGCTTTTAGCTCCAAAACCTAACAATCTCCCACTTGGAGATAAATAGTTTCACTGTACCTATACCTATACCCCATCTAATCTATTTCCTGGCTTGTATCCCTCTTCAAGATCAATCTTGAAGACCAACCACCACACACCCTATGGTGCACCTCCTGTCGTTCGAGTACCTTGCCACATCCGAACCTAAAAATCTATGTAGTGAAGTCCTGACCCTGCATAGCATGAATCCCTATTGCTAGTCCCTCTCACATCCCTGAGAACCCACTTCCTCGAATTGGCTCATAACTCTCTGACAACACCCATTGTTTGGGCAAACTCAGGTCTATATCAGACCTCATGTGATTTTAGACACTGAACTGTCCAACCCTTCGTGTGCTCTGATTCTACATCCTAAACCTTGCCAACACCTGATTCACATTAGCTCCCACTGGAGACAAAATCATCCTGTGATCTCCCATGCCTCCCATGCCAAAGAATTTTGCTGCTCCAAATTCTTCATAGCAAACCACTAAACTAATCTTACCCTTAGCTCAGCAAAACCCTGTATGTACAAACCTACTAGCAAACATACCATCCACATATAGTAACAGGATAATGTCATGACCATCATCCACCTGGTAAGACAAACCACAGTAGTTACCCTGACGTTGACTAAAGCCATGCTTTGTCATCCACTTGTCAAAACCTGTACCACTGTCTTGCAGCTTCCTCAAGACCATATAACTTGGTCTTTTGTCTCACGTGTCCATTCTCTCTATTCTTCAACTAAGGTATCTATTTGTCTCTGTGCTTTCATATCGGCTGAAAACCCTACCAAATCTCCCACTTGGTTCTACATCATATTCCTGCCATACTCCCACTGTTTCCTAGATCCTTCCTGCTCTGCAGTCAACAACTAGTATAAAGAAGAAGAACAATGAATTTGAGGCTTACTTACCACCTTCAGTCCTCCATATGGGCATTTGAGACTCCTTGACATCTTGTTGTCTGCCCAAAATTTGTTATAGTGACCGACCTCAGTCACCACATAGTCTGCATCCGATCGATGTCAGTTTCCATGCGCCTATCCTGACTACCAACCCTACCGATGTTGGTGTCCCTTGTTGCTGACGTCGATCCTCCTGATCGATATCAGTCTTACCTACTGCCAATGTCGGTCCTCCTACCGATGCTGATACCTGTGTTTGCCTGTGAGTGATGACTTTTTACCCGCGAGCTCCTTTGAATCAAAACCCATCTCCAAACTGCCCTTCTCAGAAGTATCCAGCCCCATCCACTGGTCTCTATCCGCCATCTCCTCCATAAACACCAAGGCTTTCTAGTTCTTAAGCCTATCAAATATATCAGTCTTTTGCTTAAGAACATGCATCTCCTTCTTGCTCATGTGACCAAGCCTACAAAGCCACGTCTCCGCAACAGAAGAAGAATCAATAATATAAACAAGTAGATAAAGAGTACCTATTTTCTTACCACCAGTTAATTCAAGTGCATCCAATGTGAGAGTTCTTGAGCATCTCTCATCACCCAACCTTTTTGAAGAAATTAGCCACATCTCCAAACTTGGGACCTGCATGACCTCCTTTAACACCCATGTGTTGGCCGCTTGTAATTTCAGCTTCACTTCCTATCTGCCAATTCTTTGACAAGGCTCACCAGCTCCTCTCCTTAGGGCTGCATGGAAAGAGGCAACAAAATCTATTATCCAAGATTCAACTTTATCTAAGAAACCTCCCAGAGCATCTTGTGCAACAACACCTACAACATCTGCATCTTCAGTTCCTTCATGCTGATTTGCTACCAACCAACAATATTCTTTTCCCTGCTCTTTCTTTCCATAGGAATGTAAGTGACCATCTGTGCTTTTCAACTCCTCCATTCTTAGCTTACTTTCTTCTGCCATTGCTTTACTCCCACTCAATTAGAAACCCCTGAGAGTGACCTATAACCAAACACAAAATCTGCTCCCTGCAACCTTAGCTCTGATACCACTTTGTTGTGATAAATAATGGAAGCACACAATTGATTACCAAGCAAATCAACATGCAGAAATTAACCAGAATACACAAGTAAATAGAATTCAGAAATAACACAGAATAAGAGAGACAATACACAACTTGTATTAAAACTCTTTTAGAAGGAAATACAATAAAGAAGGCTGCCACAGTTCTTCTTCCTTACACACCTCTAGGGCTCCCACACCTCTAGGGCATAAACAATAAATCTTCCCTCAAAGCTCTCTCTCTTAGGTCACAACACACAACTCAAATACAGAGTTGGTGTTCACCTCCAACTAGCCAGTATCCACTACTACCAGTACACCTGTGCTCCACACACTCCACAAGTGCTCCACGCACTCCATAAGTACATAATCATACTTCAAGTAGATCTCCCCTGAACCTGCAACAACCTACACCTCAATCTGATCTTACTTATGGAAGGATCTTCCTTGCCTTCCTTTTTGCTCTCTTTTTGAGTACACACTGTACTCCAAGTAGATCCCACCTGATTCTGCTCCCTGTTGTGTTGTTGTCCTATCTAATCTTGCACACTTGCAAATCAATCTAGTTCTGCACACCTGTGAACCTTGACCTTACACACACATACACCTACAGATCAATGATCTTACTTACCATGTAGATATCCTCAAGTAGCCATGCTCACCTGATGACCAAGATCATACATACATGAAGAACCCTGCTGATTCTCCAATCCAGCACCCACACTTGGTACTGTGGCACTAGGAGGAACACACCATGTTCTCTTCTCTATGAAGGAGCTTATATTATTACTCTCTTACTCTTTAGCACACTTTTACAATACAACCAATGAGTCTCTTAAATAGATCTCATGCAAACAATAATTAGACACCTAATTACAATAATTAGATCCGCAACTTCTAGTCTAAATTTGGCTCTTGACATGCAAACACTTGGTTCGTTAGCTAACTGCTCGTAACATTCACAGCTCAAACCACACAGGTGACCGACATTAGTCCTTGTCTACCTAGGGGTGTCGACGTCGATCGACTTATGACCGATGTTGGTTGCCTTCTGTCTCTTCCCTGTCGACGTCAGTTGGCCTAATCGACGCTGGCGACAGTAACACTCAGCAACCTTCCTAAAACCTCCTCCTCTATTTGCATCAATGAAGCTTTTAGCTCCACAACCTAACACTTACCTTAACTATTTTTCCATGAGAACTTTTTCAAAGAAATTCCCTTTGTCTACCCTTGCTCGTTGCTTTCCACAAGGGCATTTGGCTTGATTCAATGTCCTCCACAGGGCCACTTTTTCCTTTTAGCTTTGCCTTAGTTGATTTTCTGTCGATCTCAATAGGTGACATGTGGCAGCATCCACTATGAAATTGGTGAGGACACATGGCAACATCCACTTAACTTATAGAGGCTTTAGATGCTTTTCTAAGAGTCTTACGAAAGATGACACTTGACAACTTCCGCTAAGCTTGAAAAATACTATAGAGATCAATGGGACTCATTTAGATTCTCTCAAATGATGACACTTGGCATGATTCACTTACTTTAGCAGGTCACTAGGGGCCCACCATAGTCTTTAATTAATAATCAAAACCAAAAGAAGAAACTGTGGATGTCGACACTTGGCGATTTTGTCGAGCTTCATCAGGGACATGTGGTAGCTTTCACTGAGCTTGAAGAAAGGTATAATGGAGCTCGCCAGATGACACTTGGTAGCATCCACTGAATCCTAAGAGAAGCTTTAGGAGAAACTTGAATTTGACAACTGTGGGGATGTCACTAGTTTCTTAGCAATTCTTTCCTATAGAGTCTATAGTTTTAAGCCTGTGGAGTTCATAGAAACGTATCTGTTGAGTCCATAGTTTTGAGGCCTTGAAGTACATAGAAACTAAGTCTATAAAAATGAACTTGTAGAGTCTGTAGATTTATAAAAAGCTTAGAGAATGAAGAAATTGAATGCTTGGAACAAATTTTTGAGAAGGGAAGAGATAATTTTAGCCTTACAGGACCAAAATAGCTCATATGTTGTTCCAAAAATGAGTGACATTTTTAGGGAACAACAGTTGGCTCCAATTAGGAAACTTCTTTCAATTGAGAACTTGGAATAGCTAAGGGGACTAGAAAGTAGAATCTCCACTACCTTGAAGTGTGCCATTGGGTTATGGAGTCATGCTACCCAAAATAAAGGTTCAAAAACAAAAACAAACAAAACAAAATTGAACTAAAAACTATACAAATATACATATGTATAGATTAAATGATCTGGTACTTCAAGAATTGAAGTGTTTTAGATGCTACCCATTGTGAGGTAGAGAAAAGAGTGTGTCATCTTGATACTTCAATAAGAAGTTATTTTCACCATTGTGTTGATGGATAATAAATGGGCCTCTCCAAAGGGAGTCAAACTTTCCATGCATCCCCTTTGGTTCTCTTCTTTTGTCCCACAATAGGACTTGATCTCCAACTTGGAAATCATGGTTTTTTGCCTTTTGGTTGAAGAGTTTCTTCACCAGACTTTGATGGGTAGCAATTCAGTCCACCACCATAGTTCTCTGCTCATCCAACTTAGTCAGACACATGATCCTCTTATCAAGAGAGCTTTCATATGTCTGATCTTCAATTGCCTTAGCCAATTTTAATGCTGGCAATTCCAAGGTGATTGGTATCTCAACATTGATACCATAAAGAAGTTGGAAAGGAGACATACCAATTACCCTTTTTGGTGTGATTCTATCTACCCATAGAGCATCAAGAAATGCTTTATGCCATGTCCTTTGGTTGTCATCTACCAACTTCTTGATGATAGTCACCAGGTTCTTTTTGCTCGATTCAACTTGTCCATTACTTTGTGGAAAGTAATCAGAAGAGTGGAAGAGTGTAATCCCATAGTAGAAATAGAATTGTGTAATCTCCTAGGAAGTGAAACAAGCTGCATTATTAGTAACAATCTTAGTTGGGACTCCAAACCTGAAAATGATATTCTCCTTGAGGAAATTGCACACTACTTCTGAAGTAGCATGCTTGGTTGGAATTGCTTCCACCCACTTGGTGAAGTAGTCAGTTGTTGTAAGCACATAATTATGTCCAGCACTTGAAGATGGATTCACAACCCTAATAAAATCAATTTCCCATCACTGGAATGGTTCCTCTATAACCACTAGCTTAAGAAGCAAGGCAGCTAACTTGGGCCTTTCAACAAACTGTTGGCAGAGTTTACATTTCCTTACCCACTTATATGCATCTTGGAAAAGAGTTGGCCAGTAATACCTAGCTTGTAAAATTTTATGGGCAATCATAGGAGTAGAAAAATGTCCTCCATAGGCTAGATTGTGGAAAGATTTCAAAAGTTGGCTTTGTTGCTCCTTGTCCACATAGTGAAGGAACACTCCATCAAGGTTCCTCTTGTACAAGCCATTGTCCCAAATGACAAAATTGGTAGCTTTCAACTTGATAGTTTTCCTTTCTTTGTAAGATAAGTGAGCTAGACTCTCACCATAAGTAAGAAAATGAACAATACCTAAATACCACTCATTCATAGTGGAGACAAAGAGGATTGTTGGTGTGTCTTCCACATCTGCTTCTTTATGCTCTATTTCTTTTGGTTTTTTATTAGTAATTAATTGGCATAGACCTTTTCCCCATACTAGCTTTATTGGCTTGATGTCTAAATCAAACTCTTAAATTTTTGCAATCCAATTACCTCTTTTTGTCCCAAAGTCTTGTTGAGTTAATATAGACTTGACTGTGGTGTCAAGAACCAAGGTAGTAGTATGTGAATTTAGGATGTAGAAGCAAAAATGCTTGACTGCCTTCACCATTGCATAAGCATGTTTATCCATATTCGAGTAATTCAACTCATGAGCTTTGAGAGGGTAACTCATGAAATAAATGGGAGATTCCATCCCTTCTTTATCCTATTGAATTAGAATTACTGAAAGCATGTGTTCAGAAGCATAATTGTATATGGTGAACTCTTTGTTGTAATCTAGACAAATCAGAGTTGGGGCATGAGTAATGGTAGTCTTGATATCATCAAATGCTGACTTACCTTCTTCAGTCTAGTTGAATGTGGCCTTCCCTTTCATCATGTTTACAATGTGTCTAGTTTTCTCAGCAATCTCAGGGATGAACCTTCGTAAGAAATTCACCTTTCCAAAGAAAGAATGAACAACATTTTTACTTGTAGGCAAGGTAAGTTCTTGGATAGACTTGACTCTATCTGAGTCAATCTTTATGCTTCTTTGGAGACAATCTGTTTGAGAAGTTTCCCCTCTATTACTCCAAAAATAGACTTATTGGGGTTCAAGGAAATGCCATTCTAGCGGTAGCGCTCTAGCACTTATTACAAGTGGCGTATATGATCAGAGCAGTGCTTGAACAAATGGTTAAGTCATCAAGGTATACCATAATGAACTTTCCCATCTCATCCCTGAAAGCAAGGTCCATTGCTCTCTAAAAGGTACCACCAGCATTTATCAAGCCAAAAGGCATTCTTTTATATGCAAGCATTCCCTAAGGTGTGGTGAAGGCAGTCTTGTGTTGGTTTGCTTCACCAACTTCAACCTGATTATATCTTGAGAATCCGTCTAGCATTGATAACATCTCTGAGCCTGTCACTGTTTGAAGCACTTGATCTATGATTGGCAAAGGATAGTTATCCTTTAAAGATGACTGATTTAGATTCTTGAAATCCACACAGATGTAAATTTCATCAGTCTTCTTCCTTATAGGCACTATGTTTGCAATGTATGTGGAATGATGGATTGGAAAGATGATTCTAGCATTTAACATTTTTTGTATCTCAGACAGAATAGTATGTGATATCTTTAGATTGTACTATTTGGAATTTTGCCTATAAGGCACTTAGTCAGCTTTGAGATGAATGTCATGGTGGATTTCATTAGGCCTGATAGATTTTAGGTCATCATAGGAATATGCTAAGACGTCCATGTATTGGCTGAGCAAAGTGGTGAACTTGAACTTCTTTTCCTGAGTGCAACACTTCCCAATATTCACCATCTTGGGATTTTCTTTAGTAGTCAAATTTATTTGATCAAATCCTTAAGAGGAGCTTGAATTTGTTTGTTGCTATTTGAATATTTGTCAAACAGCTTCTCAAGGGAAACCAAGCCTTTGGGAATCTTGTTCTCTTTCAGTTGTAGGAACTCTTCATTTGCATCTAAACTTGATTCATGGGGTGGTTCACACTTTTGAGGTTTACTGCCTTCAAAATGCAGCTGTTCAAAGCTATATTTTTGTTTCAAAAAGGCAATGATTTGGTGATCATTATTGAATACTTGCCAATGATCAGCATTGTCAGGCACACTTGGTCTAAAGACTAGTTCAATAGTGTACTTGTCTTCTTTGTAGTCTAAGTGAGGGACTAAGAGTGTTACTGAAAGAGCAAGTGCATCAGCTCTATCATTGGATTCCCTAGGTATGGTAGAGATGTTGAAAGCATTAAAGATATTAATTTGGTCCCAAACTAGATTATGGTAGTGGCACAATCTTTCATTCTTTGTTTGGTATAGGTTTCTCACCTAAAAAACCACTAGTTTAGCATCCCCTTTGGCATGAAGAAGTTTGACACCTTTATCTTGAGTAACCCTTAACCCAAGCAACATAGATTCATATTCAGTTGTGTTATTGATGTTACTAAATTGTAACTTATATGAGTAGGGGAAAATATCTTCTTAAGGAGATATCAACACAATACCAACTCCTGAACCAGTAGAGGAGAAGCTGCCATCAAATTTCAGAATCCATACTTCATTAGACACTACTTTTTTTTAGATTTTCCTTCATTAGAGAGGGAAGATCCTTCTCCATTTGTATTACAACTCACCAACTCTTCTACTATTCCAGCTAAACTAATTTTTGGATTGGCACTTTCAAGAGCTTCATCAGATGCTTCATGAACTTTGTTTGTAGATAGAAAATAGTTATCCATGCCTGAAGACTCAAACAAAATTTGAGCTTCAAGGGCTGATGTATGAGTGACAATATATTTTACTTGCTTTTCAGGAAGCAGCCTCTACATGATGCCTTTGACATGGATCCTTGCTTCAGATAGGTCCATGCTCAATTCTCCACCAACATCTTTGTATAAATTTTACCCCAGAAGAATGTCGTATGAGGCTGAAACATCAGCCACCAGAACTGTCATTTTGATTTTTTTGTCTAGAAAGGCTGCAAATACAAATTGGGCGTCTTTGATTTACCCCAATAGTGGTACTTTCTTGTTCTCCATGGAGAAACATCTACCAAATGTTTTGGTCAATGTGAGATCAAGATATTCTGCCACTTTAGCAAACATGACATTGTTAGATGCACCTGAGTCTATGATGCAATTGCTTAGTTTGTGACCATTTATCAATAAGGAAATATAGAAAGGCTATATTTTTCCAGAGGCAATAGGAGCATTAATGACAAGATTATTTAGAATGGGCATGTTCTTTGAGGAATCATGAGTTACCTTCTTAGCCTCTTGTCCTATAAGGACAACTTTATTCTTTACACACTCAACTAATCTATCCAGCTGCTCAGGATTAGATTGTAAATATTCAAACTCAGTCATTTGTATTTTGGTCTTCTTGACATGATCAATTATGTCAAATGATTGAATTGGATTAGAAACAAAGGAATGTAATTTAATCTTCTAGTTTATATCAGGGGGAGGACTGATTTGTGAAATTAAAATTAAAGGTGAAGGTGAATTTGATGTACTTACCTTTTTAGTGATCACTGGGTCTTTTGGTTGGAAAGGCAGGGTGGTTCTCTGCTTAGAAATTGAAATTTCAAGTTGAGAATGCTCTTCTGTTTTTAACTTATCATCTTATTGAGCTAACTATTTTTTTGACATAGTAAACACTGCATATGATCCATCAAATGCTTCTCCTTTACTTTTGGGTTCATCCTGGTAGTTTAGGAAATCAATGTTAGAGTCGCCAACTGATTCTTCTTGGTCTTCTATAAGGAGATCAGTGTTATTTTCTTGACTCAATTCACACTAGAAAGAGAAATCTGATTTTGCTTCAAGATATCCCATTGTTGAATTGGCTGGGGGTGCTTTAATGGCAAGTTTCCCCTGTGGGGGAGGAAGATGATTCAGCTGCCCTTGATTCCTGACAGCATTACCCTAGTATGATTGATTTGGAAATGTCCTCTTTGGCATATCTCTATATGAAAGAGCAGAAGACAATCTTGGTGCCATTTGCTTTTTGAGAGCAAGTAACTCATTTGCTAACTTCTGCACCATTAGATTAGTGTTGCCTATAGATGGATATTCAGAAGATGATGAGGGTCTATTTCTATTATGATCTCTTCTTATCTTCCCTACCAAGATGAGATCATCTTCTACCTCATGGACAAATCTTGAGCTGCTAAAAGGTCTATTTGACTAGCACATCTTAAAAGGAAACTTACTTCAGGCAGCTAAGAATTAATGAAGAAACATTTGAGATTCTTAGCTATAGGTCGAGCAATGGTAGGGATCATGTTTTTTAGCTTGTCAAATTTGGCTATGAAATCTCTCTTTGGTTCATGAGGTTCCTTCTTCATTTGTGTGAGCTAGGCCAGAAGGGCATGTGCATATTCTATAGGTTTGAATCTAGCTTCAAACTTGGCTTTGAGGGTGTTCCAGTCAGTTACTAATCGAGCCTACAGGTGGTAGAACAAATCTACAGTAGCACCTTGTAATGTCTCTACAAATAGCCTGACTGCCATGTCCTCAAATCCCACACCTATTACACCACAGGCTATGTTGAAGGCTGTAATATGTTCATTAGGGTGAACTTTTTCATCACCATAGAATTTAGGGAAATTTTTCCTTGAACTGTGTGGGAGTTCATGTAGAGGCATAGTTAAGTTGAGTGGACCAAAAGAATTACTCTAAGGGCCTTTAATTGCCATTATATGACTATGGAAAGGTGGAATAAAAAATCTTAGAGGGGTAATTATTGGCAAAGCTTTATTAATAGTAGAAGTGGACATTTCATCTGGTAATAGAGACCTAACTTTAGTAGGAGGAAAGCTCTTGGTTTGTTAGAGGCAAGATGGTGAAGGAAACAGATCAAAATTACATTGTTGTATCAACTCAAATACAGGGTCAACAATACCTTTAGCCCATTGGCTTCGTGTATACCATGGATCTACCAGATTGTAAAATAAAAATGGGAAAGAATTGACTTTGCTTTAGCTTGAAGCTTGAAGCTTTAAACTGTGCGTTCTATCCTAGTTGGCATGGAGGTAGAGGGAGATGGTAAGGCTATAATGATAATGGGTAAGACACAGAACAGAGTCACCAGAGTTTATAATGGACAAGGGTAGGGACTACTTCAATCTAAAACTTGAAGCTTTAGAATGCATGCAAATCCCCAGTAGAGTCACCAAAAACTATGGGGTGAATATTTTGTCAATCAGCGTACTAATAAAAAAAATAGGTCTGATCAACCACAGCAAGAAGATTGGTCAGCCAAATGTGTAGGTTTATCACATCAAAAGGGGACTAATCTCTCCTCTCATCAAAGGGAGGTTCCTTGTAGATATGTAGGAGCTATATATATATATATATATATATATATATATATATATATATATATATATATATATATATATAAAATAACACTCAAGGGTAGGATAAACCATCCATCTCTCTTTTTTCAGAGATGATGTGCACAAATCAAAGGATAAATCCTTATGAAATGACATAAGACACTTCTCTTCTTTTAGAAGTGTTGTTCAGCAGACAAAAGGAATCTTTTAGGTGACGATAAGTAACTATAACAGGGTGGAATGACATGACATGATGAAATGAGGCACAAAGTCTCCACCTCAACTTCTAAAGAGTGAAATACGAAGAACAATGAGGGCACAAAGTCATCCCAAGGTTATTTAAATATAAATAGAAAATAAACACACATTGAAGACAATTATGATAGCACAAAGTCTGAAAGTAACTAGCTTTAGGACACCTTCTTTGTCACTTCTACTAGCTCTATTTTTTAAATTTTATAAACAAGAATACATTTAGGAAATAGACATAAGAAAAATCTCCTAGAATGATACAAGCTATAATAACACAAAGTCTGAAAGTAACTCACTTTCTGATTCATACAAAGAAATATGATGAACAATCTGAGCTCAAAGTCTCAGTAATGCCTTTCAATTTAGATAGAGTGTTGCTTCTGATAACTCAGAGAGATCTATTTAAAATAATTAGAAAGAGTCTAATATATAGCCCTCCAAGAAATACTTAGGGAGTAGTAACACATCATGTTGCATTAAATTCTATCAAGAAGATATGCTGGAATCGAGCGTATTTGCCCATTTGCTTTTCTCAATGCAGAGTAACAGGTCACACCATTGAATGTTTGTGTCCTCCAATGTCCACCTGGTGATCTACTTTTAGAAACATATCTCATGCATGGATATTCTTGGTCTTTCTTCATCGTTCCTCCTTTCATGGTTTTTGAATTGGGTCTTTAGTTCAATCGGATCTTTGGCTGTTGATTACTTCTCTAGTTATTGGTCACTTTCCACTAGTCTTAAAAATTGACATGTGGCAAGTTTTGCTGCAAAATAGATGAGGACACTTGGTAGTATCTATGGGACTCTAAGAGACATTTATTGAAAGAGGCTTTGAAACTTGTAAGAGACTATGTCTCGACATATGACACTTGGCAGCTTCTGCTGCACTTTGAGGCTTGACCTTTCTTAAAGGGATCTTGCCCTTCGAGGTCTTTGAAAGAATATTCATTTTCTAATTGTCGACTATCCTTCATGAGGGTACCTACCCTTCAAGATCATTTGGGTGGCCTTCATGCTTTAATTCTTTCAGAGGATTATTGTCTCTTTATTTCCTTCCTTGACTCTGTGTTTTTGTATTGAGAGTGCTCCGTCTTTGACACATGGCACATTTTGCTAAAATAGGCAAGGACACTTGGGAGCATCCACTTAACTTTCTTTGAGAGTTCTACAAAAGGTGACATGTGGAAGCTTCCGCTGAGCTCTAAAAACACTTATAAAAATATTCGGGACACATTCAGATTCATGCAAACAGTGACACTTAGCGTGTTCCATTGCAATTTGAGAAGGAACACATGGCAGATTTTTGGGCTTTTTTTTCCTTGATGGGTTTTCTATTTTGGGCTTTCTTCCCAGGTGAATTCCTTCAGACAAAAAGTTTGAAGGATTCTTACTTTAACTATTTTGCCGTGGGAACTTTTTTGAAGGAATTCCCTTTGTCTGCCTTTGCTCGTTGCCTTCCGCAAGGGCATTTGGCTTGATTCAATGTCCTCTGCAAGGGCACTTTTTCCTTTTAGCTTTGCCTTAGTCAATTTTTTGCTGATCTCAATAGGTGACATGTGGCAGTATCTACTGTGAAATTAGTGAGGACACATGGCAACATCCACTTAACTTATAGAGGCTTTAGATGCTTTTTTGAGAGTCCTACAGAAGATGACACTTGGCAGCTTCCGTTAAGCTTGAAAAATACTATAGAGATCAACGAGACTCATTTAGATTCTCTCAAATGATGATGCTTGGCACACTCTTCTTACTATAGCATCTCACTAGGGGCCCACCATAGTCTTTACTCAACAATCAAAACCAAAGGAAGAAACTATAGATGTCGACACTTGACAGTTTTTGCCGAGCTTCATCAGGGACATGTGGCGGCTTCCACTGAGCTTGAAAAAAGGTATAATGGGGATTGACAGATGACACTTGGTAGCATCCACTGAATCCTAAGAGAAGCTTTAGGAGAAACTTGAATTTGATCTCCGCAGGGATGTCACTAGTTGCTTGGCACTTCTTTCCTATAGAGTCATAGTTTTAAGCCTGTGGAGTCCGTAGAAACGTATCTGCCAAGTCCATAGTTTTGAGGCCTTGAAGTCCATAGAAACTGAGTCTATAAAAATTAACCTACAGAGTCCGTAGATTTTTGAAAAGCTTAAAGAATGAGGAAATTGAATGCTTGGAATAAATTTTTGAGAAGGGAAGAGATAATTTTAGCCCTGCAGGACCAAAATAGCTCATATGTTGTTCCAAAAATGAGTGACATTTTTAGGGAACAACATAGTGTATGAAATTGTATAATTACACATTCATTGAAAGGGGTTTCTATCTTTTTTTGATTTTTTTTAGTTTGTACAAGTGCACTCTTTCATTGAACCTTTGGTTCTTTATTCCCTGCAAGGTATTATATAATGTAGAAACTAAAAATTCTCATCATCAATTGATTTGATATTTATATTTTAAAAATGTGTCTTGTTATAGAGTTTTACTTTGTGTTGTTTTCATGGAGGCAACAAGTTGCAAAGCTATGTCATGGGTTGTTATGTTGGAGACACAAAGTTGTAGATCTATGTTGTGAACTATTTTAATTGAGACATAAATAGATGAAAAAATATTTTTTCAGTATTATAAGTATTTTATAAATTAAAAATTATATAATTGTAAAAATATGCATGATTTTATCTTACCTTCTTCAACTTGCAATGTGTCATGTTTACTGATTTGATTTTTCATTATTATTGTTTCTTCACTTGCATGCATTGCCATTAGTGATACACACTAAAAAATTGCTAAGTTTTTAGGTTTGAAAGATAAAGCATACACAATAAAATATTGTTAAGATGCTATATTTGAAAATGAAGCATGATTATAAAATAAAATAAAAATTTTATGCACCTGGTACTGATCAAAGAGATTGTTCTTGTATTAGTTACTCTGAATTTATCAAACAATTTTGAAATTGAACATTAAAATTTATTTGTTCTCTAGTTATTGTAATGCAAGATAAATTATTTTACAATTGTATACAAGCATGCACCATTCTAGCTCATGTATATACCCCTAGAAGTTCACATGTATATGAATTGTTAAAAGTAAAGAGAAGTCTCTCCCAAAAGAAGTTATCTATTTTATTTTCGAATGACCTTCCATTTTTTTATGAACCAATCATTTGAAATATTGGTATGTCTCTGTTAATGTCAACACCTTCCTCTATTTTTCTTTGTTGTGAATGGAGGGTGAAATTTTCAAGCTGAAAATTAGTGGGATCATAAAAAAATGATACCTATAATATGACTCCAATTGAATTCATCACTATCTAGACCCCAATAACACCTATTTTTTGCATGCAATAGAAATCACCAACACAATTTTTTTAGAGAGTTATGAATGCCAAAAAATGTTCAAGCTTGTGAATGATGAATACATTGAAATCCCCAAAAATAAATTTATCAATCAATTCTTAAATAAATAGGTGAAGATGTTATTCCTTAAAAACTTTAATGAGATTCAAAATATCAATAATTATCAAATCAGCATTCACACCAACAATGAATATTACATTGAAATCTTCTAAAATGGATGGCCAAATACATGTGGGCCCATAATGGTAGCTGAATATTTTTATATCCATCCTGAGAAGTTGACCTCCATCACTATGTAGATATTTTCTCAATATGATTATTGAATTTGGAGATAATGCTTCCTATATATATATATATATATATATATATATATATATATATTGAAATGCCTTCATTCAAGACACATAAATCATCAATCCTTTTTGTAGAAATTGTATAATGTTCCATTACCTATTTAGGTGTGATATTTTTTTCTACTAGTAGTGTCAAATCATGTTTGGTGAAGTAATCAATTTTTTTTAATAATATTTTACCTTCCAACTTCACATTTTTGCACCAAGTATCCATGTTGTTCTACCTTGAGGTTTTCAAGAAAGAAATAGACCATTTTTTCAATAAATCTGCTAGTTCTATTTTTTATTTGACTAAAATTCCTTGAATATTTATAAGTACTATTGTACCAATCATATTTAAATCTTATTTATCTGAGTCAGGTAAAGTACTAATTTTAAATAAATAAAACACCTTATTAAAATAATCTCAAATGGATTATTTTATAGAAATGAGGTATTTTCTCTCATGCAATTATTGTGTTGAATAGTTCATTTATGTGAATAAGTGTCTATTTTATTCTTGAATTTATTCCAAATTTTGTTTCCTGTTTCAAGATTATTCCAATCTCTCAATTGGATAAGGTCATGTGCAAATCAAACTATTTATAAAGATGAAGCCTTATAAACTGTGTCATTGGCTTCATTATATTGGTTACATATTTTATGAATAATATAGAATAGATTACGAGTTTTCAAAAATATTTCACTTCTAACAGAACAGTTATTTCTCAATGATAGTGAATTATATTCATCCTCTAAAATAATTCTCTATTGTGTTGTAATTGTATGTAGGTCATCTGCAATTTTGAAATTTACGGTTTTTTTTCTCCATCATATCTTCTAGGACTTATTTTGATTCAATAATAAATTGAGGGTTATTTGGATCAAAATGAATTAATAAAACATCTTTCATTGGAACTTTATTATTTTTTACAAATGTATAAATTATAGCATTCATCCCTCTTTCATTCAGATTTCTTATTTTGTTATTAGCATTCCCTAATTCATAAAGCTCTACAGGACTATTTAAGGCATAATTTCTAGAGAAAATCTACCATGTAGAGAATTCACTATGTATCTAATCAGAAGTTTATGTCAACAAAAGTGTATCAACTATTTGTTCGATATTATATTTCTCCACTAGTGTCAGTAATTGTGTAGCCTTTTTTAAATGTGCATACAAAATATGTTGCCCTTTCTTGTCTTGTTTTCTTTAATGTTTTTTTGTCATGACTGTATGGTATTTTAAATACATATTTACATGGTGGAAAGTAGAAGACAATGTTTCTCCTTGTTCATGTTTTTATTTCAACATATTTTATATTTTAATGACTAAAATATTTCTATCTATCGACTCAGACATTTGAAAGTTGTCATAGTTATTCAAATGAAACCCAAATTTTTTACAAGAAGGGGAAAATTTATTTTTTGTCAATTCTATTTTGTTGGGTCTAAATTTATTGAAATTAGCTATAACACAATGAAGAATTCCCGCTTCTCTGTTCCATATTTTTAGTTGGATTTAAAGGGCATATTCAAGTTCATCCTTATCACATGAAAGGATTATTTCAATCTGAGAAGATTCATTTCCCAATATAATGCTAAACAAATAAATATCTACATGCATATTTGGTAGACTAAACAACTCAAACTATCAATCAACAAGAATTTTTTCACCACCATAAAATAAATGATGGTAATGTGGATTTAATTTTAAATTTTGTAATTTAAATGATACTATATCCAAATTATCTTAGAGTGAGGCCTTATTCTACCTTTTAAGTGTGAGAATTATTTTTCCTCCCAAAGACATTTTGAAAAATAATTGAAATGATTTAAATATTGATATTTGTAAAATGTAAGTTGCATATTGCATCAGTTAATAAAATTATTTGTGATTTGTAGTGATTAATTGTATATCAACAAATGTGAATTATAAACTATAATACAAAATACATATTAAATATTTTTAATATATACACTAACTCACACTTAAAATAATAATGTATGACCAAATTAAAAAAAATTATATGTAGAGAGATGTAAAAATAATTCAAATAGGATGGCCTAAAAGTTAACTTTACATTTCTAACATATTAGGCACTAGCTAATATAATCTAATGGGAAAGGGAATCCACAAATAGTTATTTTAAAGGAGAAAGATGAAGGCAAACTATGTTTCTAATGTGTTAAAATGCCTATCAATAGGTACCTTTAAGACATCTCTTAGTAGATACCTTTCAAACATGCACAAGAGTGAATTTTTCCTTCAAAGTATCTCCTAAGAGATACCTTAAAGTTAACCATGATGATAGTACAAGTGTATTTCAAGGCCCTTGAAAGAATTTTCTAAGAGACACCTCAAAGGGTGGTGTCATACATTCAAAGGAACATTGAATGTATCTCCTAGTAAATACCTTAAACATGCACACGATTAGAATTTTCCTTCACCTTAAAATCACTATTGGGTGATAACTTATCAAATTAAAGGGCCTTCTAATACTTTCAAAGGTACCTTCAAGGTATCTCCTAGGAGATATGTTCAAGTTACCCATGAAAGTATTTCAAGGCCTTTGAAGGCATCTCTTAGGATATATATCGAAGGGCATTGTCATACATTCAAAAGGACATTGAAGGTATATCCTAAGAATTAATAATAATCACAAGTTCAATTTTTTATGCAATCTAAAACTAGGCTCCAGAGTGACCCATAGTGCATGTATACAATTCCTTTGATCATGTTTAGGAGACATGATATTATATAAAAGTGGAAACATGTCACTTATCCTTGTTTAGAACTTATTTTCATATCCTAACATTAATTAATTCCCTAGGGTAAATGTTAAGGCCAAGGTCATCAACATGTCCAAAAGTGTAACCCAATGGATACTTTTCCCATAGAAAAGAAAAAAAGAAAAAAATTAAGAAAGCAAGAAAAAAATAGATACTTGGGAAACCATAAAGTTTGTTTAGGAGGGCCATCCCAATGTGAACACCCATCTTGAACTTATCGATACATACAAAGTTATTCTCCATTGAGAAGATAATTTCATTAGTGATAATCTCAATTACACCATGGCTCCATGCATGACAAGGCATCCTACAAGGCATGTACACTAGGATAGGGTGGTCAAATTCAAATTAAATAAAGGTGACAAGCTCATAGATGTTAAAAAGTAATGGTGAATGAATTAGAAATCAATGTAGGATATCTTGAGTATTTTCATCGATCCCCCAACCAAGTTTACATCATTCAACCATTCAAGCTCGAGTAGACTTTAGATTCAAGTAATCACAAGACCCCTAACCACTATTATAGTGAATTACAACTTGAGAGATTAATGTAAGTGAAGAAACACTATTATCAAAATCTTGTGATATACCAGTACTCAGAAAATTAACATGGTATTATCTTTCATGACTTACAGGATAGCCCCAACACCATCTAGGTTCTCAATCAAGGACTCTACAAAATACCTTGATATTGTGTTCAATCCTATTTCATTCAAGAGGCATTATTTGAGTTATTCAACATTATGGGAAGTAGTCAAAAATATTGATATGTTTGTACTGGAATAAGAAATAGTAGCTAAGGATAAGCAACTAATAAAATACCTTCTCCCACTCAAGCACCAGGTCCTATACTATGCAGCTACAAAACTAGAAGTGATGTCATGCATCAATTTTCTACAAGGTCTGTTATTCAAAGGAAGAATCATGGATGGAGGTTATCTGCATTATGTAAATAATGACACTATTATCACATGCATATTTAGAGAATAATTTAACAATTATCTAAGCTTGCCTATTGTATATGTTACATATGACTTACATACTATATTTCAATGGAAAAATATAAACCATCGATAACAAGCTCTTAAAAATGGTTGTTGCTCAAGGAGAAATTCACCTTGAAATAACATGCCAAGAGCCTGATCCCCATTACTAGTTTCAAAATGGAAATATACATAGGGATGGTACTACTAAATAGGATATTTGGTCATGCTCATATTTACTATGTATACCTAGTATGGGTTCCCCTTCTAGACCTTTTGACTATCTCAGAGCATAACTACATATTAGGGGAAATCATTAGCGCATGCATCCAAGAGCATATTCTAGAGAAGGACAAACAACTATTAAAGGGAAATTTCTATATGATGTCCTATCTATTAGATAAAATCATGGGCACTTTGTCTAGGCATAATAGAGTCCTATGGGAGCCTAATGATGAGGTCATAAAAAATAGAATATGCATCTACTACAACTTTGTGCATATTTATTCATATGTGAGGAACATAATCAAGATTATTAAAGACCTTTATCTTCAAGCATGTATGGCTATTCATGATGATACATTTCCAATAATTTCCCCAAGCATAGCCTAAACACTAGCTAATAACATTGGATATTACTGGCTATATCCATATTTCATAGTGATTATGGTGATGGGGCACAAAGTAGATCTTCTTGAACTTCCAAAGTTTGTTTTGAACAAGGTGAATAAGCAAGAAAATGCTCATCATATTTAAAAAAACATATATAATGAGCTTATAAAAAATAATAATGCCACATTCCATAGGTCTCATGTAACCATTGGTAAAATGTAATACACCATTCATAGACAATTCAGAGAGGTCAGTAATTCCAAGACTGCCTATGCATTTCCCACCTTTCCTCATAAAAATTGGGACCCTCATATAAAGGTCCAAAATAAAATCCACACCCTCATCCTTGACTACAAACATGAGATGATCGATCATGAATTTATCTTCTTGAATGACAAAGATGACAATGAGGTTAGAGAAAGGGCTAAATGAGGACTTGCTAAGATTAATTCAAGTAAAACCATATTTAACACTTGATAGAGTAATGTATCAAATTCCACCTCCTAGAGAATAGATATCATCATATTTATAGATTTGAAGGCCATCACAATAGCTAAAAGGTAAGGTGTTTGATCCCCAACAAGCTCAAAGCTATCCTTGGGACCAACAGTAGTTGGTAGTTGATGCAGTCGGCAGAGAAGAAAAAGAATAAGCTAAGGAGGAACAACTACCTACCTCAACACAAGAACAAGCACGAGCTATCCTATTTCAACCCTCAATAATTGAAGTGATTAAGGTCAATCAAGAGTTATTTAAAGAGAGAATTATAGTTAGAGATAGTGCATAATTAGAAGTGATGATGGAATATAGGATTATATTCTTGGATTCCTCAGATAAAGAGGAAACACTAGCTACTTTAACCTCCATGCTAAGCATTATTCCCTCTTATTTTCCATCATAGTCCATAGGTCCATAGGTAGGGAGAAAAATAAAGACATGCCATAGAAATCCTAAGGACATACCACAGACCCATCCAACTTAGGAGGTAGACGAGGAGGAGCTATAATAGGCAAAGGTTTTGAGCATATAGGCACTCAAGGTCAAAGCACCTATCACAAGTGAGTCATCTGGTAAGGGCCCTTTGCTCATAACTCTATTGATTTTATTCCTTATGTCTTTTCCTAAAGTTTCTATCAACCCTTGCCCTATTGTCTCCACATTTATCCTTCAGTGGATAGTCTGAGTAGGTTTATTATTCGTAGACCCATCCATGAGTCTACCTACAACCATATACTTGTTCCTCCTTCCATTGCTATAATTTTTATCCCTATGGTTTCCATCCATTTTATTCCCTTCCATTAACATCCAATCAATCAACATTATCCTTGTCCATCCCAGATATTGATTAATCCATGGCTTTAACTTCATCCCCTTCTACCCAATTGAGTTCATCATTGACTCTTTCCACTCCACCCTTAGTAAATGTAGTGTTAACAATAAAGAGAGTACCTAGGAGGCAACCAATCTCTGTGGTTCATCGAATACCCCAATATGGGAACATAGACTAGTCAAATATTATATGGCATATAATGCCTAATCCTCCCACATCCACTGACAAAGAACCTGAAGAGAATGCACAACTAGAAGCATTTCCCTCTGATCCCTTGAATCTCACTCTTTCATATTGGGATAAAAAACCTAGGAGAATTGGCCTCTAAGAGGCCCAATCTGAAGATTATGGAATTGGAAATAGTGAGCTCCATGTTTGACAAATCGACTACATCAGTATAGAGGGTGAGAAATGGTAGGATATAAGATAACTTGGGTAGGATCTTGATCATGAAAGAGATGGAGGTTGTATACTCCTTAATCAAAAGAAAAATTAGGCATAAGGGTTAGTCCCATTATGTAGAGGACTTGAAAACATATATGGAGACCCACATGAAAGCTATCATGGCTATACATGAAGGAACTAAAATGGCTAGGTAAGATCTCGAGGAAGAGTTGGAAACACTCAAAGAACAATATCAAGTAATTTGGGTTCTTTAGGGCATTGAACATGATGTACATGATTCTTCCCTCATATTGTATGAAATATTTGATTATATTGATTGTTTAAGAGTTAGCTTGGCTCCACATGTTAATAACATAGCTAAATTATTCATTGCCCTCAAGGAAGATGATATCAAGTTGAACTTCCTAGTGTTGTATATAATAAGGCTTTTAGCCATCTAGATTTTATGATTCTATTGGAGGCCTCAAATTCTCTAAGATTATCATTAATAAGGCTAAAAAGGCTTTAGATTGGGTTTTATCTTTAGAAGTATTATTTAATAAATTGGTTGAAGAGGAAAAAGTGGTTGAATAGATTTTGTCAATACTAGAGTTATCTACTATTTGATAAAATCAAAGAAGGATGGTGATGAGAGATACATTTGATCGGATGTTCAAACAAGCCTTTGACAATTTCAAATAAAGCCTACAAATTCTGATCCTTGAAAACAAAAAGACTAAGTTAAATGTAGTAAAAAATAAAGCCACCAAGGTAGAGGCATTCAGAGTTAGTTTTAGAATGATCAAGGTGGAGAACAATAAGCTAGTTGGCAAGATTGGTAGGGTAACTAGATATACGTCTAATCATAGCATAGTATGCCAAGGCCTAAAAGAAGTATTAAGACTTAGAGGTGAAGAATAAAGTTTCTCAATAAGATCAATTTGCTAGTTCTACCATGCCAACTCCACCAACTCTACCAACAACAACTACCATGTTGATGCCAAATCAAACTACTATTCATATGGTGATAATAGTTTAAACATCTAGTGTTTCTTCAAGTTTACTTTCAGTCACTATGGAAGCTAATACTAATTATACTATAGTTCTCATAGTAGTCTTAAGACAAGTCAAGTTAGTGACAATTTAGATTGGATAATTTTTTACTATTTTGAATGTAATCGATGTACCCAAATAGTAAAGTCATAGTTTCACTTATATATTATAATTAAACTATATTTTGAGAAGCATGTTTAAATTGGATGTCTAGGCTCTTTTTAATATATCATTATGTAACTGAGACTTATCTTGTAGTCTATTGATATTTAAACAAAATGTTCTAATCTTGGACGATGAGGTGATCCCTTCCCCAAGATCTATATATAAATGAGTTTTAACCCTCTTTAAAAGGGTCAAAGTTTTTAATGGAATACAAGAAGAAATGAAGAATATTGATTGTCATATAATTGTGTTTGTTCTATCTTCTTCCCTTTTTACATTCAATAATTTTTATGTGTGTAATCACTACGGACGAATCCAACTGTAGTGTTTATGAATGATTAATCCTAGATGTGTTATAACTATTAAGAATTGATATGTACATTGATTTATATAGTTTGTAAATGTTGAATCATTATTCTAAAGTGTGTAGAAGTGTCTCAGTTGATACAATATTGTATGAGTAAGCAATAAATACCTTAGATAACTTCTTGGTTTGAGTTGTAACCTCTGTTATAAAGGTATGCAACCAAAGCCTTAAAAAGAGAAACCTTCAATTGAGACCCAAAAACACCCTATATATGATGACCTAGACCTCCAATCATGTTTGTTTGTAAGTGTGAAACAACTATGAATAGAAACATTGGTCTTTTAGAGACTTGTCCACTAAAGAGACAAACTAAGAAGCTCATGTTCAAAGACATAGAATCCTTTTCTACCTTAATCTTCCATTTTTTTTAAGTTTTGTTGATACCTACTCACCATAGATTAGTCTTTCAACCATCCGATTCACTTAGTTATTTTCCATTTTCTTAGAAACCACATGTCCACCCATAAAATTGGTTAAATAACCATTGGCTTAACCTGCTATTCCACCACTTGGTTGTTCAAACCACATACCTATAAATCATGGCATAGAGTGGAACTTAGTTCCATAGAGATCCCAATGTAAACCCCCATCCTGAACTTAGTGATAGGTAAAGGGTTATTCTCCTTAGGGATAATATTTTTATCAGTGATAAGCCACTTTCTTAGTGTTTTTTTTATTGAATTGTTATACTTCCATCCTACCACCATGTGCAAATCATGAGTAGCATATATAATTGGTAAAGATAATTACCTCTAGAATGCATCTCCCACCATAATGATCTTTAAATGGTGCAAGAAGGCATTCCCTATCACCTTTTTAATGAAGAAGAGATCATGCAACTGGTGTATACATGGAATTACTTGAAAAGAAGTGGCCATCAACTGCGTCAATGGAATCCTGTTATCTAAATAGTTTAACATATTGGTCATTGAGAATAGTGGAATCAAACACAATCTTAGTGTACTTAGTGGACTCCTTGATTTAAAACTATGGTGGAGAGACTCAACAATGGCCTAATAAATTTAAAGAATAGAATGCCTTTCGAAAGGATTTACTCTCAAATTTTTTGAACAAAAGTTGCTGGAAAGTATCCTTCTAATGAATAGTCTTCAAAATTTAGGATTTTGATGGAAATTTTTTGACATGTAAATCCCTGACATAAAATCCTCTAAAGATATAAAAGATAATGTTTCTAAAGAAAAAGTTCCTGATACAAAAGCTCCCAGAGACTAAGACTACAAATAAATCTACCATTTCAAAAACCTTCTAAAATAATTGTCGCTGCCACAAACTTACCAAAAGTAAATTGCCAAAGTAAAGCTTATATAAACCAAAAAATTTAAAATAATTCTTCCGATATAAAAGTTGTTGATGAAAAACCTTCTAGAATAGAAGCTTTTAATATAAAACTCCCAACATGAAACTTCACATAAGGATCTCTTCCATAGAGACCATTTTTGATGTGAAATTTTCCAACATAGAGAATCTAAGAGAGTTGAATAAGGTAGGTCACCCATGCTTCATTTTGGATGGAATGAGGTTATTTTTATATTTTAGATTTGAATAATTACCATGTTGTATGAGTGGAATTTTCCTTTACCTTGAATCTCCTTGTAATAACTTCAAGGTATCTCCTAGGAGATACCTTCAAGTTACCCATGAAGGTATTACAATGCCCTTGAAATAATCTCCTAATGGATACCTCAAGGTTGAACTTGCCCAGTGTTACTGAGGTTGTTAATATATTTAAATTATCTCTTAGGAGATACCTTCAAGTTACCCATGAAGGTATTACAAGGACCTTGAAGGAAACTCCTAGTGGATACCTTGAGGTTGAACTTGCCCAGTGTTATTAAGATGTATAAGGCATTCAATGAGTAAATAGGTATTTTAATCAAAGAAGGTATTTATCAATACATTGATTGTTGTGTATAAGGTCTCCTTAGCCAGTTCTTTTGGAAAGGGTTAGTGCTATTAAAGGCCAAATTTACTGGTATTTTCCATATAGTTAGATTATCTATGAAATTGAATTTATTAAGGTGCTTGAGCTATGCTAATTCCCATGGGATCAAGACACTAAGTTATTTTCCATTGAGATGAAGGAGATTAAGATAGGTGCAATTAGCAATCTGATTAAGAATGGGTCCTATAGACTGGTTGTTATAAATATCTAATTACATAAGAAATGGAAGCCATTTTTGAAGATCCTTTGGGATTTACCCTAAAAAAATGTTACCAAAGACATCCAAGTAAGACATGCTACATGGTTCTTTAAACCATTGAGGAAACCTCCTTCCATATTCATTCTAAGGAGCTTAATGCTCAACCCTTTCCTATTATCCTTGTGCTAACATGGAATTCTGACAAAGTTGTAGATGAAGAAAGCCTATGTTATTGTTCCCAAACTGCCATGTGAAGAGGGATTAGTTTGGGTTTTTGAATTCTTTTTTAGTCTTGCTAAGGCATCTAATGTTATCTTCTCCAAACTCTGGGATGGGGGTGACATAGTGACATGAAATTGACCACACTATAAATACCTCAAATAAAACTAAACTCATCATGCATATGTTTCCCATGGCTTAGCTTGTTACAAGAGGATATCAATAAGCTACAATGGATTTAAATACAAAGCCAATATAAAAGGGATTTACTTATTACCTACATCAGACTCCGCTCTTCCCCTAAAATTTTCCATGACTTTTCTCATCACTAATAGATGGATGATTATTATTATTAGTGAGATGTGAGGGTTCAAAACTATAACATATTATCTTAGCATACCCCTTTGTGCACACCTTTTTAGGCCAAATCCATGTACTTTCTATTTTTTTCTAATGAACATGTAGAAAAACAAGAGAAGTGAAGACTAAAGACTCTTATACTTCACACATAAGGATGTAAACTATTGAGAGAGCATGCATTGACACTTATAGGTTGTACATAAGAGCATGCATTTTAGGTCCTCCTGTGCACATGCACTTTCTACCTTAATTTAATTTAACAATTTTCACTATTACATGGAAGTAATTAATTTACTTGTAGATTAAAAAAAAGTTACAAATTTTTTAAAATGTTGTTAGAAGGATGCAACCCTAGGTTGGGGCTGGGTAGTAGTACCAACTACTAAAAGGGTGGTATGGTTGTGTTCACCTATGCCCTCAAACATGCTAAGGGATCAATTTTTAATGCATGTGCATAGCTCTTCTACCTCCCCAGTCAACATGGCATCTAGAACATTCTCATTCCCATTATTGACATGAAATTTATTGATGTTAAAATTCCTAGAGTGAAACTTTCTAAAAGGGAAGTTCCTAATACAAATTTGTAAACATGAAAACCTTCCTAGGAGATACCTTTTAAACATGCACAAGAGTGGATTTCTCTTTCAAGGTATTTTTGTCAATTAGACTTGCACCCCTGTGAACATAGTTTCAGGCCTTCACAATCTGTTGAAGCACGGAAACAATCCTAGGCTATGGGTAACCTAATTAGTGGATTGAATCTCTAGATTGTAAGGGCTAGATTCCTTTGGTGCATCAATTAGGATCTTTTCTCTATGCTACAAACTACCAGGGAAAAGAGAGAAAGAAAACTTGAAATAAAATCCTATCTAATGATGGTGATACACCTAAATTATAATTTGATCCACTCAATCTGGGCTTCTAAAAAACATTGATCTAGACAAGAAAAGGGTTGAACCTTCAACTCCAATTGACCACTATGCATAAGTATCTCATGAAAAGATTTTATCTATTAATTAAAGCTTGAGGTAAATGATGGAATAGGCCTAATTTAAGGCACTAAAAATGCACTTACTTCCACTATAACTTTAGCCAAAAGATATCAAACACAGAACATGACCTTCATAATCTAATCAGCTGGTAACTAGGTAAGAATCAGGACTTGTCAAGGATGAAAAATTCTATCACATGTGAAAATCATTGACATAAATACATTATACCAGCAGTTAGAAATTGAAAATAGTCCTATTAATCTAAAAAAGGTTACAAACTCGGTATTTGGTAGAATTTGGTCTTGCCAAAAGAGGGATACAATTCAAGGCTGAAAAGCCAACATATATAGAAACCAAACAATAGCCAAGAGGTTGGCACTAAAAATAGAAAAAGAGGTCACCTCAAATTCAACTTGTGTTGTCCAAATATTTAAAAATAAATCCTTTTGTCTTATTCTTACATGAAAACTCTTTGGTGTTGAAAAATTGAGGGTGAGCTAATCTCCTTCATGCATGAACAACACACTAATCTGGATGTCTAAAATCAATCTTGAACTGACTTGAAGCTAAATTGGAACATGAGAATGTCTTCTATTGTATGGAGAGCATGAGTGGATGTGATACTTGTCAATTAGTCAACTAGAGCTCAAGACTAGTCAACCTCTAAAATAAGAATAGTCAACTCTAAAATAAGAATAGTCAACTCCACAAACATGAAAAAACTCTTTGAAGATTGAGGAGCATGCATGAATTCCCATGTTGGCATAGAAGGGATGAGGTGGACCCAAGTTTGACGAGTCAAACTCTTGCATGGATAGCCACACCACACCTTAAACTAGGAACTCCACTTGAAGCTGAGTTGGACATTTAGGTGCATGAAATGACTAGGAGATAATCATGAATACAAAAAATAAACAACTAAAACATAGACCAACTAACTCCAAATGACCCTCCACTTGCATGAAATTCCATGTTGAATTAGTCTCTTATTCTTGTACATGTATTTATTCCAGTCATTTGCTTATGGTTTTAATCTTTGGCTATTTGTTTGTCTATTTCTCTCAAACTTTTGTCTCTTAGACAAAATGTCTGAGAATTATTTCTTTATGCACTTTCCTTTAATATATTTTATGGCTTCTCTTGCTTTTACTCTTTCCCTTTAATCTAATTCGTTTCGAGTATTTATTCCCCTTCTTTCCCTTCATTCATTTCCATGACCTTTTCCTTTCGTTTATTCCTTCAGACAAAAAGTTTAGAGGAATTAGGTATTCAGCTTTTCCTTTGTCATACTCATGGAAAAATTATCCATGGTAATTGTCTCTCAAAATTTTCTTTTGGCTTTCCCAAATTACCCTTCAGACTTTTGTAAAATTCCTTTTTTGAAGGGATAATAACCCTTTAGATTTTTGTTTTGGACTTTCCCAAAGGGCAAATGCTCTTTGGGTTTTCTATAATGGACCTTCTTGAATGGACTCCACCTTTTGAGATTCTTGCAAATAAACTTTCTCAAAGGGCACATACCCTTCATGATCTTCTAAGTGGATCATTTCTTTTCTATTAAGTCATTTTTTTAAGGGCACAAACCCTTCAGATTTTTTATTTTGGTCTATTTTCGAAGGTAAAAAAACCTTTGAATAAATTGAAAGTGTCCTTTAGAGTTTGTGAAATGAACCTCCTCAAAAGGAACCTACGCTTTAGGTTTTTTAAACTGCACCTTTTCCCTTTGTTGACTTACCCTTCAAAAAAAAGTAAGTGGACCACTAATTCCTTCAAGAATTTTGAAATGGCCCTTTAGGAATCTATAAGTGCCCCTTTTCCTAAGAAGTGACCTTTTAGAAAACTTGAAGTGGACCATTTCCTCAAGGATCGACCCTTCAAAAATCTTGCAAATGACCTTCAGGATTGTTGAAAAGGTCTTTAAATTTTTTTGAAATGGCCTCAAAAAAATTGTAGAGTACCTTTGGAACTTTTGAAAAGGACCTCAATATTTTGTAAAATAAACTTCTTCAAAAGTTAAAATGGCCTTTTTGAGAAGAACCCTTATTGTTGTAAAGCCTAGAGCTCGCTTTAGAATTTACTCCTTTCAACTGCTCTAATCAACATCTATTCTTTCCTACAAAGAACAAGATAAATGAAATAAAACCCCCTAAATCACCTATACAACCTCAAGGCTTGTTAACCATGGATTTTCAAGGATTTTTTTAGCAAGGGTGGCAATTTGACTTGTGGGGTCAAAATTGCCAACATTTTGGCAACTTAGTTGGGAAGCATGCTTGTTATGCTTGAGAACTCAAACCATAAACATGATATCAAACTTCTAAAACAATAGTAAATATGTTCCATGACTACAAATCTCTTTTGACCTAATATGAAATAACCTTCATTTTAAAATAAGAAGGGAGGCACACAAAAATAGGAAAACTAACTAAATAAAGAAACTATGCAAATAAGGCACTTATTTGGGACAAAATATACTAAACTAATGTGCTTGAACAAAACTTGGAGGAAAAAAAAATAACAAGGAACCTAGCTAACCATGATAAAGCATGATCCATTTGGATTAAAATGGAAATTCATAAACTCAGTCACTCTAAGAGACGGTACAAGTTGAAAGGTAAGATGTTTATTAATCATAACCTTGATAAGGCATTTTTCTTGTCTACCAACTATATTATCATCTTCTCATATGAGTCATCAACAACAAACTAGTCACCAACAAATACAAACTCATCAAGTACTTCCTAATACTTTTCATATTGCTTGTCATCTACCACCTTGTCAAGTGATATTTCATCTATGCGTTGTTCTTGAGTGACCACATCCTTTTTATTGACTGTTGCAAGTTTATCCAGCTCTTTAAGGAGCCTTGAATAGGCATCCCAATCTGTATTATGATATTGAATAGGTGATTCTTGATCAAATTTATCATAAACATGATCTTCCATAGGCAACCTATCTGCATAGAGCTCTTTAATTTCTTGTAGAAATTCAAGGTACATCTGTCAATCATCTTTTTGTTCCTCATCTTGATCAATTGGAATAGAATCAGCTTGAAATCTATCTGGATCCTTCTCAAAAGGAGATACCTGTAACTCATTTATGACTTCAATTTACACCAACTCCTCTTGGAGTTCCTCCACATCAAGATTAGCCTTCTCATTCTTAACTATAATTGGATTCTCAATAACAACCTTAAGTGAAGCATCAATGTGAAACTCTTTCTCAAACATACTTGAAGCATCCTCTTCACACTTTGTAGAAACTTGACCTGTAGCTGTAACTTCTTTTTCAATTTTCTAGAGGACAGGCTCCTCCTAAAGAAGGGAGATGGTGGGAGGGTGATAAAATTTATTTATTTGAGAGGGAGAATGAAGCATGGGAGGTTTATCATAATTAGATTTTGGAATCTAGAGGATAATGGAATTATTTAGGGAGTTTTGGAAAGGAGGGAAAGAGAAACTCTTAAAGACCTCTGTATTATGTTCCTTCCACTTGGCCATTACCTCATCAAAGTCTAAAATGTCCTTGTCCTCATGCACAACTTATGCTTGAGAGATGAGTTATGAATAAATGGGACTATAATAAGGCTTAGCCTCATGAATAAGCTCTTGAATACAACTAGTAATCTCACTTAGCACACACTAGGCATGATTAAGAACTTCATGAGAATAAGGAACACAAGAACCCTTTTTAAACAATCTATTCAACTCAATTTTCTACCTCTCCCAAGCGTCCATCTTCTCCAATACAAGAATACATAGCTCATTTATCTCTTCTAGATCATTAGACACATTTTGAAATAGACCATTCACTTCTTCATACTGAGAATTTGAAAAAACTTTCCTTGCATATGGTAGTATTCTGAGCTCTATTTCATTCTTTCTTTCTTGAAGACAAGACTACTCATATGCAGAATCATAGCCATATGGGAAAGATGAAATCTGGTCTTGAGACTGATATGGCTCACAAATAAGGTAAGAGTCATGCTCTTGATAATAAGGATTATGAGAAATTTGATAAGGCTCAACATAGCTTTGATAATACTCTTGATAAGGCTGATTAGGCTCATAAAAAGGCTCATAGGTATCATAATAAGGCTGGTATGATCCATTATTGGGATGATAAGGAAACATATCATAGGAATTCTCTTCATACATAGCCATAAAAACTCATTCATGATAATGCAATTAAAATAGACTTATATGGAAACTATGCATGGACTATTAGAAGTAATTACTTGAGTTTGGAATCACTAAATACTTCATGAAGAACACTGCTACAAGCATAATTTCACCAAGATCAGCTCCAAACAGTTCCATTAGGTGTGTCAAAAACTATTGTCAATCATAATTACACCCTTATGAAGGTCATTTTAGGCCTTCATAGTCTACTAAAACATGGAAACAATCCTAGGCTATGGGTGATCTAATCAGTGGATTGAATCTCTAGATTATAAGAGCTAGCTCCCTTTGGTGTATCAATTAGGATCTTTGCTCTACATTGCAAACTACTTGTGAAAAGAGAGAAAGAAAACTTGAAAGAAAATCCTATTTAATGATGGTGATACACCTGAATGATGATTTGATCCACTCAATTTGAGCTCCTAAAAAACACTAATCTAGACAAGAAAAGAGTTGAACCTTCAACTCCAATTGACCACTATGCATAAGTATTTCATGAAAAGGTTTTATTTGTTAATTAAAGCTTGAGGTAAATGATGGAATAGGCCTGATTTAAAGCACTAAAAACCCACTTGCTTCCACTTTAACTTTAACCAAAAGACATCAAACATAGAACATAACCTTCATAATCTAATCAGCTAGTAACTAGGTAAGAATTAAGACTTGTTAAGGAAGAAAAATTCTATCATATGTGCAAATCACTGACATAAATACACTATATACTAGTAGCTAAAAATTGAAAATAGTGATTTTATTAATCTTAAAAAGGTTACAAACTCAATCTTTAGTAGAATTTGATCTTGCCAAAAGAGGGATACAATACAAGGCTAAAAAGCCAACTTATATAGAAAATAAACAACAACCAAGATGTTGGAACTAAAAATAGAAAAGGAGGTTAACTCCAATTCAACTTGTGCTATCCAAAGATTTAAAAATAAATCCCTTTGTCTTATGCTTTCATGAACACTCCTTGGCATTGAAAAATGGATGGTGAGCTAATCTCCTTCATGCATGAACAACATGTTAATTTGGATGTATAAACTCAAGCTTGAATCGACTTGAAGCTGAATTGGAATGTGAGAATCTCTTTTATTGCATGGAGATCATGAGTGGATGTGACACTTGTTAATTAGTCAACTAGAGCTCAAGACTAGTCAACCTCCAAAATAAGAATAGTCAACTCCAAAAACATGAAAAATCTCTTTAAAGATTGAGGAGCATGCATGAAGTCCCATCTTGGCATAGAAGGGATTGGGTGGACCCAAGTTTGACAAGTCAAATTCTTTCATGTAAATCCATGCCACACCTTGAACTGAGAACTCCACTTATAGCTGAGTTGGACCTTTGGATGCATGAGATGACTAGGAGCTAATCATGAATACAACAAATAGTTAACTGAAACTTAGACCAACCAGCTCCAAATGACCCTCCACTTGCATAAAATTCCATGTCAACTCCATCTCTTGTTCTTGTGCATATATTGATTTGGTCCATTTGCTTATGGTTTTCATCTTTGGCTATTTATTTGTCTATTTATCTTAGTCTTTTGTCTCTCGGATAAAATGTTTGAGACTTCTTTCTTTATGCACTTTGCTTTGATATATTCTATGGCTTGTCTTGCTTTTGTTCTTTCCCTTCGAGCTAATTCATTCTAGGAATTTGTTTCCTTTCTTTTTCTTCATTCATTTCCATAACATTTTCCTTTGGTTTATTCCTTCAGATAAAACATCTAAAATAATTAGGTCTTTGGATTTTCCTTTTTTGTATTCCCATAAATAAATTGTCTGTTAGAATTGTCTCTTGAGCTTTTCTTTTGGCTTTCCCAAATTACCCTTTGGACTTTTGTAAAATTCCTTTTCTGAAGGGCTAATAACCCTTTAGATTTTTGTTTTAGACTTTCTTGAAGGGTAGATGCCCTTTAGTTTTTTTGTAATGGGCCTTCTCAAAGGGACTCTACCCTTTAGGATTCCTATAAATGAACTTTCCTGAAGGGCACATACCCTTCAGGATTTCCCAAGTGGACCATTTCCTTTTTGTTAAGTCCTTTTCCAATGGGCACAAACCTTTCAAATTTTTTATTTTGGTCTTTTTCTAAAGGGAAGGAACTCTTCAAAGAAATTGAAAGTTTCCCTCAAAGTTTGTGAAATGAACCTCCTTGAAAGGAACCTACCCTTTAGGTTTTTTGAACTGCACCTTTTCCCTTTGTCGAACTACCCTTCAAAAAAAAAGCAAGCGGACCACTAATTCCTTCGAGAATTTTGAAATAGCCATTTGGAAATCTGTAAAGTGCCCCTTTTCCTGAGAAGTGACCTTTTGGCAAACTTGAAGTGGAGCGTTTCCTCGAGGATTGACCCTTCAGAAATCTTGCTAATAACTTTCAAGATTATTGAAAAGGTCCTTGAAACTTTTTGAAATGTCCTCAAAAAAATTGTAGAGTACCTTTGGAACTTTTGAAAAGGACCCTGGGATTTTGTAAAATGAACTTCTCTAAATGTTGAAATGGCTTTTTTGAGAAGAACCCTTATTATTGTAAAGCTTGAAGCTCCCTTTAGAATTTTCTCGTTTCAACTACTCTAGTCAACATCTATTCTTTCTTTCAAAGAACAACACAAGTGAAAGAAAACCCCCTAAATCACCTAGACAACCTCAAGGCCTGTTAACCATGGATTTTTAAGGATTTTTCAACAAGGGTGGTAATTTGACCTATGGGGTCAAAATTGTCAATATGTATCTCCTTGGAGATACCTTCATGTTACCCTAAAGGATATAATTTCAAGTCACCCATTAAGGCATTACAAGTCCCTTGAAGTAATCTCCTAGTAGATACTATGAGGTTGAATTTGCCCACCATTATTGTGGTGTATAAAGGATTCAATAAGTAAATAGGTGTTTCAATTCAAAAATGTAGTTATCAATATATTGATTATTTTGTATAAGGTATATTTTAGATCTTATCGAGGAGTCAAGGTGTCTTAATTCTATGATTCAATGTAAAACCCATCAAAATTCTAGACCTCATAAGATCATCAAGAGAGATTTAAATAAGGTAATCCTTCATTACGTCATTTTGTATTGAACAAGAATTACACTAAAGGGAATTTTCATAAGTTCAAGAAATTATAAGTCCCTTGAAGGAATCTCCTAGGAGATAATTTTAAGGGCATTTCCATACATTGAAAAGAATGTTGAAGGTATCTCCTAGGAGATATATTCAGCATGCACATGAGTGGAATTTTCCTTAACCTTCAAGGCATTACTGGGTGATAACTTAAAGGACATTGTAATAATTTCAAGGTATCTCCTAAGAGATACCTTCAAGTTACCCATGAAGGTATTAGAAGGACCTTGAAGGAATCTTATAGTATATACCTTGAGTTTGAACTTACCCAACCTTATTGAGGTGTATAAGCAATTCAATGAGTAAATAAGTGTTTTAATCAAATAAGGTAGTTATCAATACATTAATTGTTATGTGTAAGGTCTCCTAGGAGATACCTTCAACATCCCCTTTGAGTGTATGATAATGCCCTTCGAGGTATCTAATATGATATTCCTTCAAGGGACTTGTAATACCTTTATGGGTAACTTGAAGGAATTACAAGGCCCTTGAAGGAATCTCCTAGGAGATATTTTGAAGGGTGTTGTCATATATTACAGGTATCATTGAAGTTATCTCATAAGAGATACCTTCAACATACACAAGTGGAATTTACCTTTACATGGAAGGCACTACTAGGTGATATTTTAAAGGCCCTTGAAATACGTTTAAGGTATCTCTTAGGAGATATCTTTCAAACATGAAAATGAGTGGATTTATATTTCAAGGTATCTCCAAAGGAGATACCTTTCAAACATGCACAAGAGTGGATTTATCCTTCAAGGTATCTCCTAGGAGATACCTTTCAAACATGCACAAGAGTGGATTTCTCATTTAAGTTATCTCCTAGGAGATACCTTCAAGATATCCATGAAGGTATTACTTTCACAATTTTTCCTTTGTACAAGAACCCAATGCCAACTCAACCTCAATTGACATGTGGAAGTATCACATGCACTGGTCACTCAACCATATAAAATTTTGATCTTTATCACACATATTTTAGCTTTCAAAAATTCTCATGACCCAGTGACCCAAAAAAAGTCTACCACTTGGCACCCAATCATGACCTTTCAAGGATCCTATTATTTTATAAAGTCTCATGACCCAAATATCCTATTGCATTGTGCCATGTAGCACCCATTCATAGCATTTCAAGTCCAAGGAAGAGTTAAAAATTCCATACCTAATGACATAATGAGAATGTACCACTTGTCATTCAATCACTATGCTTCATCCCACAAAGGAGTTATAACTTAACTACATCATGCCATATGGCACCTGATCATAGCCTTCTAAGGCCTTAATTTCTTTCTAAAGTCCTACAAAAAATGATCCAATTGTCTCATGCCACTTATTACTCATTTTCACCTTTCACACCTCCACAAATAAGGTGAAATATTTAATATCTCAATACTGTGATTATATGAACAATTGACAGTTGGCACTTAGTCACTTAAATCTTGGATAGATGGATACTATATGGAAACCACTCTGTAGTTGGGACCAATAGGCCGAGTACATGTGGACCCCTATCTCATAATAATAATGTGATCAGAGTAAATTGTGAAACCCAAAAAAGACTGATCCAATCAAAAGATGAGACTTCATAGAATATCACGCAATCCACCTAGATAGTTTGATATTCAAAATAGAAGACTGAAGTGCATTGAAAATTTGAAGTTTAGAGCACGTGTCAAGTATATCACTAGTTTTAGGTGAAAATTAAATGTTGGTGGGAGTTGTTTTGATGGTTATAAAGCCAAGTTACTTCATGAAAAAATTCAAGCATAAAATAGTAGGCCATGTGGAACCCAATGAAGAGTGATACAATCAAAAGATGACACTTGGTAGAATATCATACAATCCACTTGGATAACCCAATGTTTGAAAAATAACTAAGCATTGAGCATGTGTCAAGTATGGCACATAATTGTTCGTAAAGTGTTGGTTATAATAGCTATCCATAAAGCACCAATTATATCATGAATTGAATATTGATAAGGCTCATTTTTGTGGTTATAAATCCAAGGCACCTCAAAATAAAATTCAATCCTATGATGAGAAGATGCATGGATAAACCAAGAGTAGTGATTGGCTGATCTCCAAAAAATGGATTTTTGAAGCCGTTAGAACAAAACTATAGAGCCACCTAGGATTTAAGTCAAAGCAAGTTCCTCAACAAAATAATCCAACCAAATAATAACAACACCATGATTACATGATAAGGTGATGCTTATCACTCAGTCACCCAATCTTGAATATTTGGATGCTACTTGGAAACCATCTGACAGCTAAAACCATAGGATGATGACACATGAATCCTTTACCTTATGGTAATACACTATCAAAGGAAGTTACTCAACCCAAAAAAGCATGAGCCATTAAAAATGTGTCACTTGGTATAATATCATGTAGCACACCTGCTAATTAAAATAAAAGGCTAAGGTACATAAGGTAATGTCATTATCTAATGCGTGTTGAGTATGACACCTAAAACACACACACACACACACACACACACACACACACACACACACACACACACACACACACACACACACACACACACACACACACACACACACACACACACACACACACACACACACACACACATCTGTGAAGAACCAATTTTTGGTACAAATTAAATGTTGATAAGACTTATTTCAGTGGTTATAAAGCCAAATCACCAAAAGGGAAAACTGAAGCCTATGATGGGAAGACGTGTGAATAAACTGAGAGCAGTGATTGACTAGTTTTCAAAAGTGAATTTTCAAAGCTGTGAGAACAAAACTGAAGGGCTACCTCAGCTTTAATTCAAATCAAGTAAAAGATACTTTCCATTTATGGCTTGTATTTTGCATTTCAAAATTTTAGAAAAAATCTAGAGTAATCTTGTAATCTCAAGGCTTTGCATTCACTTTCAATTGTTATCTATTGAATAACTCTGAATTACTCTATTCTATTTTCTAAAACACTTTTATGCATTCATCTAGCATTAATATAATATAAGATCTCATCAATAAAAATTTGAAAGCCATGTCTAAAGTAAAAATGTTTGCAACTACCAAGTAAGAACAAGTCCCATTTCTCTATTCATATGGGACAAACATAGTCTTCTTAGACATGAATTTAAATATCATTTCATTAGCCATAGATGAAAAACACTACAATGACTTATTCTACCATGTGGAGAGGATGATGGACTAGGACAATGATGATGTGGAAGATGCCTGTGTTGTAAAAGAAAGGTCTGACATCTTGGCACTTAAGTCTATGAGACTGCACAAAGTTGCATCCAACCCATATGTACTCGTCCATGTGGATTTAATCCACTAAATATTCATCCATTCTTGGTGTATAGATAACATGATAAAATATTTAAATTTAGGTAATGATATCACTATATAGCTGAGTTAGCCTTCTAGGCCTACTATGATTTACCCATCCCTAAAATTATTTATAATCAAGAAACCATAACCTAGTGGCTCAACTCACATAACATTAGAGAATTTTTTACAAGCTAGATGGAAAACTCGAGGAAGTTTATCTTCAAGTCCAAAATTAAGAAGATTGCCATCACCTAACTTAGGAAGGGGGTGAGGATGTAGATGGCCATGATGAACAAGTTACATGGAGTAGAAGACACTAGCCATGTGGATGAGAAGTGGGTTCCACTCCTATCCATGATCATAAATGATTACACCACTCCTCTTATTGGGTAATATTTTCCTATAATTGAGCTTCCCAAACTAGGAAGACCATGGCCAACCAAAGAAATCATTTTTATATGATGTCCTACTTTTTTGATTCCATCTATGATAGTATAAAGTTACCCAAGTTTACCAATTGGGATCTAAAATTGAAATGGACCATGTCCCATATATTCACAAAGGTTAGAATTTATAGGTACAAGTAGGAGATGTAGGTAATTTTTGAGTAGTTCTACCTAATTATATACAGGGCTATCCATGAAAGGACTATATCCAGGTTGTCAAAAGAGATCAAGGTAACACTTAGCACATTAGAAGCCTACATGTACTACCCTAAATGCATTATAATAAGAGTTGATGGGATTAGAACAACACCATTTAGGTTTCTCATCATAATGCTAGATAAACTAGCTAAGTAAGAGATTTCCTTCTAACTACTCATAAGATTAGATAGACTCTACAAAAATAAGAAGGGACCTATCCATCCCCAATTAACTAACATTGACAAATTTCAAGTTGACAATTGATACTCAATCATGGCTATTTCCAAACATAGGTCCGCCTTTAGTGTAAAAAAAGACACCGACAGGGAATGGGACCCTATGCACTTGACATTTAATCACTGCATCAGACACATGGTAGCTCTCAGCATTACATACAATCATGAGCCTGAGGAGGGAGATCAGTTCTACCTTAATGCAACTAATAATGTAAATTCAAGCAAAATATGAGGGTTGTAAATATCACATGGGTGAAAGGAAGACTAGATGGTACATAGTTTTTTATGGTGTCTAAAAAATAAGATACTTAGGTTAGAGCATCAACATATTTGGTCCATACTGTTAGTATTGGAGAAGAAGGCTTGATAGACCCATAACTTAGTTGAAGAATACTCTAGGCATTGTCTACCACTTTGGAGAAGAGAGGATTTGGTTCAAGGGAAAAATTTGAGTATGATTCTATCTCAGGGGTCTCATCTAGAAGTCTATCCCAAATATAAAGTGCCACTTCTACACAGGAAACACCTTTAGTAGAGGCAACAATAACTCCTACACCAACAACTTCAAGTCATCCATTGCCTCTCCTTCCTCCTAATGGAGAAGGGATAAGTATTAAAGGTCAAGAATGTATTTCCTTACCTCCCTATTTCCTCTACAAGTAACCCCTAAGCATATTTTGATAACCTCTGACTCTAGGCCATGTCAACCTCCTACCTTACAAGCCTCTCACCAGACGTATAATTAGGCCTGCGATGATGCCATTACCTACTATCACCCCCTTTAGCATATCATCCACCTTTACAGTTTTGATAATGGTTAATTTTCCCCTACTTATGCCTAGACCTAATCCATAATTACCTAATAAGAGGCCCACTATTGTCATCCCACAAGTTCCCCTATTCTCTACTAGTTCTTAAACTAGTAGCAGTGTTTTTTCATCCCCTATTTATGTGTTTATATTGGTCATAACCATTGATTCCTCCTAAATGTCTGCCTTCTAAGGGCTAACTCCAACTCATCTATTACTTCCATCAATAGATCCCCCCAAGTGGTTCCTCAAACAAGACATGGATTAAGCATATGCAATTGAGTACAGAGAGGAACCCATATTTGGTCATAGTATAACCCCCATAGGTCATGTTGAAATTTGACAAGGAGGCTGGGGCAATGAAGAGGGTGACCAAGAGGAAGGTCACCTACCTAAAATAGACAATCATGTATTAGTCAGAGGAAACCTTGTTTGAGTTGACAAAGAAAAAAAAGGCCAAGCAGGGACAATAAAAATATTATGAAGAGGACCCCCTCTCATCTATACAAGAAACTATGGATGTGGTTGTTGAATTTGTTAAGGGAGTGTAAAAAATAACATCTGACTAGGATCAATAGCATAAGGCCACCTTACCAGAGTAGACTATAATAAAAGTGGAACATGTCATGGGAGAGATGTTTGACATGCTACATACATTGGTTCAGTATAAGGTAAAGGGAGATGAAAGATATAATAGAGTCCTTAAGGCAGAAGTGGTATGGGAAATCAACTTGGTGAGGTTAATCATAATGAATAAATTTGAGGACCTAAATTTGATTCCCATGGAGGACTTGAGCATTGCTCAAGCCTATGTGATTGGGAGGAGGAAAGCCCTAAACTAGTGAATTGATTAAATAAGGTCACTGGGCCAGTCTCTCACATAACACGGTGATAAAGTCATTACCCTACTGAAGGATGATGAAATTATGCACCTTGCTAACAAGGATGGATCCATTGTCAGCAAGGATTCCTTCAAGGCCCATCTATATAACTTTGCAGTAAACTTCCAAAAATAAACCATGGCTAGAGGGGTGACCTTCAAACAAGAGAGGGTATATTTGGTAACCTCTACCAATTAGAGGATCAAGAAGGCTATAGCCATCAATTAAGTTATAAGACCTATCTTAAGTAAACATTATATAATGGTCAAAATCATATCCAAACTATTGAAGGAGCCCATCATCGATCTGAGATTGATCAATAGAGAATATAAGAAATGTTCTAAATCATAGAAAGGGCAAGTTGAGGCCCAAAAACAAACTACCATCACATGAGTAACCACCTCATCAGTCCCTCTTAGAATGTCTTCTTTCTCAACTAGCACTACCACTCCATCTTCTTCTCTAGTAAGAGTTCCATCATCAATTACACCAATGGGATCCCATCCCAACCCTTCATGAATAAAATAACCATCTATTGGGCTCCTTTTGAATAGGATTCATGTCTCATGGTCCTTTGAATTACATTTGAAAATATTCCCCTATTTTGAATGAGGAATATTCTCTAACTTTAGGATATGGGAGACCTTGTCTACTGATAAATGTTGTATTGTTTAGTTCCTTTTGTAATCGAGGCATTTAAATGGCATATATATATGGGTTATCCCCCTTCATTTTAATTCAAATACATAATTTTTTGAGATTAATGCCAAGAGAAATTAAATTATTGTAATTGACTCGTTGCCTTTTCATTATTTTCATGCATTCTTATTTATCAGTCTTTGTTAATGATATAGGATCTCTTTTCTTAAATGGTTTTAATATGTCATTAGTGTTTCAAATGCATCTTTTTAGTTTGTCTTTTCAGCTAAGCTAACAAAGTTTGTTATGCATGATTTATTTTCCTCCTACTTTACTAGTGAATATGTTTAAGGCAATTTACAATAGATAATATTTTAAAGTATCCTTTTTAGATATGTGTATTATATTCACCCTAGAATCCTCACTACATTTATGATATTCTGAGTCTAAGCATTAGGATATCATAGACATTAGTTTTATTTACATTATTGTTAAAGTAACTAAAGAGGAATATTGTTTTATTATTTGTAGTATATCCTTGACTTAGATATACATCAACATATGTATCACCTTATACACACACACACACACACACACACACACACACACACACACACACACAAAAATAAAACCATCATATATATAAAGTTATTCAATTCTATTGCACTAGCCACCAAAGACCAAGCATTACAATGATCTATTTTACCATGTGGAAAAATATGTAGACATAGATAGTAACAATGAGGAAGGCTCTGGTAATGCAAAATATAGGTTGGATATCCTGATACTCAAGTTTGTAGGATTACACAAGGATACATCCAACCTAGAGGTACTCCCTTTTGTGGACTTAATCCACCAAATGTTTCTTCAATCTAGGTTTGTAGAGAATATTATCTAAGTTTTAGGAAACTAAGGACCTTGTCCACTAACATGTGTCATATATATGGTTCTCTTGTAATCATCTTAGGCATTCAAAGTCCTATAAATAGGGTCCCTCCCCCTTCATTGTACCTCATAATAGAATTTTTTGTAAGTAATGTAACGAGAAGGAATAATTCTTGTGATTTGCTCATCGTTTCATTATTTTCATATGTTCTTGTTTTTCAAGCATTGCTAATACCACATGATTTTATTTCTTCACTGTTTAAATCTAAAAGTAGTTATTTGAATGTATCTTGTTAGATTATGATTTTATCTATTCTAACAAAGTTTGTTATGTATGCTTTGTTTTCTTTCTATTCTACTAATGAATGTGCTTATAGAAATTTTTTGTAGGTTGTTATTTTACAACATACTTTCTAGATATATGCATTTTATCTACCCTAAAATCCCTACTACATTTATGGTACTCTAAGTCTAGAACTAAGATCCCATAGATGTTAGTTTTATTTTCATTATAGTAATAAGGAACCAAAGGAGATATGTTGGTCTTTATTGTTCCAAATAAAACTTTCTTTTCTGCTCTACCCTACTTTCCCTTTTGAACTTTTTAAAGATGAATCACTTTAGATTAATGTTCATTGTAAATATCCACTTATTCACTAAAAGTTTGGGCATATATTGGAAAAATAAAAAATCAATTTTACATCATAACAATACAAAAAAAATTAGATAGATTATGTCACTACTGAGTTTCTATTGTCCCTATAGTAGGGCCTACTTACAAGCTAAAGGTGGTGGCCACATAATCATTCTAGTAGGACTAAATTAAGCCCTAAGGTCTTTCAGTACCTATACTATAAATTAAGAGCTTCATCATCATCCACACTAGCAGGATCCCACACTGACACCTCTAGAGAGAGATAGCCACTTGTCAATCTTTATTTTAATGAATGTCATGTTCTAATTCCCCTCAATATATTGTAAAATATTCCCCTATTTGAATATGGAAGATTCTTTAGTTTTTAGAACACAAGGGACTTTGTCCACAAATAGATGTCATGAATTTGGTTTCTTGCAACTAATATAACCATCTTAGGCATGAAAAAGGTCTATATATAGGGGTTTTCACCCTCAATTGTACTCAAAATAGAACTTTTGTGAAATTAATGCAAATAGAGAGAAGAATACCTACAATTTGTTCACTCTTTCATTACTTTCATATTTTCTTGTTTCTTAAGATTTGCTAATGACAAATAATTTCATTTTTCTAATGGTTAAGTTTGATAGTAGTGTCTTCAATGCATCCTATTAGTTTATGCTTCCTGGTATACTAACAAAGTTTATCTATGTATGCTTTGTTTCCTTATACCCTGAAAATGAATGTGTTTAAAGGTAATTTGATGTGGGTAGATATTTTTAAGCATATTTTTTAGATATGTGCTTTATATTTACACTAGAATCCTCACTACTTTTATGATATTTTGAGTGTAGCACTAGGATCTCATGAATGTTAGCTTTATTTGCACTATTATCAACAAGAATTAAAAAAAACCCATTAGTCCTTTAATGTTTCAAGGCAAACATTTTTTCTGCTTTATCCTGATTCCCTTTTTTGATTAAGGTTCTATTGGGTGAATATTTTGTCATCAACTAACTAAAGGAAAAATGGGTATATCAACCACAACATAATGAGATAAATCTCTCCTCTCAGCAAGGGGAGGTTCCCTATAAACTATTATAAATTATTCTAACTCAAAATTAACTCAGGGGTGAGATCATACCATCCATTTCTCTTTTTTCAAAAATGATGTTTACAAAATAAAAGAAAACTTCCTGATATGGACAGAAACCACAAGAAATCCATGAGAGTACAAAGCCTATAATTGCTTCTCTTACTGATTTATAACTTATATAATAGTAGAATGAAGTGCAGCCCAAAGTCTCCACTGAAAACTACAATAGAGTATATGAGCACAAAGGATAAAATTAGTTCAAAGCCTTTCTAATACCCTTCGTACTAAAACACAAAAAACATAAACTAAAGACAATTATAGTAGCACAAAGTCTCCATAATTAAATTCAAAACATCTTCCAGAATATTTTCACTCACTCTGCTTATTTAATCAAATAGATAAGATTGCATTAGGAAAAGGACGTAAGAACAATTTCCTAAACAACACAAGTTATTCCAATATAAAGTTTGAAAAGTCACTTGTTTTCTCATTCATTTAAGAAAATATATGATTTACAATCTGAGCTCAAATTTTTAAAAGGCATCTCAATTTGGATAGAGTTTTTGCTTCCAATAACTAAAAAAAGATCCCTATTACAAAAGAGGCTCTCTTTATTTATAGGGAGAGACCTTGAGGATTAAGAAAAGACTTAAATATTTTGACCTAGTCAAAGATAGAAGTCTTTGTTGACTTTAGACTTTCCATATTTTTACATGTAATTGCACATGACAAAAGTACCTATGCAAATGTCCAAAGTGGTTACAAAAGTGCATTTGAAAAAATGGAAATTAAATCAAAGGAAAATTGATTCAATTTGTAGCCCCATCTTTTTTCATGTGATCATCATACATGGTGATAGCTACTTGTATCCCGATACTGTTTGGAGTAACATTATTCTTGGAAATCACCTTCACCTTAACTATGGCATCTCTCACTACTGTGACCAATTTTGTATGACTAGTTAACCTAGTTTTTAGATTATCTAGAGTTAATTGATTGTCTAGAATGTTATCCATAGAGACTACTAAAAATGCTTTCTCTTCAAATTCTTTTCAAAACATACCTTTAAATTCCTGAATCATTTCTTCTATTGAAAGGAATAAGTTGTCTTGCAATGTAAGCTTGCAAGGTAGCTCCTCCAATTTATGAAAAATACTAATGTCACTTTATTAATTGAGGTCATTTGATGATTCAAGGTCTTTGATCAATTCTTTAAACATTTGACTCCTATATATCAATGCTTCTTTAGTTTCAGTGTAAGAGTCTCTATGAAAAATGATGCCAATTGATATTACAGTGATCATTTTTAAATTATTCATCTCCATCCACTTATCAAGATAATTTCTTATGCTTTCAATATCTTGAGAAATAATATTAATAAGATCATCCAGTTCTACTCTTGTTTTTCTCATTATATCCATTTTCTCATATAACTCTGTGGGCAAGGAAATTCCTTGTGTGTGCATATTGTCCAAGTATGCTTCAAGTAATTTTCCCTTAAGATAGGTCTTTTCTAAATTTTGAATCATGAAATCTTCTATGGAAATGGCTTTTGGAGTTACTATTTCTAGAGTGAAAGTGATCCTTCTTACCACTACAGTCAACTATTCCACCATTGCTTTATAATGATCCTTCATCTCTTTCTCTCTATCAAACTTCTAAACCAAGACATCCATAGCTGATTGCATATCACTTTCATGAGTTATCTTACCTAACTCAACTCGAGAGATAGAGTAGTCACTTATATCAAAATTTTCAAGAGTTACATCCTGTAGAGGTTTTGTTATTTCTAAAAATTTGTGCCCCTTATCCCCAATCATCTTTGAAATAATTTTTGGCTTCTTGGAAGCCTTGAATTTTACTGACACCATTTTATTGAAATCAAAGTCATCTGGAGAGATGGCCTATTTTTTCCTTTTGGGCATATAAGTTGACAGCCAAGGTGGGATCACAGAAGTACTTACATTAGGATCAATCTCCATGGTTGGGGTTATTAGAGTCACACTTGCACTGGGAGTGGAAATAATAGGTAGAGTATTAGTAAAAATTGCACATTCTACTAAGTGATCAAGAGCAGAACTATCTTGGATATCAAAAGATGGAGATGACAAATTGGGAATTGACCCTGAAGAATGAAGAATATCTCTAAAAGTTCCTTGAGGGTCATCAAAAATCATTTTGGAAGGAGAGGCTACTCTAAAAGAGGGAACACTAATTGGAGAAATAAGTGAAGGAGTTATAATAGGTGTGCTAGGTGGGGAAGAAGAAATTCCTATTTCTAGCTAAACATTCTCTCACGGAGACAGAGTTTTCTTTTCCTATTGATCTGTGAGCCTATCATTAGTCTCCATTTATTCCCTTACTAGTTCTTCAATGCTTTGCTTCTCAACCTCCATATATATTGTTTCTATCACTTTTTCTATAACTTTTTACTTCTTCATCACGAAGATGATCTTAGGCTTATGTGGCCTAGAGGAAGAAGGAACATCACTCTTATTTTTCATCCTATTTTTCTCTCCTCTCCTTGTTTTCTCTTGAAATTCAGCTTTTGATCCTATGATGAACTCTTTCAAAGTGATTCCCTTGTTTGCTAACCAATCATTGGTGTTTGCCAATATTGGTTCAAATCTTTTCCTTAAGGAAGTCAACTCCTTTTGTGACCATTAGATTAGGGGAAGAGGGGCACTAGCGACTTGTTCAACATGGTATCTATTATTGATCAAATCTCTGTCATCCACTAGACTCTCAGGGATATCAGTGAGTCCCAGATATTCTATCTGCTTAAGAGATAATCTATTGTAATCCATTTTTTTGACATCTTCTACTATCCTCAAGTCTACCCAAACATCTTTCATCATAGGCTCATGAAACTAGATTTTCCTCCTGATTATGTCCTTTCCACCCCTGTAATCAAAATTTTGTCTCCTTTTGAAATGCTTCATGGTTACGAGTTGCATTTCAGTTTCCATAACTCTAGCTTTTCCAACAGTTAACATTGAAAACCTACCAATTTTAATTAGGAACTTGAAACCAAGTTTCTTGAGTTCCATCTATTTATTATGCACCATAATAATTTACCTACATAGCTCCATAAAGACCAATTTGTTTGAAGGGAATCTTGGAAGCATGTAAGGATGACCTTAGAAAAATCTAACCTACAGGTATGAAAAAGAAAGAAATTGCAAGAGCATACATCCAAAGTCATTCACAACTGTTTAGGCTTCATCTGACACTCTTTTTATTCTAATTGAGGATAAAATAAACACAAAAAGACTACAAAAAAAACATCATTTACTCTCCTAAAATGATGAATAGAACCCTTCAATGCCAATTGAGAGTAATATTGATACACTGGGGTTACTCTCCTATCTCCTTCTGATGTTAAACTTGGAAAGGTTCTAATTGAAGCTACAATATACACTAGGTATGAAATCATGTAGAATTTAGAGGTAGTAGATACCTTCATCAATTGCTCATGCAGAGTATTGCTGATTTATTCTCCCTAAAAAATGACTTGTTTACCTTAGAAGATTATCTTAATGAAGGGGTACATCCTTTCATAAAATTGTGAGGAAGTAGGTAAGCCTCTTACCCTATTGAGAAGAGTGATCAAGTCACCGACTTCTTCTATAAAGTCACTCCTTGGAAAGTTCCATGGCCATCTTGACAAATTTGCCTTTGGAGTCTTGAGCCATTTATTATTGATTACTTTTTTTCCTCTTTTAGGATCTTTGTCATATTCTCTTTGTGCTTCGATGAAATCAACCTTTAATACTTCAGTATTAGGAAGACACATGAACACTTTATCGATGAACTCAAGGTCCAGTCTAATCACCACATTACCACTAGCATCTGACACAGCCCTGGTATCTTTGTTGTAGAACTAAGCACATTGGAGAAAAAACTCAATGTTATGAGCCATTACAGGAAAATAAGATACTAGATTAATATTACTTTCAATTATCTTCTTCATCTCATGGCTGGGATTGCTTACTTAGTTCTTTCCATGAACTCAGCCATATCTATGTGACCATTCTCTATATCTCTAATGTCATCAACATTAGAAGTAACAGAGGTGATTGGAAAAACACCTTGATACTTTTACTTCATTGTATTCAACTTCTTCAGAGAAACCTCAGTCATTTAGAGGAGCTTTTGTCAAAAAGATGTTGATGAAGAATGATCCTCGAGAGAAACTGCAACAAAATTCATGATCATGCAATCAGGAGAAATATTGGCAATCTAGGAAAACTTCATGTCGATGATCACGACCATAGGGATGCACTTGAAAGAGCTAAAGTGTGAGCAAGCCAAAAATCCAAAGGAAAGTGGGCTCAAAAAAGTAAAAATTCAAATTTTTCCTAGAGTTAGGAAAACTGAGAAAATGTATACGGGGGTGGCAAAAATTGGTTCCCTTGCATATAGGGGGAAGTCATAATGGAAACAAATATTACCGCTAATGGACATTGAAGTGAAGAAAAGCACGAGCAGCAATTTTTTCCACCTTATCATGTGAAAGGGAGGACCATTTATTCATAGGCAATAATTTTTTCCACCTTTGCATGTTGGGTTTATGTAGGGGTGGCAAAAATTGCCACCCTTACATAAAGCATAAAACTTACGTAAAGGCAGTGATTTTTTTCCACATTTACACGGAGAACTTGTCCAATGGTTTGGATTTTTTAGGCTTTCACCTAGAGTGCCTCCTTAGGGAAGAGAGGGAGGAGGAGAGAGGAAAGATAAAACCTAAAAAAGAAGAAAAAGAGAAAACCTAACTTTTAAAGAAAAGAGAATAAACAAAAAGATGAAAACCTAGAAATAAAGAGATACGAACACAAAACCTACCTAATAAATTGAAATCTTATGCTTGAATCTAGAGAAATCACAATCCCACTCATTTGAGACATCAACTAGTTACAGGGAGGGGGAGCAGACTACTCAAAATAATCATAATTGGACACAAATCAGCATTTAAATGGCTCAAAACCAACGTCAACCACTCAGCACATGCGGTCATAAATGCTACATGTAAAAATTGAGGTCATAAAAGGGTGTAAAAAATCACCACTCTTACATGCAGAGGTGAAAATATGCAAGGGCGAAAAAAATCACCAGTCCTACATAAAGGGTAAAAATGCAAGGGTGGCAAAAATCGCCACTTCTACATGAAAGGTCCAAAAAATGCAAGGGTGGAAAAAATCATCACTCTTTCATGGAAGAAGAATGGATCAAGGATGTAAGGGTAGAAAAAATTTCCACCTTTACACAGAACAAACAAAAGTAACTCCTTGAAACTGATCAAAATTTGAAATTCTGATCGCATCAAGACTATAACGAGTTTCACATTTTTGAGAAATCATGATGAAGGAATGTTGTGAACTTTTCAAGGATGCTATTCAACTATGCTCGAGATCAAGAGAAACTTGTCTCGAATGATGAAATTAGAGTATGTTTACGAAATGGATAAGTTTCATAGGGTTTGTCCACTAAAATAAACATAGCTGATTTTGGGGACAACAGGTTCAATGTATATACTCATTTATTTAGATTTTAGGTAGTAAATTAATAAAATAAAAAGAAATTTACATCATAACAATTAAAAAATTTAGATATATCGTATTGCTACTGAGTTCTTGCTGACCCTACAATAGGGTCTACTTGTAGACTAAATATAGTAACCACACAATCATTTTAGAAAAAAATTAATTAATTTACATTTAAAATATTAACTATCTCCTCCTCACATTCAAATGATTTGGAATCTCCTATGTGTACAGGGAAGGAAATAAAGGGATTGATCATATGATGAACATAGGGGTCAGGGTTGATTCACATAAGCATTGGATCAGTGACTTGGATCTCCTGAAATGGATCATTTTATTATAAAAAATGAAAAACCCCTCTCATGCATGTGATATGACTAATTTATAATTCTCAAAATCCATGCCATGTGGGATAAATACTAATGATAGGTGTTATTTAAGGATTCACTTATTTCAGACTCTCCTCCTCACATGCAAAGGATTCACTGTCTCCCACATGTATAGGGAAGGAAATAAAAGGGTTTGATCACATGATGAACATAGGGATTAGGGGTGATTTATGTAAATATCAAATGAGTGACGTACATCTCCTAAAAGGTCACACGTGTGATATGACTAATTTAAAATGCTCAAAATCCATGCCATGAGGGACTAGAGTGGGGTCCCATACTAGGGGATAGCTAACTATTTTTAAGGAGGCACTACTGAGAAATTATAGGATTCATTTTCCTTATTAGATATTTCATGATTTTTAAATTTTTTTGCCATACATGCTATTGAGAGAAATTAGGGGCATTTTACTACAAAAAATTTATTTGTAAAATAAAAATAAAAAATTGAATGAATGCAAATGATAACTGGAAACCAAAAAAAAGGAGTAGCCACACAAATCTTTAGCCCCCTATTACTTCCCACCCCTCAAAAACTTCTCCCTAAATAGTAGTCTCTCCTATTTTTAAGGTAAAGATATTTTATAAGTAGTTTTTTAATATATAATGATGCATGGAACCCCTATACCCAATAATATATAAGGATGAGGGAAAAGTTCACCACACCTAATAATAATGCTAGGTGTTATTCAATCATTCATTCATTAAATTTTATGATGTGGCATGAGGGAAAAGTTCATCAACACAAATAATAATAATCTGGAATAGGACAAAAAATGACTTTTCAACTCAGTCTAAAATGGAAATAATTCATAATATCTTGAATAGATCTAATAGATGAACGATGCAAGAAGATAGAGACAGGGTGGAACCATTGAAACCCTCTCGCACCATGGCACTTGTTTACTATGATTATTTTCTTATAGTTAATAAAAAATGTTTGCTTTCCCCTCACATTCACCATTTGGGTCCTTAATTAATACAAATAAGTGCTAAACAATCATAATCTCTACCATTTCATTTTCTCGACCATTTCATAACAAAAATTGAGATCTATCTAAATCTCAATGATTTCATAACTTAAAGTGATAAACAATGAATAAAAGGGCCATGTCAAGCCAAAAAAAATTACACATTTTAGATATAGTAAAAAAATACATTAAATAAATTAAATACTCGATAATATGGACCTACATAAATGATAGTGAAAAATGGGGTCAACACTTCCACCACTAACACCACAATTAACCTAAGAGTCCATAAAGGAATTTCTTTTAGCCTTCTAAGGAGAAAAAAATATGAAATATAAAATAATGGAAAGAGAAAAAGATAAACTTAACCCTAATTTTGAAGCATATGGTAATTTTTAATTCTATAATAATTTAAAATTTTATATAAAAATTTGTAACATATAAAATTATTTTAAAAAAATATTTATATATTTAAACATATTAAACATTCAAACATACATTATTTAATAGAAATATTTAAAGATTTAAACATAAAAAAAACTCGGATAGCTTTTAAATATAAAAATATTTAAAAAAAATTATCATTTATTATAATTATTCTTATTTAAAAAGTTTATTTGTATTTTTTAATTAAATTACATGATTAAATTATCTAATAGGGATTTTGCTCCTTGATTTTAATCCCACCTAGAATACCTTCAAGATACTTTAATTCACTAATTCAAATATCTATGAGAGAGAATCGCCTTTCTTGAATTTACAAACTAATATTTGGAGATGAATTCAACCCCAAAATGGTCATTAAAATAAGTGACACAAAATCATACCTAGTAACTCAAAGACCTCATGGGAAAGGTTTTTATGAGGTTATCTAAATTATGGTTATGTAAGGGCATAAGCAATCTACACCATACCAATCTATAAACATTAACTTTTCATTCATGACAACAAAGTGTGATATCTCAATGCAGAGTCAAGGTTAAACACTTCGGCTAACAAATAAGTAATTCAACTTTGAATCCCAATACTACAGTTAAAAATCTGTGGCCAAATCACATCCATGTAAAATCAATTAAATTTAATTTAAATAGTAAAATAAGTCAAGTAACTTTACTCCTCTTGAAAAAAATATTTCAATACAAAAATCACTAAAACTTCATTTATCATATTATAGAAATTATATTAGATGAAACATAATATTTAATTATATCTCTCAAGAATATTTTCAAGGACAATTTGATAAATAACTGGTACATCCCAAGATGGTCAATGCCATTTTAAGCTACCTTAGAACACTTACTATATATAGTATTTATATATATAAAATTTCTATTTATAGATTTTATCTAAATGTAGATTTGTATAATTTAGGAAATTCCATTCCAATAACATAGAAATAGACTCATTTGGGAATATTTTAAAGGGCATTTTGATGATTAACTAGTACATCCCAAGATGATCAATTTTATTTTCAGCTACGAAATCATTTGGAAAGCATTTCTAAGGCATTCTAATGACTAATTGGTCCATTCTATGATGACCAAGATCATTTCTAGCTATCACAAGAACACTTTTTATTTATATAGTATGTCTATAAATAGATTTAAATATATTATTAGATAGACTTTCCTTTTATATATGTCTTTAGATATAGATTTGTATTTGAGACAAAATCTTGTAAATCAAGGTAAAGGAACTAAGGTGGGGATTTACAAATGATTAAATCATTGGAGGAAAAAAATTCTCTCATTGAAAAGAACACTTAAAAGGCATCCAAATTATGTGACTGATTCACAATATGTCTTACATAACCCTCATGTATTATAGGTATCATTTCATCCCTTGCCACCACACTTTGTGGCACTAAAATTTCCTACTTATGAGAAACAACTGGGTGATCCTGATCATGACCGAGAAATGAAATTCCTTACATTAAATAAGCTAAAATTTGGGGCCACTACATTGTCCTCATCTAATACATGAAAATTTAAGATCAAACCATCTTACCAAGTTAATCCAAATGAACTAAAATGTGAAACCAATCAAATAGTGAACATGGTAGTGTTACAATGATCTATATTATAAAATGCACCATACAAAAAAATTACTAAATTCACAAAGCCTTTGGTACTTCTTATTATGACGTTGGTCAAGTGTTAACTTTTATCTCTCCCTACACCTATGGAGATTAATATAAGTAAACCTCTTCCACATGGATATTATGATGAGAATGCATATTATGATTTACACCAAGGACATAGGCATTCTAATAACAGATGTTTTTCCTTGAGATATAAACTTCATAACTTATATGAATCCCAAAAAATTACTCTTAATAGATCTCCTACCATGAGTTTTGGATCATATCTAGGTAATCATTAGAATTGGAAAATGTTTAATAATATGCTACAAGACATAAAATGAAAATTATAAAAGTTAAAATATAGAAATAGAACAAAAATTATCATCATGGAAATTTGGAACCAATGGTAATGATTTTTAAATAATAGGCTCTTGCATAATAGGTGGAGTTTCATCCACATTTTTCTAAGATATAACATAGGAAATTTGTCTAATAGATATTTGACTCCTTAATTTTTAGCCCCCCTAGAATACCTTTAAGATAGTTTAATTCACCAATTCAAATACTTGTGAGGGTGAGTCACCTTTATTGAATTTATAAACTAATATTTGGAGACAAATTCAACCCCAAAATGGTAATTAAAATAAGTGAAAAAAAATCATAGCTAGTAACTCAAAGACTTCTTGGGAAAGCATTTTGTGTGCTTATATAAATTATGGTTATGTGAGGGCATAAGTAGTCTACACCATACCTATCTATAAACATTAAATTTTCATTCATGATAACAAGGTGTGATATCTCAATGCAGATTCAAGGTTAAACATTTCATCCAAAAAATAAGTACTTCAAATTCGATTCTAATAATGGGGTATAAAATATGTGACCAAATCACATCCATGTAAAATCAATTATATTTAAATAGGAAAGTAAGCCAAGCAACTTTACTCCTCTTGAAAAACATATTTCAATACAAAAATACAAAAACTTCATTTATCAAGATTATAGAAATTATAGATGAAACAAAATATTTAATTATATCTCTTGGAAAGATTTTCAAGGGCATTTTGATAATTAACTAGTACATCCCAAGATGATCAATGCCATTTTTAACTACCTCAGAACACTTATTATATATAGTATTTTTTAGATATATTTTTCATTTATAGACTGCATCTAAATGTAGATTTGTGTAATTTGAAGAATTTCATTCCAATAAAATAGAAATAGACTCCTTGCAATAAATTACACTTAATGGGTCTCCTACCATGGGTTTTGGATCACATTCAAGGGATCATCAGAATTAGAAAATTTAAATAATCCACTACAAGACCATACAATGAAAATTATAGAAGTTCAAATATAGAAATAGAAGTAAAATTATCATCATATAACTTTGGAACTGATGGTAATGATTTATAAATAATAGCCTCTTACATAATAAGTGGAGTTTCATCTACATTTTTTGAAAATGTAACATTATCAATAATATTTTTGGAAGAAATAAGTGGTGGTGGTATAATAGTAGGAACATACATTGGAATAGATGGTGTCTTTTGAACATATATGTCCACTTCAATTTTTTATCATATTTATAAACACTAAATTCCTCTTGGTCATTTCAAAAAAATTTAGTGCCATTGTAACAAAAGTAATTTCTCCATTTTAGTCACTAAGGTAAAACATGATCACCCCCAATTGATCTCATTATCCATTGAATACAGATGTCCTATGATTGAAAAAAAGGGAGTTGTATTTTTGAAATAGAGATTGTGCTAAGAGGCTATCTCTTCACATGAAAAATGCAAGCCATCATAGACTAAAGCATTGCATGCTGATTTAGATCCCAATAGATTTACACCCATAATTGCTTTAGATGAACTTATTTTGACATTGTCACAGGTTTGGAGTGATTAGTAGGTTTAACTATTGATTTACATTCTTTCACTTCACATAACCCCTCTTACCAAAACACACACACACACACAAAATATTAGTTATTATATAAATATTGACATATAATATATATCACAATATTTTTATATATTAAACTAATTATTTATATATTAATATTATATATAAATTATATATTTTGTAAAATATATTTTAATATTAATAAATATTACTATATCATGTAATATATATGTTAATATAGTTTATAAATCAATAATCCCACTCTGTTTATGATAGTTTCAAAAGAGGTTGATCTGGGAAAGGTTCTTATCTCATCAAACAACACAAAGAATTAGTTGGTACTTGGGGAGGAGTCAATTCTGGGTCCATAAGTCACTATTTATGATTCCACCAAAGGTAAACAACACTCCTCATGGGTAGATCTGGTCATAGGAGAACATCATCAAATAGCCCTGAAAGATTCTTTTATGGTCCCTTCCTGTGAAAGTAAGGAGGTAATTCTCAATTTTTTTAATGTCTATTGATAGAATCGATTCATCCTTATTGAATTCTATCTTGTCTAAATTTAATGACTTCAAGCTGAATATTGATTCTTTTCAAAAATGGGATAATCTTAAATGGAAACCCAAAGAGAAAATTGATATCATAGCCATACCCAGGAATTTATTTTTTATCAACTTCTCCCATCCTGAGGATGCCTTAAGGACCCTCATGGGAGGACCTTGGTTTATGGAAAAATTAGTTGTTAGTCTTTACAAATGGAAGGTAGGACTTAATCTCAATAGTTTTATCTTTGAGGACATTCCTATCTGGATCAGTTTGTCAAAACTCCCTCTAGAATTTTGGACACCAAAAGTCATTTTTGGGATTGCCAGGGCTCTTAGTCAACCCATTTCTATTGACCTAATTACTAGATCTAGATGGAGGCTTCTAGCTACTAGGGTTTGTATTTTCATTCCCATTGACAAACCCTTTATTCACTCTATCAAGATTAAATCCAATTATGGTATTTGGAATCAAATAATTGAATTTGAAATATCTTTTGAGATTTAAAAATTTCATGATGTATTGAACCACTTGTTCAAATATTTCCCCCTACTCAAGAAGCCACCCATTCCCTCTTCCCCCTTCTGGGTTAGAAAATTCTCCACCTAGATTCCCTCTTCCCTTCCCCCTCCCCCTCACCCCACTCTCCCATTAAATCCCCTCTATCCCCCTCACCAAAACTAGGCCTACTTCCTCTCTCCCATCCCTCCCTCCTCTTCCCGACCACCCTCCCCTCCATCAAATCCCCCTTGACCCCCTTCCTAAAACTAGCTCTGGCCCCCTCAGTCTAGGGAAAAATATCTCTATTGTTGATCCATCGAGACCCTCCATGACTATGATGATTATTAACCCTATATCTCATCCTAGTTCTAACTTCCCCAATAGGTTTGCTGAGTGCCCCTGTTTTCAGCACCTCTTTCCCTTTGAAGGCAATTCTTGCAAAAGTTACATTTGTGTCCCTAGTTGGCTCCCCTTCTCATCTCAAGATCATTCATGAAAACTTTTGCCCTATTTCCTCTTGTACCATCACTTTTGAATCTCTATTATTGGACAAGGACCCCGTGTTGTAGGAAATAATGCCCCCTCAGGCCCTCCTCACTCTAATTAAATCTTGTGAGGAGACAAAATATCTTTCCTAATCTGAAGGAAAATGATCTTCTACTAACAAATGGGAAATATTTGATCTATCTAAGGAGTGATCTGAGGGAAAATGGCATGATGCCCACCACAAAAAGGGAAGGAAAAAAGTGGAAGTTGGATATGATCAAAAATATTTAGGTAGACCCTCATCCTAGATCTCCAAGAAAGTAGAAATAGATAGGTAGGTTGCAAAGGGTATGAGATGACCCTTATAAATTACCCCAATAACAAAAAATGAAAGTCCTTTCTTAGAATATAAGGGGACTGAACAACCCTATAAAATAGAGGTTAGCAAGAAATCTAGTTTTAAAGCATAAACTAGACATTCTTTTTATCCAAGAATCTAAAATAACAACTAAAAAAAGTTTTAAGATCAAATTTAATATTTGGGACAAATCACTTTGTAGTTTCAGCAATTATAGAGGTGATTTAGGTGGCTTGGTAGTCTTTTGGGACCCTTCAGTCATGGAAGGCAACCCCCTTATTTTTACTGAGACCCACATCTCTATTTCATTCTTTGACATTCGTAACAAAAAAAATTGGATTCTCACTAATGTGTATGCTTTGAATTCTAGTAATAAAAGGAATAAGTTATGGAGTAACTTGTTAGACATTAGAAATCATTTCAAAAACATGAATTGGATGGTGGTTGGATATTTTAACTCTCCCTTATCTCCTAGGGAGAAGAAAGGGGGAATTTGTACTCTCAATGATAACATGTTGGAATTTAATTAGTTTATCATTGATGCAAGTATTTTTGATGTGGATTTAAAGGGAAATCAAGACACTTGGTCAAATCAAAGGATAGAAGATAATCTTATCTAATTAATATTGATAGGTTTCTGATTTCTCTTTATTGGATCCATAATTACACTAGTTCCCTCTCATCCCTCCCCAAAATCAGATTTGATCATAATCTACTTATGTTCCAAAGTGATAATTATTCAAAATCTTAGGCTAAACATTTAAAATTTTAAAAAATGTGGCTCTCAAATCAATCCTTGGAAGACCACATTAAGTAATGGTGGAATATCTTGATACAAGGATTAGCCATATACATCCTGGCTATGAATCTTAAAGATGTCAAGAACAAGATTATAATCTGGAACAAAGAAGTGTTTAGAAATATCTTCCTTTAAAAAAAAACATTGAGGAGGAAATCCATACAATTGAATTAGAAATATCTACTTTAGGCCCTTCCACTTATCTTCAATCAAAAGAAAAGGAGTTTCTCAATAGTTTCATAAATTTAGAATCCAAGGAAGAAACTTACTAGAGGTAAAAATCTAGAAAGTTGTGGTTAAAAGAGGGTGACAAAAATACTAAATATTTTCACACCTCATCCTCCAAAAATTACTATTAGAAGCTCATCATGGAAATTCAAGGGGAGTATGGCTCTTGGTTTAGGAGCAAAGAAGACATTGAATCCTAATTCGTTAACTTCTACAATCTCTGCTTACCTTTGCCCCCCCTCCAGGATGGGGGCTTAGAAGATCAGGTGGCCAACCTTATTGATAGGGTTATCTCTTAGAAATATAATGCCTCTATTCTCTCCCCCTTCAAATGAGGAAATCCAAGACATAGTGTTTTCTCTATAAGAGGACAAATCCCTAAGACTAGATGGTTTCTCACCATTGTTCTTCTAGGTTTTTTGGGATATCATTCATAATGAAGTTTGCTTGGCTATTGTGGAGTTCTTCAAAGATTGCACCATTCTTCAATATTTAACTAATAATTTCATAGTTCTCATTCCTAAGAAGTAGGGGGCCTCTCAAATGACTAATTTCAGACCCATCAACTTGTGTTCTACTTTTTATAAAATTTTCACCAAAGGGATTTCTCTCAAAATCTAACTTCTACTGGTTAAAATGATCTCAAACCAACATGAAGATTTTATCTTCAGAAGATAGATTTTGAATGGGATCATCATAACCCAAAAAATCATCCACTTGGTGTCTCACTCCAATAAAAAATATATGTTTCTCAAGCTTGACATGAACAAGGCCTATGACTAGGTCTCTTGAAAATTCCTTTATAAAATTTTAATCAAGTTCAGTTTTAATCAATTTGTCATAAATATGATTTCCTCCTTCATAACTTCCCCTATATTCTTATTTATTATCAATGGTGTTCTTAGGGGTCTTTTATCGATAGGGAGAGGACTCAGGTAGGGAGATCCGCTCTCTCCATATCTGGTTATCATCTTGGTTGAAGCACTGAGTAAACTTATTGTCAAGGATAGAACCTCCAACACCATTAGAGGCATCATAGTTACCCCTAACACCGGCCCGATCATTCATCAACAATTCATGGATGATACACTAATGATGGGAAAATCCTTAATCCCAAAAGTTAGGTATTTCAGGAAGATTCTTGAAATTTATGAAGTGGTTTCAGGCTAGAGCATCAAATTTCATAAAATCTCTTTTTTTTCATCAACACCCCACTTTAACTTTAAGTTAAAATCTCCAAGATTATGGTTTGTGTCATCAAGAAACTCCCATCTTCCTATTTTTGTACTCCTCTCTTTTAGGGTTCCATGAAACTAGAATTTTAGAACCCCCTCATCTGTAGGATTTAGATAAAGTTATCAAGATGGAAAGGGAATATGTTGTCCCAAGCAAAAAAACTACAACTTCTAAAGAGATCAATTCAAAGAATCCATATTTATTTTATGTCCCTTTTCATCATTCCTGGTAGGATCATGGACCAAATCGAGCATATTCACAAGAACTTACTTTGGAGAGTTTTAGAGGATATATTTAGGTTTCTACTCATCTCTTGGAATAAATCATGCCTTCCTACCTCAAAAGGAGGACTAAGGTTAAGAAAGGTCAGATCCATGAACCAAGCCCTTCTATCAAAGCAAGGATGAAGGGTGATTAAGGATGATAACTAGTGGACCAAGATCATTAGGTCTAAATACCTAAATTTTGAGGAAGGCCTCTATTTCCTCTCAAAAATTGGTCTAGATAATGGCTCAGCATTTTGGAAAGCATTGAAAGTTGGCAATGATCTTCTCAGAAAAGGTCTCAAGAGAAATGTTGATAGAGACAACAAAGTAGAATTTTGGCTTGATCCCTTTATCAACACCCCTTTGACCTCCTCCTTCCAAGATTTAGAATTAATTTATTTTTTTAAATAAACTTATGGCCATAAGGTGTCAAATTATTGGGAGGAGACTGATGGAAGGAAGATATGGAAACTTCTAGTAAAAGATGATCTAAAGCAGTAGTAAGCCCATCTCCTACAAAACTTAAATGTTTCTATCCAATAGATTCATATCAACTTATTCCTAAAGGAGGATGCTCTTATTTAGAAAAATGATCCCAATGGCCTTTAATCTATTAAATCTAGATACACCTCCCTTTAGAATCAAGTAGAAGAGGATGATAATTGGCATGATCTTTGGCTAAAAAACATCATTCCCAAAATCAATGTTTTCTTTTGGTTAGTAGTCTAGAATAAGATTTTAACCATGGATAACCTAGTTAAAATGGGTATTCCCTTTCCTAATAGATGTGCCCTTTGTAAATAGGAAATAGAGTCTGTTGAACATTTGTTCCTTTCTTACTCTTTTGCTTCTTCTATCTTTCAGCTTTTATTTAGTAAATCTAATTATTCTTGGGTCACTCCAGGTTCTATTAAGGACTTGATTTCTCAATGAAAACCTCTTTGAGAGGCTCCTCCACTAAATTTGTAGTGGAATTTGGGTCTCCCCCATAGTTTTTGGGGTATTTAGAAAGCTAGAATTCATGTATTTTTGAGAACTACATGCCCAATCCTTCCTCCACCTCCAAGAGAATCTTGGCCTTTGTCAATGAAAATTGGTCCTCCTTTGCTTCCTCTTTTGATCAACCTAGCTCCCCTATCTTCTCCTATATTTTTAACCATCTCAATATGGTCATTTTAGGAAAATCTCAAGGAAATGGGGTTGATAGGTCAAACGTTAAATGGTTGCATCCTCCTCCCTCTTAGTTTAAGCTAAATTTTGATGGGGCAGTGAAAGGGAACCCAAGACCAGTAAGAGCAGGATGTGTTATCAAAGATTATTTTGGGAATATCAAAGTGGCCTATGTGGGCCCATTGGGGATCAAAAATAATCATGTCTCAAAAGCCACAATAGTTCTTTGGGGTATTGAGTTGGCAATCAACCTTGACATGGACTTCATCTAAATTGAGGGAGACTCAATGAACATTATTAATTATCTGAAAGGCCTTTCCCATTCTTCCTAGAATATTTCCAAAATTATTAATGATGCTAAAAACTTGTTCACCTATTTCAGAGGGGTCTCCATTGGGAATTTTTATAGGGAAGGTAATAGGGGCACTGATTACATGGCAAACCTTAGGGTTCTAAGGAGTGATTTTATCACTTGGCATGAGAGGGACATTTTGCATGATGTCATCCTGATTATTGAATCAAAGAAACGACACATCACATATAGTCATGATGGTTTTATTAATTATAACATAAACATGGATCGAAGGCTATAATTTTTATACATGTAAGGCCATTATTACTAAGGCCTTACACGTTTGGGTCATCCTGAGCTTGTATCACATGTCTAAATTTGGCTCTTTTTTAATAAGCTATCCATCTCCTTTCTTAATAGCCCATATTATGAATCATATATAAGTAGTATACAATTTCATAAAATGGGTGAGGATAGAGATTGATTCAAACTAATTTCATGCTCTAATGAAAAATAAAATGAATATGTGTGGCACAAAATGGTCAAGGTCAGTTTGGCACCATTCATGGAATATCTCATTAGGCATGACACAGGGATTTCCAAGGACTTTACCCATGGCTAAAAATACTATGAAGTTCAAATGCATGAATTGAAAATCTTGATCATCGAGGAGCTTATTTGTGAGACCACTGGGATAAAATGAAATAACATCAAAGCCTTCAAAGACAAGAAATGCAAGGAGGAGTTGCTTAGCATTTTTTTCAAAAGGGAAAAAAATAAACCCAAGTTTTCATCTCAGAAGGGTTTCATGAGGGCCAAACTACCAAGGAAATGGCCTGAAGTCTACCTCTAGATTATGAGGTATATAATGTTAGAGGGAAAAAATACTATGATTTTTTCCCATCACTTCCTCATTTTTAACCACTTTAAAGGCCATACCATCAACATTCCATTCTTTCTACTGTAATCATTGGAGGCTTTGGTGCTAATTTTAAAAAAGAACCCATCAGCTAATTTAATCCATCAAGGTCTTATTTTGTTGTTGATCAAGCATGGGGAGCCACAGTGATCCAAGATAATCACTGAAGCAATTGATATCCATAGTGAGAAGGAAAATTATAAAGGGGAAGATTAATCTACTAAGTCAGATTCTGAGAATGAATAAGAGGAGTAGGATGATGGAATTTATATTGAAAATGTTTAGGAGGATCCCAAATGAGATACAGGGAGCCCCATATTTATCCAATAACTTTTTATCAAAGGCAAAGGGATTGTGGGTTCTAATGATAAAGCAAAAATAATGGATTTCCTTTAGAAGCTACACATGAAGATTGTTATTCAAAAAATTTTGTGTGGTGAAATTGCAAATAAATTATAGAAGATCAATGGGATCCTAAGTCATGAATCAGAAGCTATTAATGTGGGTAAGGATCATTTGGTTCACAATCCATAGGGAAAATCCATTCAGAGTAGCAGAGAGGAGGAGGTTACCTAGGATCTTGAGGAGAAAGTAGATATTCAGTCTTCAAACCTTAAGCATAAAATATAGGATGAAGGTAAGGTTTAGTTTTTTATTAATTGAATCAAAGGAAGGAATAACAAAGGTGTTGGTTGTCAAACCAAGGAGCTGGTCTTTTATTTTGAATCAAAATAGTTTATCCTACTCTATTTCTTTTTGGCTGTCATTAGGTTTTTTGGCTGATAATTGGTGTAAGTTTGGTGATAGGGGGTTTTAGCTACTGGTTCTATATTTTGATCCTTTTTTGTTCAATTGATATGTCTTGAATATCTTTCAATTTTTTATTGTAAAGGGAATAAGCCCCTTCAACCTTGTTTTAATCGATCAAATAAAAAAATATTATATATGATATATTTTAGTATAATATATTTCAATATATCTATATATTGTTAATAGTATATAAATAATATTAATTTTTAACCAAATTAAATGAATTTTTACATCTTTAAAATATTATATAATGCCACATAACATGAAAATGGTCTGAGTTTCTATTTCATTTGAAATTCATGTGCAGGAGGGGCTCAAAAATTTGCTCATAGGTACATATTGAAAACTCTACTATGCTTCAATGAACTCTTACCCAATCACCATGTGTGAAGCATATGAGGTAGATTACTTCAAAGATCAAATCTATCAAAAATTAATGTTTGGTAAGTATCAAATTAGAATTTGTAATCATGTATCATGAAGTCAAATCACATATCATGAAACATTAAATTTGGATTTATAGATGATATTTGGCATGTAATAGTGGGTAGTAAATTAGATGGACATGGTTATCATTATTAATTAGATTTAATTTGATAGTTTTCAAGTAATGTGAGTGATTAATTTTGTGGCTGTAATTTTAATTTGGTTATAAATAATATACGAACTATTGAATTACGTACAAATTAATCTCTACTCTACTTTACAAAATGACAATCAAATTTTAGTTAACCATGACGTCTTTAGAATTGTAGATGATATTTTGCATGGGATAGTACACAATAAAGTATATGGACTTGGTTATCATTATTAATTCGATTTGATTTGATAGTTTTCAAGTAATGCGAGTGATTAATTTCATAACTTCAATTCTAGTTTAGTTATAAATAGTCTATAAACTATTAAATTACATATAAATTATACAAATGAATTTCTTCTCTAATTTACTAAATGAAAATCATATTTAAATTAACCATGATGTATTTGGAACTATAATTTGAGTAAGTCATGTGCAATTTTTTTATTCAACTGATTAAAATTAAGCTAAAATTTATTTAGCACCAATGATTCTATGTTCTAGTTATTAATGGTGAGTTTATTTCTCCACTAAAATTCTTTGGTTCATTTGGAAAGAAAGGAATTTGAAAGTTTTTTAGTTTAAGACTAGAATGATTTCTTACTAACTTCAATTTTAAATTTTGACTGTGAGATATGTTTCTTGGTAGATCCTTTTGTAGATGAAGGTGTCATAAAGTGAGATAAAGAATGGTTTGACAATTTCCATGGACAACACTGTTTTTTTTTTTACTGTATACCATGGTCTTGTTGGTAGTTTTTTGTAATGCATAATAAGATGCACCTATTTGTGCACCTAAAGTCAGCTACATTTTTTTCTTATAGATGTTAGAAACTCTTTATCTCCAATTCTCAATTCATTATTTCAATATGGGATGAAAAACCAATTTTAATATTAGGGGAATCTATTCTATTTCTTTGTTGTTCACTCATTTTTCAGCATAAATAATATATTATTTTATTTTTCTAAGTAGCTTAGTTTCATCCAATAATTCCTAAAAGTGTAGAGCTCTAACTACGGCTTGAAAATATGAGTTGTTTCATTTGATTAAGACTCAAAATAGCAACAACTACCAAATGGTTATGTAGCATTGACTAAAATGTAGAATAAAATGTGGGAAGTGAAGATGAATATAAAAAATTATAAAACCTTTTAACCTTCCTACAATTCCATAAGAACCCCTATTTAATTAAGAGGCTTTGGTCGTACATATAACATAAAAAAATAGAGATTGAGGAATCAATTAGGCCAATGAGGTATCCTCATTCAGCCAACCCCTACCATACTTCTTTGGAAAATACATTAGAGTCATTATTGTGGGTGAATTTGATTAAATGGTAACATGTCAAATTGACAAATGAAAATCTTATAGAGAGAGATGTAATTTATACTATGATAACAAATTGCTAGTGGTTGGTTTGAGAGATAAAATGGAAGAAAAGAAAAAAATACTCATTATTCACTAATCTAAATACCAATGTGCCACTTCTAATGTAATTCAAACATTTCCCAATCCACTACTGATGCCATAAATTGATGAGAAAGAATTTTTGGGACTAATGATGGATAGTTTTTGATGTCCTGCCTTCTAACAACAATGAGGTTCCTTCATATTTTTTGAGGAAAATTTATTGAAACTTTAATATTCTAAATGGAATTCTTTATTAATAGTTTTAAGGCTAATAAAAAGGATTTCAATAGGATAGGTTGGGTGCATATCATGTGCCTAATCAACTTGTGAGAATCCCTATCAAATAACCACTTTATTTTGAGACAATCCCCTGCATAATGAAGGATGTTGTAGATATTTATAGTTTACATTCACTTAAGGAACTTACTAACACCCTCATGTAACATATGAGCCAATTTTACTATATTGATGTTTATGAGAGTGGACACGGAGATATTCCAACTAACACTACTACTTGACACTAATGCAGATCCTATGGTGTTGTATGGACTGAACCTTTAGATTAGAAGAAGGATTTGATGTAAACTAATTATGGTGGTGTTTCTAATTGGATAGATGATATGGTTTTGATTGATGAATTTTTTAAACATATATTTGGTTGGAAAATCTCACCTACACCTTTGCAAGTATCTTTTAAATTTGACATCTAATTTTTTTTGTTGGACCTATTAAATTATAAATAGTATTTAAAAGATAATAATTATTTTACATGTAAATTACAATAATATATATGTAATTTTTAAGGTTGTAATAGGATACCATACCATCTTTTTCCTAGCCAGATTGTGAGTTGTCTTGTAACTCATATATTTCTAAAGCTACTTGGTTGATGTTTATATATACAGAGATGATTTTAAATGTTATAAGTTTTCATTTATGTAGATGCATGTAATTTTATATATATTATCAACTAATGATGATATTTTATTTGTTTCATTATTGACCTCATTTGAGACTCCTCCAACTATACAGGTAGGAGTAGACATAGGCATTGCTAATGTGATTTAATTTTTGCAAAAAATTATTGAGGTGTGAGAACTTGTAAAAAAAATTTAATTGTAAATATGGATTTATTTTAATAAATTTACTAACATAAGAACCCTTATGTTCACATTTATATTCCTATAATAATTATATACGTACATACAGACATACATACATATATTTGATCTTGTTGTAATTATTTTGTACATATTATTATTTGAATTTTATTATTTTATTGAAAATATTCACATATGTATAATCATAGCTTCAAATTATTTCATCATAATATACAAGTCATCAAAATAAGCTGATCACATCCTTTAGTATTTCTATCTCACTAAATAACTAATTATATAGAATATGGTTGGCCTTTAGTTGATTATGGATACTTTTTTTGGGTCACATATGTCCACCATATCTTATTGTGGTAGTATTGATTAGTTAAAATAATATTTTCAATTCCCAACTAATGGCTTCTATCATAATTTTAAATAACTAGTGATGTTTTACTTCATAGACATAAAGGTGTGTTAATTTATTGTATTTAGATTTATGGATAAGCATGGAAATTAGATGGATGCACCATGGAGTGACACTATGATAATTATATTATTTGATTTATTAGTTCATTGTATTATAATATGCATATGGATGAGGTTTACTAAAAAAATTAATCAGTCAATGCTACACAACCATCCAGAAGTTGTTGCTATTTTGAGTCTTAGTCAAAAGAATCAACTCATATTTATAGGCCATAGTTAGAGATATACACTTTTAAGAATTATTGGATGAAACCTAGATAATTACCATTGTCAATGGTTTGTGGTTGTTTAATTCAATATCAAGGGCACATGAAGTAGTCTAAATTATATTAAGTATGAAATGTATTTCTGAACATTTGATTGTAGTTAAAGTGGAAAATATAAACAAATTTGAACATACATGCCAAGTCATTAAAATTGATTTAGATGTGAACTTGTATATTAAAAAAATGGCACGGTTCATTTTGGTAAATGCTAGAGGGATTCTTGTTATTCATATGGTTGGAGGATAGAACATTATCTAGATTCAGAGAGATTTAGACTTGTAGAAAATAGTCAAAATATTTGGAATAGAATTATGACACTGTTTAAATATTTTTATTAGTATGGATTTAATTTTTTTTATTTATCATCACTTGAATACGAATAAAGAATTTAGTAAAATAAAATTACATTCAAAAATGTTTTATTTAGGAGGAGGCAAAATCTAACCACTCTGGAAAAACATTTAAACATAAATTATTTAGTAAAAATATTTAAACATGATAAATAAAAATAAATAAGAAACATAGTTTTTAAATATAAAAATAATTACAATTTTTTTATCATGTATTATAATTATTCTTATCTAATAAGTATTTTTATATTTGTTAATTTACATAATTAAATTATCTAATAGGGATTTGACTCCTTAATTTTTATACCCCTAGAATACCTTTGAGATAAAATTCACCAATTCAAATACCTATGATAATGAGTCATCTTTATTGAATTTACACTCGTGACTCTATCAATTAATTTAAACACTTATAACACATTAAACATTTATCATGGTCAGATATCAAATACAATAGAGATAAATACAGAGGACATTCCTCTTTCAAGTCCATGAATCACATCAACCATTGAGTGTACAATGAGTGGGAATACATATTCATCCCCCTTGATGTCAACTTCAATGAATACTTTGAACCAAATTGGGGCTTTTTCACAATCATCATTAAAAATGATTATAGTATTTGAGGAAAAAAATTCTCTCATTGAGAAGAACACCTAAAAGACATCCAAATATGGGTTTTATTCCCAATATGTCTTGCATAACCCTCTTGCATTAGAGGTATTATTTCAACTCTTGCCACCACACTTTATGGCATTGAAATTTCCTACTTATGAGAAACATGAAGGGTAACCATGAGCATGACTAACAAATGAAACTCCTTGCATTAAACAAGCTAAAGTATGGGGCCACTACATTGGCCTCATCTAGTACAAAATTCAAGATCAATCCATCTTACAAAGTTAATCCAAATGAACCAAAATGTGATACCAATAATATAATGAACATTATAGTGCCACATTGAGTTGTATTATAGAATGCACTATGCAAAAGAATTAATAGATTCATAATAAGTCCACCATATCTTCTTGTGGTAGTATTTAATAGCTACAATAAGATTTTCAATGCCAAACTAATGAATTCCTATCATAATTTTAAATAACTAGTGATGTTGTACTTCATATACATAAAGGTGTGTTAATTTCTTGTATTCAAATTTGTGTAGAGGCATGGAAATTGGATGGATGAACCATGGAGTAACACTATGATAATTATATTATGTGATGTATTAGTTCATTATATTATAATATGCATATGGATGAGGTTTATTAAAAAAAATAACTAGTCAATGCTACACAACCATCTGTTAGTTGTTGTTATTTTGAGTCTTAGTCAAATGAAACAACTCATATTTATAGGCCATAATTAGATATCTACACTATAAAAAATTATTGGATGAAACCTAGATAACTACCACTATCAATGGTCTATGGTTATTTAATTCAATAACGGAAGCACATAAAGTAGTCAAAATTATATTAAGTATGAAATGTGTTTCTAAACATTTGATTGTAGTTTAAGTGGAATATATAAACAACTCTAAAAATGCATGTCAAGTCATTAAAATTGATTTAGAAGTGGACTTGTATATAAAAATTATTATGGTTTATTTTGGTAAATTTCAGAGGGATTCTTTTTATTCCTATAGTTGAAGTATAAAACCTTAACTAGATTCAGAGAGATTTACACTAGTAAAAAATAGTCAAAATATTTGAAATGGAATTGTGACAATGTTTAAATATTTTTATCAGTATGGATTTACTTCTTCTATTTATCACAATACTCATTAAAAATTATTAAAACATTGGAGGAAAAAATATCTCATTGATAAGAACACCTAAAACACATCCAAATATGGGCTTGATTCACAATATGTCTTGCATAACTCTCTTACATTAGAGGTATCATTTAAACCCTTACCACTACACTTTATAGCACTAAAATTTCCTACTTATGAGAAACATGAAGGGTGACTTGAGCATGACCAAGAAATAAAACTTGTTGTATTAAAAAATCTAAAGTATGGGGCCACTACATTGGCCTCATCCAATACCAAATTTAAGATCAATCCATATTAAAAATTTAGTCCAAATGAACCAAAATGTGATACCAATCAATTAATGAACATGATAGTGCCACATTGAGCTATATTATAGAATGTACCACATAAAAAAATTTACTAGTTTCACAAAGCCTTTGGTGCTTCTTATTAAGAAGCTAGCTGAGTGCCAATTCATATCTCTCCATATACCTATAGAGGTTGATATGAGTAAACCTCTTCCATGAGGATATGATGAGAATTCATATTGTGATTTCTACCAGGGCCATATACATTCTAATAACATATGTTTTTCCTTGAGATATAAGATTCAAGACTTATATGAGTCCTAACAAATTACACTTGATGCATCTCCTACCATGGGTTTTGGATCAGATCTAGTGGATCATAAGAATTAGAAAAAGTTTAATAATTCACTATAAGACCATACAATAAAAATTATAGAAGTTCAAATGTGGAAATAGAAGTAAAATTTTCATCATGGAACTTTGGAGCTGATGGTAATTACTTAGAAATAGGCTCTTGTATAATATTAAGTGGAGTTTCATCAACATTTTTTGAAGATATAACATAATTAGTATCTTTAGGAGAAAAAAATAGTGGTGGTATACTTGAAAATGCATTGTCACTACACATAATAGGCATACCTAGAATAGATGGTGTCTTTGGAACATATATGTCCACTTCAATTTTTTATCCAATTTCTAAACCCAAAATTACTCTTGTTTATTTTTAATTTTTTTAATGCCATTGTAACAAAAGTAATTTATCCATTTCAATCACCAAGACAAAATGTGATCAACCATAGTTGAGCTCCTTATCCAATGAATATAGATGTACCCTAATCAAAATGAAGGAAGTTATAATTTTGACATAGAGATTACATGCTAAGAGGCTATCTTTTTACACAATGCAAGCCATCATAAACTAAAGCATTGCATGGTGATTCAGATCCTGATCGATCTACGCTCATAATTACATTAGATGAACTTATTTTGACATTGTCAAGGGTTTGAAATTACTATGTTTAACTATTAAATTACATTCTTTCACTTTACATAACACCTCTTACCAATACATATATGCATACATTATATATCATGATATATATGTGTGTTTGAATGTGTATATATATAATATATATGTTCATATAGTTTATAAATCAAAATATAATTATATAATATATAATATTATAATATTATATTACATTTTATAATATATACTTTTAGTATATATTCTAAATAAATATTATGTATTTTAATATAATATATATATAAATATCATTTTTATATATTAAATATATCACTTGCCTTCAATTTGACTTGACTACTTCCAAGGTGCATTTGCATTTAGAAATAGGCGAGAGTACCTAACAAATTTGAAATTCAAATTTACTTTGTAAAATGGGGTTCATATCATTTCAACACATTTTTAAAAGGAAAAAAAATTACTGAACATGTCTGACAAGATATATTTCTATTTCTACATATTCCTAGTTTTTATGAACATACACTGAAGAGCATTGATAGATCGAAACAAAGCAAGTTGTAGAGTGTCTAAAGCATTGACCATATTTGTTACTATTATTTCTATAGGTCCTTATTTTTAGGTATTTAATCTTAATAGTACTTAATATATTTTTTTAATCTATCTAATTGTGTGATTTATTTGTGTTGACTTGGCCCTTTTATTCATTGTTTAGCACTTTATGTTATGAAATCACTAAGATTTAGATACTCTACCTGGATTATTATTATGAAATGGCTGAAATGAAATAACTCCAATTTTTTTTTTACATTATCTATCAAAGTGCATAATGGAATAATGAAAGGTCCCATTGTATAAAACTAATGAAGTGTAAAGCATCCCAATTATCTCAATTGGATAAGGCTATAATCAAATAGAATGGAATTAGGTGCATCCAAGAATATCTAGTTATCCAATCACTAGATAAGCAAATAGGATAAGGTAGATGAACAAGACTTAGGCACCAAGTCCAAATGACTAAATATAAAGGTCCACCTCACTAACTTGCTTAGGCAAGACTTAACACATCATGAGATCAACAAGTGTGAATTTATAACCCAATACTAAAGTCAACACGGCTAGGCTATTGAGTTACCATAGGCCTCTAGGATATACCCAAGCAAGTATAAACCTATATGTCAACCCCCACTAGATCACTATACTAGGATCTGAGTCCTTTAGAGCAACACTATGCCTTCGTTTCCTTACTAGGTGAAGGCCATACACACTAGATGTAACTTCATGTAGAAAGAATTTTTCTTATTAATTTAGATGAATTACAATATAATTAACTCAAGATGGATGACTCCATACATGTGAGCATTCTATTGAATAAGCATGCAAGTGGCATTGTAAAATCAATTACTCCTCATGATAAAAGATCACATATCATGCTATAAGATCATTATCCCATGATCCAACCATAGGGGTCTCACACCTAACTATTGCTTAGTTATCATTTAGATAACATATTTTGGTATTGTGAAAACATAGGCATTCATGCCCTCTAATTAGCATGTGTATGACCACACAAAAGTTCATTACTTAAATAATCTTTGGCATTAACTTAGGTGTTCATTTAGAAATGTTATGATTTGTCAACTCATGGTCAAGGTGGACTATTTAATCATATAACCAAATATAATCATTAAGGTTTCCATTGTTATTAAATTATCATCCCCATTCTAGGATATTTTATTACTTTAATGAACACATACATGGTATTTCAAGAGTTCAATGTCAAGGGTAAGCTTAAATTTTAAGCACACACATATCTAATATAACCAATGATTATCTATTTTCTTATAGGCATTAATATGACCAACTTCCATTATTCAAACATTACATTAAAACATCTAATTACTAGACCTTTTAGAGAGCATGTCATAATTACAAATCAATATAACATCATTAATATAAGGATCCATAATATATAGTATGGGTCCACATACGATGGTCATCAATACAAATTACTTCATTGCTAAAGAAATAAAAGTAAGCTCACTAAAAAGGGATATTACAACCAATAATCCTCATTGACAGAATGCAATAATAAAACACATTGCATGGACCACCAATGGACTATTTGTATAATCTATTTGCTAGAACTTATTTTTAGCCAAGGTTATAAACATGAAACCATGTACTCATAAAACATCATAATAACAATAACCTCAAGAGTATGCATTTAATCACACAATAGGATATATACTAGTCTATGATTACTGAATAGAGCCCAAGTCTAACACATTATCAATCACATTCTAGCATAATAATATCTCTTATTTCAATTAGATATCATCATGTTATTGTTATAACAAATGGTGAGTCGACATAATAAATAAACATTCTATGCTATGAGAATGTCACCTTATAAATGTTCAACATGAAATCTGAGTGAAAATAACATAATTCCATTAAGGAGATTTACAACCTCAAACTAAATTCTAGCATACCACAAGACACCACCATCTTATTCCATGTAATTCAAGATTGAGGACATTATAATTTCAATTATTCCAATAATAACATTTTTATAGTTTATACCCACTTGACATCAACAGGTATATCATTTAATCATGTATTCACAACAACATATAAGGATCAAGAATCACATTATGTATTTGAATTCCACTACTACCCATATAATAGTTAGATCCCAATAGAGATGTGTACCAAGTAAATAAATATGGTTGGTTAAGTATACAAGAATCAAGAAACTAGCATCAAAGACATCTCAATGTCAACATCTTTCCCAATAATGTTATTTTTAAATATAAAAATATTAAAAATAACATAAGGAAATAAAATGACCTACAACATAAAATGCTTAATCATCTACAATTTCATCACTACAACCTCATATGTCAATAGACACCCATAAGAAGCAAGCCACCATATGCAATCTAGGAGAAACAACGAGGTAGACAAACCCTATAAGAGAGAGGGACACCCCTCAAAACTAGCCTTATGATCCCAACCATCGGTTACCCTTACCACCCCAACCATCAACTTGGTGGAGGGTTTCATCAACCAAGTACTTGAGTGAGGTATAGAGTATACACATAATACTGAGCCACCAATACAAATGTATACAGAATGTCAATAAGGATAACATAATAATACAATCAACATAGAACCACTACACTTAGATAAGATAGTTGGCTTATTTGAGCATAAAATAAATAACATAAGAGATATGACTCCTAATAACCACATAAATCAAATGAGTCTAAAAAGAGGAAAGAAAAATTTACATTAAAAGTATTCAGCTCAGTTTGGATTTAACATGGTTTTGTACATACAATGATAATCCCTTCAAGTAATCCAATGAATCCAAAAACAATATAAAAATGACCTTATTTAATTACAATTCAACTTAACCAAAAGCTAATAAATCCCAATAGGGCTTCTCCCATGACCTAGTACCTCACGAGTTTTATATATAAAACATCGGTTGAAATCTCAAGGCCTCAATCTATTAAATAGTTTCATTGAATTATATAACAAGTAGAAAAAACCCCTTTTTATGGAAAATAATAATAAACTCAATCGATTTTATCTTTGATTTAAAAACTGAACCCATTATTCAATAAACTGACCTGAGTCTATTTTCAATCCCCATGCTGAAGTTATTTGGACAACAAAATGTAGTAGGATTTTTACTATTTTTCACAGGAAACTAATGGACATATTTTCCCCATATTGATTCACAATAGCCCTCAATATATGGGCAAAAATCCAAATCACTATTTCATATAGTAGTTTAGGATATGGTGACTAGTTTTAAAGGTATAAACAAAATTTAGTTCCACCAATCAAAACATAGTAGGGTTGTTTTTATATTTTCACAAGAACTAAAGAGATAATATTTCCAAACCATTTCCAAATAAGCTAAAACCACTAAAATTACATACAACCAAATGATCAATGCATGTTGACTTCACTTGTATGTATGGATATCTTCATTAAACCAAGTAAATACACAATAAGGTGTTTAGTTTTAGATATATGAGAGGAAAACCAAAACAGCCCATACATAAAAATAGGGCAAGAGAAGTAATATAATAACAGTACCAAAATTGGTTTAGACTTGAGCAAGGTGTAGTAAAGCATATAAAAATGTTTTATTGAAACGAGTTAGAGAAAATACATCCCTATATCATTTCATTTAAACTAACCCGGTCTAAACAAAAAATATAAACTTACTTGGATTAATAACGTAGGCTGAATGATCAAAATAAAAGCAAGTCACTGGTTATAATCCCTTCTCTTCTCAGCTCATTATTTTTCCTTCTTGTATCACCCAAACTCCTCTTTACTTGCATCTCCCTTCCTGGTAGTGTTCTCTCTCCACATGCCTTATGCCATACAGGCATCTCATCTTACCATTTAATGCCATTTTTTTTTTCATTTCCTTCTCCTATACATTATCCTTTCCTCCTTCCATCTGCATCCCCTACCATTTTGGTCCACCCTCCTGTAGTGGTATCCTTCTCTCCCTTTTTTTCCTAGCATCTCCTTCCCTCTATATGTTTGCTCAATCAACCATTCTTCACTCCCTCCATACCATTTCCATACTCCCCTCTATCCATGTCATGCTACGCCCTTTACATTCCATACCCTGCCATCATCTTTCATCCTCCTCTTGCCTCATCCAATTCTCCTGGTCAATGGTCCTTTGGCATATTCAACAAGTCAATTGACAAAATAAAATAAAATAATATATATATATATATATATATATTACATAAAATAATATATTATATATATAAATAAAATCATAATACAAGTAATTAGTAAAATAATAAAGTAATTAAATAAAAATATAAAATTATCAATTAACCAAGTATATTAAAATCTTATTTTAAGTAATAAAAATTATTAAATAAAGATAATTACAAAATTAATAATTAATACAATTATTCAAAAGCGATAAGGTTATAAAAACAATAAAGATAATCAAATCTAAAAAAGTTGATTAAAGTAATAATAATATAAAGTCATTAAAATTTTTAAACAATAATAATAATAATAATAATAATAATAGAACCCTTAAATAGACAAATAACAAGAAATGAAAAATTATTAAAATGATACTAAATAATATCAATCAACAAAAATCATGAAGTCGACCGCACTATAAAAATAAATAATTAATATTAATTATCAAACCTCCTAGTTGATTAATAATTTATTGGTCAATCATTAACAAAAGAGGTGCTAAGATGATTTCCAAGGTCAAGAAACCACACTATCTTTGATGAACCCAAACCAACTCGACTAGAAGGAAGATGCTCAATAATAAGCATCTACGGCTTTCAGAAAGGACAACCAACATGGGGGTATAACCTTCAATGCATGAGGAATAGGTAAGAGAATAAACAGTCCCAAAACCTGATAAAACCAATGAGGAACAATAACCAAACATACATGTTCAGATTAGGGCGTGACCAATAATGCTGAAAAGTAATAACACAAAATAATATACATGATCATGGATCAATATCACATAGTACATGTCATACCTATTAGAGTGACATCCAAACTACTCAATCACCCATGAATATACTCAAGATATCCAACCCAACACCGACCCTAGTTCATGGCCTAGATCCTGCATCCACCAAATAAGACATCAGTAGTACCTAAATAATGTCAATATATCAATAATAACTCAAAATGAATCATCAACATGAACTAATAATTAGAGCATAATCATCAATAGCTAAAAAGGAAACCAGAGTTAGTCTTGATAACCCTAAACCTAAGTGTGTCCTACAAGGCATAATCAATGGCTACAAAATTTATCAATGTCAATCCACATCAGTGAGACATGTTAAAAAAATATCATACAATAACATAACTAAGGTAAAGTAGCATATACATAAAATAGGATAAAATGAATCCAATGTAAGCAATATGCATATCAAGATATAATGAATCCAATGTGAGAATCAATCATGACATATCATATCACAATGGCTATCCAAGGTACCTACATCACAATCATCTGAAAGCAAAACCAACATCAACCATTAGCAATCAAAGTGCTATCATAATCATGCTAATTAAGCCATAATACCGTGTCTACAAGGGACCACATGGTTGGTTTATGACATCCTCCCCTCCTTAAAGAGGATCCATCCCAGTGACCATACACAGTCAAGCACAAAGTTCTTAGAAAGAGTCTAACAACACCAATCAATACTAATAAATAATCTCTCCACCCATTGTGGGGTGGTAATGTCTCAAGCACTATCTATTGTTAGTAGGATAGCCACATTATATGATGTATTAGGCCAAGTAACAACCTTCTTCCTATCTTCATATGTCCTTCACATTACTAAAAGTGAAAAAAAATAATTACACAACACTACTATAGCAAAAAAATCCACCAAATATCTCTACCTAGCTGGAACTTCTCCACTCTTATGTCTTAAAAAGGCCATCAAGACATTAGAATTTGCTAAAACTAACTATAATAGGTTCACTAAACCCAAAATATCTACAATAATTGAGAAAATTTTCAAGGTAACTACTATTAATGTTTGTGTAACATTGTTGTTACAACCATCCCATACATTATGAAGGTAGTCATAAAACATCATGAACACATAGTGTCCCAAAACATAATAGCTTACACTTTCCTTAATACTGTTGCCAACAAGGGCACTAACAACACTCCCAAATAGGAACATACAACTAAAGAAACACAAGACAAAAAGTGATGTCTAAGCCAGATCAACAATCTAAAAATGTAACTTGACTAGGGTCAATGTCACTTGGGCAACATACACAGACCTGTAATATGAGGCCAACAATCATAAGATCATCCAATCCCACTGGATTACAACCAAAATCTAAATTAAGAGTGGAAATCTTCCACTAAAACATTATGTTGCAATCATAATACTAAGAGCATTCATTAGAGACTGCCATATCACAATGGTAGTAGTCCATAATATTATGGTTACTCTATTACATCATCAACCATTTAGGGGTTATTGTAGCATCCCACACAAACCACATTGAACCATAGAGAAGCCAAACTAGACATCACATGCAACCTAAAGGCTTATAGTATGTTCTCCAACACACACGTGAGCTTGCATGATGGTCCAGGGATACCAATCCCACAATCCAAAAATAGCCATCTGAGGGCATTACCCAACTTTCATCACTCTATCCAAGTGTCAAGTGGGTACCTAAGATTTTAAACATTGCCTGATCAAGGCTTAGTGTTACTCTATCAGAGCATAAAATCAGTAAACATTCTAGTAATGCTTCTAAAACATAAATATTCATCCCAAAATATTTCTAAAAGGTATAAAAATAATAATTCCTTAGCCAACACATGTGTGTATTTCAAAACCCACTGCCTTGTTGATTTGCACAAATGTCCAAGTCTACAATACCAGTTAGTGCTTCATAAGGGAAAAACAATAAGACTTCATAATGGTTAATTTTAACATAACCTCCAGGAGGAAGCTAAAAGAATGCTAAACCCATAAAGTGACCATTATGTACTAAGATTCTAGGCCAACTTATGGCACACATGATGCACACTCTAAATGAATCAGGCGGCTACTTGTGTAAGGGGAAAAATGGATTTTTAGTCTATAAGAGACTCCACTTCTTGGCCCATACCTAATCAAAATCATTATGGATGTTGTTCTTCTCTACCCTCAACCTCATACTTACACCAATACTCAATGTTAGAGTAGTGAATGCAGGTTTACATAACATAATACAACATTATACCTTCATAAATTCAATAAAATAAAAGTTGGTTTAAAGAGAGTAAAATATATCACACGAGTGGTATACAACCATATTCCCCCATACCAAAATGTTAACAACATGAATCATATTTACTCCAAGACATGCCCACAAAATATTCATGCAACAAATTTAAAAATATAGATCAAAGTAAGGTTCACATGATATATTCAAAAGTGGGAGATCACTTTACACAAGTAATTTACCATCACTCACATGTTCATCCATTTACACATACAACCATGTAAGAAAAATAATCAACAAAAATGTTAATATCAAGAAGTAAAAGTGATAACCCACAAGGTTATTACATACACATAGGGTGTAAAAGATATCAATTTTCATGATTTGACATAATTGATGAAACATGAAGGTTCACACAATAGGGTTGGTATCAAAACAAGTATGTGAAAGTCTACAACGTCAACCATAAGCACAAGTATAATAAGGAAACAAATTTACATGATTTAGCAAGATCAAATAAAATTAATAATTATACAACATATAATAGTTAATATACAAGGAGGAATCACATGAAAGAGACCATGTATATGTGACTCAGATGTTCAAAATTAGGACAAGGTACTTTCACATCACATCAAATAATGCACATGGAGATGAAGCACAAGGGTCCATGACTCCCATCAGGCCACCTAATGTATAAATTTCATCCAATGACACCAATATCTATCATATAATGCACATAGTTAGTCTTGAGGATCTCAAATCATTATCACCTTCCTTTTAGGAAGGTTATATTCCAATAAAACTTAAAATCTATCTCCATGAGTTTAAAAATATTTACCAATGATGTTCATACATCATAGATAGATGGATCATGCTAACCAATAGAAATAAGAGATCCCCAAATCTCTGTAACTTTCCCAAACAAGTTAGCCACACTCACGCACTAGACCCTCTAGGCTCAAGCCACACCATTGGACCTCCCAAGATATTATACCTCGGCATCATTTGATAGCTTTCCCATGCAATATATCAATGTCACTAAGGTATTATCTGATGATTACAACAATAATCTTACATGATTATCCTTCTATTTGACTTAATCCAATAGTCAAAGGTTAAATGGTAATACTCACATGGATGCAACATCATCTTTGGGAATGGGCAGACTTAGCCAAGGCATGGGGTGAATGCTAGATCACTACCATGGGAATTACAATTTCTCATAATCAACAAGCTCAACCGAATCCATAATAAACATCCTCATGGATGAAGGGTATATCTATATCACAATAGACATCCCATGAGTATCAAAACATAGCCAAGATTTCAATTAAGCATCCTCATGGGTGCATAACTCATCCTGAATACGATAAACATCCCCAAGGATATCACATATCCATGGTCAAAATGATATCCTCATGGAAATAAACCTATCCATGGTCAAATAACCATCATTGATGTAAACACATTTATGATCAAAACAACATCATAATGCAAAATAAGAGAATAAACACCCACACACACTTATTTATCTTCAGTACTTTGGAGTTTGAAATCCACATCCTCTCTATCTAACTCAAAGAGACTGAATACATAACTAAGATCAAGCTCTTAATATAGTTCAAGGTGCTCCCACATAAGCTGAGATCCCAATCCTTACTAACTTGCCCAAGTAAATTTGATACCCTCACCCTACGTAACTCTCCAAGTTTGAGCTCAACCTTTTGTATTCTCAAGGTTAGGATGTTCTAATCATATACTGATGTCACTAATAGACACTGAACACCACTTTTTCTATTCTAAGGCAAAGTGATGTTCATCAGTCTTTCATTAACATTCCCATACAAGTCAATGGTTGACTAGTGACACTAGCCCTAAATACAACTAATGAGGGAAAGGTTGACCCAAGAAAAGCCATGGGTAGGCATCATAATATTTCTTCTAAAAATTTACTAATTTTTGCATACACACCCATAAACATTCCATAATATATGAACTTCATAGCACTTCAAGCTTGCACAAACAAAGCACTAATCATCTCATCCAAGAGCTTAAGTGACTTTATAAGGGTTAAAACATAGCTTCCTCAAGAAATTAAGACATATAATAGTATATACAAGGCATATAACTCTAACCATGGTTCAATATGCATGCTAAAGTACAATTTTTTAATTAAGTCTAAGAAGACATCATAGACATACATGTGATATTCAACCATTTCAAGGCATATGCATATATGCTGAGAAAATAAGACTCCAAAAAGGCTATGTACATCTACACTATGTGAAATTATAGTCACTCAAGTACATTATGTAAACACAATCCCTTTCATGGGTATGCACAACCACATAAAAGATCAACTAGCATTTTAAGCATGTGCTAACCATCAATGCATTGTGTCTAAACTCATCCAAAACCTCTAAAGCATAGGCTCTAATACTAGATGAAATAGCCTCAATTTTTTTTTAAGTTATCTATCAAAGTGCACAATGGAACAATGAAAGTTTCCATCACATAAAACTAGTGCAGTGTAAAGCATTCCAATTATCTTGATTGGATAAGGCTATAATCAACTAGAATGAAATTAGGAACATTCAAGAATGTCTATTTAGCCAGTCTCTAGATAAACAAATAGGATAAGGTAGATGAACAAGACTTAAGCATGGGATCCAAATGACTAAACATAAAGGTCTGCCTCACTAAATTTCTTAGGCAAGTCTTAACACATCATGAGATCAACAAGTGGAAATTTCTAACCCATTACTAAATTCAACATGACTAGGATATTGAGTTATTATAGGACTCTAGGAACTACCCAAGCAAGGATCAACCCATATGCAAACCCCCATTAGATCACTATATTAGGATCTGAGTCCCTTAGAGAAACATTACACCTTTGTTCCCTTATTAGGTGAAGGCCATACACACTAGATGTAACTCCATGCAGAAAGAATCGTTCTTATTAATTTAGATGAATTAAAATATAATCAACTCAAGGTAGATGACTCCACACACTTGAGCATTCTATTGAATAATCATGCAAGTGGCATTGAAAAATCAATTACTCCTCATGCTACAAGATCACTTATCATCCTACAAGATCACTATCCCATGAGCCAATCATAGGGGTATCACACCTAACTATTGCTTAGTTGTCCTTTAGTTAACATATCCTATTAATTTTAAAATATAAGTTTTCACACCCTCTAATTAGGCTGCGTATGACCATGCAAAAATTCATTGCTTAAATAATATTAGGCATTAACTTAGGTGTTCATTTAAGAAGATTATGATTTATCAACTCCTGGTTAAGGTGGACTATTTAATCATATAACCAAATATAATAATTAAGGTTTCCATTGCTTATTAAATCCTTATCCCCATTCTAAGATTTTTTTATTGCTTTAATGAACACATACATAGTATTCCAAGAGTTCAATGTAAAAGGTAATCTTAAATTTTAAGAACACACATATCAAATATAACTTATGATTATCTATTTTCTTATAGGCATTAATATGACCAACTTCCATTAGTCAAGCATTGCATTAAAACATCTAATTACTAGACCTTTTATAGAGCATGTCATAATTCCAAATCAATATAACACCATTAATAGAATGATCCATAATCTATAGTATGGGTCCACATACAAAGGTCATCAATCTAGTTTACTTCATTGCTAAAGCAATAGAATTAATCACAGTAAAAAGGGATAATACAACCAATAATCCACATTGCCATAATATAATAATAAAAGATATTGCATGCACCACTGATAGACTATTTTTATAATCTGTTTGCTACAAATTATTTTCAGCCAAGGTTACAAACATGAAACCATGTACTCATAAAACATCTTAACAACAATAACCCCAAGAGTACACATTTAATCACACAACAGGCTATATACTAGTCTATGATTACTGAATAGAGCCCAAGTCTAACACATTATCGATCATATTCTAGAATAATAATAGCTCTCATTTCAATTAGCTATCATCATGTTATTGTCATAACAAATGGTGAGTCCACATACTAAATAAACATTCTATGCTATGAGAATGTCACCTTATAAATGTTCAACATGAAATCAAAGTGAAAATATACATAATTTCATTGAGGAGATTTACAACCTCAAACTAAATTCTAGCATACCACAAGACAACACCATCTTCTTCCATGTAATTCAAGATTAAGGACATTATAATTTAAGTTGTTTCAATAATAACATTTTTCTACTTTATTCCCACTTAACATCAATAGGTATATATTTACTCATGTATTCAAAACAACATATAATGATCAAACATCACATCATGCATTCGAATTCCACTACTACCCATGTAATAATTAGAGCCCAATATAGATGTGTACCAAGTGAATAAATACAGTTGATTAAGTATACAATAATCAAGCAACTAGCATCAAATACATCTCAATGTCAACATATTTTCGAATAATGTTATTTTCTAATATAACAATATTACAAACAACATAAGGAAATAAAATGATCAATAACATAAAATGATTAATCAACTATGATGTCATCACCGCAACCTCATACGTCAATAGGCACCAATAATAAGTAAGCCACCATATGCAATCCAAGAGAAATAACAAGGAAGAACAACCTTGCAAGAGAGAGGGACACCCCTCAAAACTAGCCCTATGAGCCCAACCATTGGTGGACCTTACCACCCCAACCATCAACTTGGTAGAGGATTTTGGCAACCAAGTACTCGAGCGTGGTAAGGAGTATACACATAATACTAAGCCACTAGTATAGATGTATAAAGACTATCAACAAAGATAAGAGAATAATAAAATCAACATAGAACCACTACACTCAGCTGAGCCAATTGGCTTATCCAAGCATAAAATAAATAACACAAGGGATTCAACTCCCAATAACCACATAACTCAAATGAGTCCAAAAAGAGGAAAGTAAAATGCTCATTTATGGAATTTAGCTCAGTTTGGATTTAACATGGTCATGTACATACGATGATAATTCCTTCAAGTAATCCAATGAATCTAGAAATAGTATAAAAGTGACCTTATTTAATTACAAGCCAACTTGACTAGAAGCTAATAAATCCCAACAGGGCTTCACCCATGACCCGGTACCTCACGACTTTAATATATAAAACATTACCTTAAATCTCAAGGCCTCAATCTATTAAATAATTTCATTAAATAATTGAAAAAGTATAACAAACCCCTTTTTATATAAAATAATAATAAACTTAATCAATTTTATCTTCGATTTAAAAATCAAACCCATTATTCAATAAAATGACCAGAGTCTATTTTCAATCCCTATGCTGAAGTTATTTGGACAACAAAATGTAGCAAGATTTTTACTATTTTTCATAGATAATAATGAACATATTTGCCCCATATTGATTCACAATATCCCTCAATAAATGGGCAAAAATCCAAATCACTATTTCATACAGTGGTTCAGGTTATGGTGACTAGTTTTAAAGGTATAAATAAACTTTAGTTCCACCAATAAAAACACAATAGGGTTTTTTTTATAGTTTCAAAAGAATAAAAGAGATAATATTTCCAAACAAGTCTCAACCACTAAAATTACCTACAACCAAATTATCAATGCATGGTGACTTCACTTATATGTATGGACAACTTCATTAAACCAAGTAAATACACAATAGGTTGTTTAGTTTCAGATATATGAGAGGAAAAACAAAAAAACCCATACATAAAAGTTCGGCAAGAGGAGTAAGATAATAAGAGTAATATAATTGGTTTAGACTTGAGCAAGGCACAATAGAGCATATAAATATGTTTTATTGAAACAAGATAGAGAATATGCATCCCTATATCGTTTCATTCAAAGGAACCCAATCTAGACAAGAAATGTAAACTTACTTGGATTAATAAAGTAGGTTGAATGATCAAAATAAAATCAAGTCATTGGTTATAATCCCTTCTCCTCTTCTCAGGTCGTTGTTCTTCCCTCCTACATCGCCCAAACTCCTCCTTGCCTACATCTCCCTTCCTAACTGTGTTCTCTCTCCCCATGCCTCATGCCATACTGACATCTCATCTTACCAGTCATTACCCTAAATTTTTATTTTCCTTCTCCTATGCATTATATTTTCCTCCCTAAATTTTTATTTTCCTTCTCCTATGCATTATATTTTCCTCCTTACATCCATGTCCCCTACTGTTTTGATCCATTCTCCCATGACGGTGTCCTGTCCCTTTTTTCCTGGCATGTCCTTCCTTCTATACGATATACTCACCCTACCATTCTTCATGCCCTCCATACCATTACCATATTCCCTGTATCTATGCCATGTTTCTCCCTTTACATACCATACCCTACCATCATCTTTCATGCTCCTTCGCTTTCCTCATCCAATTCCCATGGTCAACAGTCCCTTGGCATATTTAGCAAATCAATCAAAAAAATAAAATAATATATATAACATAAAATAATATATTATATATAAATAAAATCATAATAAAATTAATTAGTAAAATCATAAAGTAATTAAATAACAATATAAAATGATCGATTAACCAAGTATATTAAAATCCTATTTAAAGTAATAAAAAGTATTAAATAAATATAATTAAACGATCAATAAAAAAAATTTAACCAAGAGCGATAAGTTATAAAAATAATAAATATAATCAAATTAAAAAAAATTGATTAAAGTAATAATAATATAAAGTCATTAAGATATTTAATCAACAAAATGATAAGTTGATTAAGATAATAATAATAATAATAATAATATAATAGAACCCTTAAATAGACAAATAATAAGAAATGATAAATTATTAAAATGATACTAAATAATATCAATGAATAGAAATCATAAATTTGACTCCACTATAAAAATCAATAAATAATAATAATTGTCGAACCCCCTAGTTGATCAAGCTTCCAATGATCAATCATTCACAAAAGAGGTGCTAAGATTATTTCCAAGGTCAAGAAACCACACTGGCCTTGACAAACCCAAACCAACCTGACTAGAAGGCAACTAATTAACAACTCAATAATAAGTGTCTACAACACCCAGAAAGGACAACCAACATGAGGGTATAACCTTCAGCACACAAAGAATAGGCAAGAGAATCAATGGTGCTAAAACCTCATAAACCGAATGAGGAACAATAACCAAACATACATTTTCAAAATAGGGCATGGCCAATAACATCAAAAATTAATAACATAAAAGAATATACATGATGGTGGCTCAATGTCACATAGTGCATCCATACCTGTTGAAGTGACATTCTATCTGCTCAATCACCCATGGATATACCAGATATGTCCAAACATAACATCAATCCTAGCTCATGGTCTCGTGCCTGCATCCACCAAATAAGACATCAATAATACTTAAATTATGTCAATAGATCAATAATAACTCAGAATGAATCATCAACATGAACTAGTAATTAGAGCATAGTCATTAATCATTGAAAAGGGAATGAGAGTTAGTCTTGATAACCCTAAACCTAAGCATGCCTTGTGAGGCACAATAAATAGTTACAAAAATGATCAATCTCAATTTGCATTAGTGAGATATGCTAAAGTAATTTCATACAATAATGTAACTAAGGTAAAGCATCATATACATAAAATAGCATAAAATGAATCCAATAAAAGCCATATGCATATCAGAATATAATGAATCCAATGCGAGCATCAACTGTGACATATCATATCACAATGGCTATCTAAGGTACATACATCATAACCATCTAAAATCAAAACCAACATTAACCATTAGTATTCAAAGTGTTATTGCAAACATGCTAAGTAATCCATAATCCAATGTTTACAAGGGACCACATGGTTGGTTCATAACATGAAATAATGAAATAGTGGAGATTATGTTTGTTTAACACTTACTGCTATTGATTATAATTTATTTCCTTGTATGTGAAAAACTAGTGGGGACCCAAATGATGAATGTTAGGGTGATTAAAGCTCATATTTTTTAATAACTATAATAAAATAATCTTAGTAACTAATATATTTAATATTTTTAAATTTGAAAAATTATAGATAATCACCTAAACCAACCAAAACGACCAACTTATAACCTGAGAAGGACCCATTAATGTCTAAATGATCTTTCCACTTAGAATATGGCAAGACTAAGGACCAAATAATTTAAACAGAGTAATTATAGTATTGATTAGTAATTAAGTATATACTTTTAATGTGTGAGATTAAATTAGATATGGTGAGATTCAGTTGACATCATTTGGATGTTCATAAAAATTAATACTTGAGGATAATTAATATGGTTTATATTCAAATTGAATGTCAAAATCCTATTTGAGTAACCTCAATGATGGAAAAAATCCCCAATAATCACATCATAAGAAATAAATCTTTGTTTAAGCACTCTCCAAGCATGTTCAATTAATGTGAGATTAATATGGTGTTATTTGAATAATTAATCATGTGTTAAGGTGTGAATGTTGAATATCAAGATCTCGTTAAATTAATGTGGTAGAGATTAAAATAGTGACATTTGAATGATTCATATTATGCCAAGGTGTTAATGACAGTTACTTTAAAATTTAATAGAGGGTTCATTCTTGACTAGAATGTCATCATTCAGGAGTGAAATTCTTACCTTTTTTTTACATAAAATAAATTTTAGGTTATTTGACATGTTTTGACATTAGTTTTATTATCCAATTGTAAAGGCCAAAACATCATATAAAATGACAATTGACTTTGAATTAAATTTGGCTTATTAGGGGATCGATATCAAAATACACGTGAAGATCACCCTATCATAATGATAGGGTTATTTTGGTTGCAATGAACCTCTATTCCATGGGATTAATGGTGAGTTTATTCTTTCAATGGATTGTATTTTATATTCAGTTTTACTCTTTCAGGAAATATTTTTTTTCACATACAAAAGAGTCTTAATTTTCAAGAAATTGTGATAATAGTCATGACATCAATGTGGAGCTAGAGATTCTGCTATTGTAAAATTGGATGCTAAAAATTTTGATGATGAAAATCAAATTTTGAAGCCCAGCATGGAAAATTTGAAACCCAACATGTAAAATTTGAAGCCCAACATGAAAAATTTGAAGCATTGATAAACAAAATTCTACTATTATGAGTTTTTTGAATAGTTGTAGCTGTACAATTTTGTTATTTTAAAATTATATTCTAAAAATTTTGATGATGAAAATCATATTTTGAAGCCCAACATGCAAAATTTGAAGCTTGACATGAAAATTTTGAAGAATAGAAAATGAAAATTCTGTTATTGTGAGTCTTTTTAACAACTATAGTTGTACAATGCATGCATTGTAAACAAGTTGTAATAGTATTTTAATTGAATTTAATATATGTAAATTCTATGTTTTATTTTTATAACTCTACCCTCCCCTATTTCATCTTTTCTTGCATTTTTATTTAGTGCATTTGCGCCATTGTTGTTTAGTCTATACTATCTCCATAGTCTCACTATTTTGTTTTACTTAGTCTTGTTGGGTGCTACCCATCTGGGCTTGCACATTCTATTTTTTATACCATAGAGATAAATTAGACTTGGGAGTTAGTTGACCTTCCAAGAGTAAAAGAGGTCATAGGAGTCAAGTGGGTGTATAAGACAAAATCCACTCTCAAAGGCAAGAAAAAAAGGCATAAAGCAATATTAGTGGTGAAAGGTTATAAGAAAAGGCCCATGCATGATTACAATGTTATGTTTGCACCTATAATAAGGATAAAAATGGTGAAGAAAATCATATCCATTGTTGCTCAACACAAATTTATAAATGATGATGTATAACAAAACACAAACACAAAATTAATAATAAATGGTATATAAAAGTATAAATTAAACTTTGAAATGTATATGGTAAATTTTTAAGACCAAAAATAATCACCACAAACTCATAATGGACTTCATGCATTCAAAAATTTATTTTAGGTATGTCCTCTTCATAGTTTGAATATTATGACACCTAGAGTGAAGATCTAATTTGGTGAAATAAATAGGTCATGCAACTCACCCATAAAATCATCAATTAATGTAATATGAATATGATTTTTTATGGTGTACTTTTTGATTTCTATATATTCTAGGCACATCCTCTCAGTGTCATCCTTATGGACCATGACCACCAGGGAGGAATATTTGCTTTGGTTGTGATTGTTAATTCTTGCCTCCAACCTATCTTATAACATATTTTAAATTTCACTCTTCTAATCATAGGGGTACCCATATGGTCTGATTTTTGGTGTTGTAATACCTAGAATTAGTCTGATGGAATGATCATGTGCTCTTCTTAATGGATATCCTTTAAGCATGGTACCAAAACTAACATAATGGTAATCTAACACTAGTTGTAATTCAATATGGGTAGACTCCTTATTTGATTTAAATTCTATGGAAAATAGTTGCACAATAATAATTTACACCTTTTTTTTTATCATATTCATCCTCTGGTGAAAACTAACCAATTGCATATATTTAACCAAAAACCATGCAGTTAAAATGTCCTTCCTTCTAAATTAATGAGCATGAATAGTTAATCAAAATTCATTTCAATTGTGCATAAAGTGTTGAGCCATTACAAACCAAAAACAAATGTTAGCCCCATCCATGATAATATAAAACATAAAGTAATATAATAGTTAGTCTCTCATAGCAATCTTTATACTATGGCATTTACCAAAAAATTTGACTATACCCCTACCTGTAATAATGATTTGAAACTATGGATCTAGGTAAATGAAATAGTTCAATTGAGTAGCCAACTTACTATGGATGAATTTGTGTGTACTCCCAGAGTAAAAAATATATAGTAAACGTCTATTTCTTGAGGAAACCCACCACCTTAATATTTAGATGAGTACTAATACCTAAAAGTGCATGATAGGAAATAATAGGTTGAGAATATTTAGATTTGTCCTCAGGTACTTTTAGACCTGTAGTTGAGGTATTGTCATCTTATTCATCCTAATTGGTGATTTTTGTGTAAAAAAAATTCTTTTCAACACATCAATGTCCTTTAATCCATATTCTATCATATCTAAAACATTACCTTTTTTCACACTTCTCTTCAATTCATTGAGGGATCAATATTTTAGGCTAAGGAAATGATGTGGCTAGGAAATTGAGTTGACATACATTAATTAAAGGTCTTTGTTTGATCATATATTTTCCCTCTAACATGCATACCATTGGTATGGAATCATATATTAAATTGTGACTAAACATGTGAAACACCATTTGGATTATATCTTTGAGGCCAATCAAGATGAGGTCAATAAAATTTACCTTTGTGATGCCATACACACATAAAGAGAGATTTGGAATTGATGAATATAATCCTTCACATTCCATATTTGATATAATTTATCTACCTAACTAAACTATTTTTCTAAGACATTGTTCCAATAGTGGAGCTTCATCTCCTTATAAAATACAAACTAGGTAACCTAAAGGCCATTATTTTTATTTTGAGCACACAACAATCTATACCAAATTAACTACTCAGGTTATAGAAATAGAGAGGCCATAAACACATTTTTTGCACATGAATTTTGATTTAAATCAAATAATTATTTGGTTTTATCAATCCAAGTGAGTGTATCATTACCATAAAACTTGTGCAAGTCCACTTTTAGCCATAAATGCTTTATACCAAGATTAGATGTCTAATTATTTGAATTGGTAGAACTAAACTTATTGCATATTTAGATTATATTTGGAAATTTAGGTTATAATTTCATAGAAGCCCCGAAATCCTATTAAAATTTTCAACTAGTCATTAAGCATAATTTTCAGCTAGTCATTACTCTAAAATTAATGTTTAAGAGGACTAAATCACTATTAACTAAGGATTCATGGCTTCCCTTATTGCATTCTATTGTTTATAAAATAATGTTCTTGATAAGGTATTCTTTAAATTATCATTAAAATTCATAATCAAACCATATGCAAAATAATAACATAACTTTCTCAATTATGTCTCACTAATCACTGCAAGTGCTTATCTTGTTGTCAAGTCTGTGGATTGATGTTTTTTGTGAGACTTTTGAATAGCTATAGATGTACAAGTGTATGCATTGTAAATAAGTTGTAATAGTATTTTAGTGAATTTAATATATGAAAATTCTATGTTTTATTGCTATAACTCTACCATCCCCTATTTCATATCTTCTTGCATATTTATTTAGTGTATTTCCAACATTGTTTTTTGGCATAGACTATCCCCATAATGTCAATATTTTCACTTAATTAGTGTTGTTGGTTGCTGCCCACTTGGGCCTGCACAATCCATTTTTTCTTCCATAGAGAGAAATCAGACTTGGGAGTTAGTTGACCTTCCAAAAGGAAAAGAGGTCATAGGATTCAAGTGGGTGTATAAGAGAAAAACCACTCCTAAAGTCAAGATAGAGAGGCATAAATCAAGACTAGTGGTGAAGGGATACAATAAACTGCCTAGATGTGATTAGAATGTGATTTTTCACCCATATCAAGGCTAGAAATGGTGGGGACAATCATAGCCATTGCTACTCAACACAAATGGAAGGTGCATCAAATGGATTTCAAGTCATCCTTCTTGAATGGAGTGTTATACACAAATATTAAGTTATTGTTCAAAATAATTTTTATCTGGTCTATATTATATGTATATTTTAATCTTTATCAATCAATTTTAGGTCTATGCTAGTTTTTTTGGGTATTTTGATAATGAAATCTAACATTACATCATGTTTAGTTAAGAGAGCTCTTAAATATTCATTAATTACTATTACCTTCTCTATTATTTGATTAGACGATGATTCCAAGTCTACCATCTCTTGTCTAATGTTTATTCCTTGATCCAAAGCCTACTTCCTAAAATTCACAATCAAATTTTGGAGCTGTGCTTTAAAATCATCCTTGTTGATGATGGTATCATCTTTATTTTCAAGGTGTGTGATTTCAAACTCATTGAGTAAATTTATAACTTTGTCACCTTGTTGATTAAGAGATTGACCCAAGGATCTCATATCATCAATCCATTAATTTAAGGATTTCTTCTTTCCAATGATGTAGGACTGAGCAATGCTCAATATTTTGAGGGTACCGGGTTAAGTTATTCAAATTTATTTAAACTAATAAACTTAACCAAGTTGATCGCTTTGGTATCATAATTCCCATTGGTATTTTCTTCCTCGGGAATTTTTTTATAAACCTTATTTCCTTTTAATTTATATTTTGATAAAGTGTTTAGAGTATCAAACATGGCCTAAATTACCCATTCCACTTTGGTGATAGTTTGATCTGGTAAGGTGGCTTTATTTTTATATTATAAATCAGTTGTCCTTTGTTTCATCCTTTTCACCAATTTAGTGGCCACATCACCATTGAAACTTTACTTTAAGAAATTATCCAATCACTACCCTTGTTTTATCCACTTGTGTTATTGTCATAGGCTTGAATTTTTAATGTAGTTACTTGGATTTATATCACCCATAATAATTCCCTAATATTGATGCTTTGTCAATAGATGCATTACATATAAGTGCTTCTTTTGACATGTAATTAACACTTGGCACCCTCTCGAGCATTTTATCATTTTATTTGGAATGTCCAACCATCCAGGTGGATCAACCAACACTTTTCCAACTGTCATCTTTTGATTGGATAGCTCATCTTTAATTATCACATAAATCAACCCCTTTCATGATTTCATCCTTAAACTGACATGGCATCGGAACATTTTCTAGTTTTCCAAGTGGAAAGTTTTTATTGGCTCATATTGTCACATGGATTTTTTATATGAAATTATTAATGGACCCAAATGTCATGACACTTATAAAGTGTCACATTTTAATTTGATTTTGTAATCATTAGGTTTCATGGCTTACTTTGATCATATTATTACCATGAGAAATGGGTCCTTGTGTATTCATCCTATTACTCCCAAATGTCATGTGTCTTACATCTCACATATAGCTAGTTAAGATTAAGTGACATACTTCTAAGTGTCATCTTATTGTGTAATATCTATATTATGAAATTGATATATTACATATTGACTATGGGGTATGATCATGGGCTAAGTATTATACTAAAGGATTGTATTATTGTGAGACTTATAAAATAACAAAATCCTTGAAAGGTCATCATTGGATGCCACATGACATGTTTTAATAAAGTCATAGGGTTAAGAACATTGAAACTTCTTCATAAGATGGAATGTCATGACTTAGTGACATGTGGAAAAATTCCATTAGGTTATGTTGTCACTTAGTTTTTACAGGAAAAATGATATGTGACAAATTTCATAACTTACATGACTGATTCACCAATGCATACGACACTATCGCATGTCATTTGAAGTTGAGATGGCATCAGGGTTCTTAACAAATAAAAAGGTATTGTGGCTATATAAAATCCCTTTCAATGGCCTTTGAAATAAACATGGAAGGTATTACAAGTCCCTTCAATTTATCTCCTATTAGATACCTTGAAAGAAAATTTTAATTGTGTGCATGTTCAAGGTATCTCATAAGAGATACCTTGAAAGAAAATTCCAATCATATGCATGTTTAAGATATCTCCTAGGATACTTGGAAAGGAAATTTAAATTGTGTGCATATTCAAGGTATTTAGTAGGAGACCCCTTTAAATTACTAAAAGGCCCTTCAAGGTAATCCCATAGGATATACTTTGAAATAAAATTCCAATAGTGTGCATGTTCAAGGTATCTACTAGGATAACCTTGAAGGTATTATAAGACCCTTCAAGGTATCTCTTAGGACCCTTCAAGATACCTTGAAGGGAATTTTAGTACATTCAAGGGTACCTTGAAGGTATATCCTAAGAGATAACTTTCAAACATGCATAAGGGTACCCTTAAAGGTATTACAAGGCCCATCAAGGTATCTCCTAAGAGATACCTTGAAAAATAATTCCAATCATGTGAATTTACAATGTATCTACTGACAGACCCATTGAAGGTAATATAATTGCTTTCAAGGTATCTCCTAGGTGATACCTTGAAGGGCCTTATAGTACCTTCAAGTGTAATCTAATGCATGTTTGAAAGGTATCTCCTAGGAGATACCTTATACCTTTAAAAAATGTATTGGAGTACATTCTAAGGTACTAAAAATACCTTTAAGGTATCTTCTTAGAGATACCTTGAAAGAAAATTCCAATCATGTGCATGTTCAAGGAATGTTAGCAGAGTTTTCTAGAATTTCTCTAGAACATGTTAATTACAGAGATAGCTTACACAATAAAAAGTAGAAAAGAATCATAATAACATGATTAAATTTATAGAATCTTAAATTTTATAAACATCAACAAATATAAAGTTAAACTAACATGGTGTTAACAAATTTGGGACATAAACAACATAATACAACATAGAACAAGGTAAAACAAAATAGATTAAACACTACACACTAAACATACATAAAATAATCTTAGGAAAACCATAAAAAAACTAGTATACAAATCTCTATCACACATAGGGACCATATTCCATTATATCATAGAAATATATATACCTTTTTACACAAATTTGTCTCTTTACATTCTATCTTTCTAGGATACAAAAAGAAAGGACTCTTGGCATATCTATTGCTTGGATAACAAGGCCGAAGACATCAAAAAGATCATACAGATGATAAAATGATACCCTACACACATGTGTCCATCAATTATACACTTTTGATGTTATGAGGCCCTACTCCATGTCAAACACTTTCCTAGACTTCAATTGTTGTTTCATCTCAAGACAAACTCTAAACTTTGATCTTAGCTAAAAATAGAAATGATTAGACTTTCATAAAAGTGGCAGTAATTACTCTAGGTGTCTTATATTGATTTAAATCATTTATACACTACTTATCTACCCTTTTGAGTTTTCAAATAAATGGCATACTTTCCTTTTGGCCTTTTTGGTTTTCCATAGACTAGCTTAACTAGGTGGTCATCTTGGTTAGGGGTTTTCAACCAACCTAGCCCTTCTCCTAATGATTATGACTCTATTACAAAGATGGTTTTTTTATTAAACTAAAAAAATTGAATTACACATTTACCTATTATGAAAGTGGTGTCAAAGTTTAGCTAGGTAGTTGTGTAGGTTGTGGTTTTTTCAAACTATGCCTTTGCATCCAAATTTCTCTTCCACAAACTTTATTGGTTCTCCTATGAGTGAATGAACCTAGGTTCATATATTATATGCAAAATATTTGGTTCAACCTATGAGATTTTATCTTTGAGAATTTTATAATTATCACGTACTTCCTTTACCATGGTAAGCAAAACATGTAGTGGAATCTAAATGACCATAGAATTTTGTACATCTTCTTCTATGATGATAAGGAAGGATATAGCATTTGGAAACTTAAGCTAGATATCTAACACCATCCCATCTAACCCATCTACAGTCCTTTGTGCTTGAATAACCATAAATGTGTTGTGAATTGACTCTTTTTGCTAGACCTGGAGCTTCTTCATCACAGTATCCCTAGCATCTTACAACAATTGAAATGTACCAATTCATGTTTCTCCAATAGTTTTTTGACCACTCATTATAGATTTAGCTTTATCCTTCATTTCAAAATCTAGTTTTGAAAAAGATGAGGATTTGTCAAGGTCCTACCTCTAATCAAGTATTCTTTGGGCCATCTACTTAGCTTGACACATAACAATATCTAGGACCTATACATATCCATCTAGTAGTTCAAAAATGCTTTCTATTTTAGCATAGATGGACTACCCTTGGGTGTGAGATGTATATGCACTCACCCAATCCTTTTTTAGCTAAGATAGCAATGCAATGAGTTGTTTATCCTCAAACATTAGTTTGCCACCAAGGAGTTGAGTAACCAGAGCAGGATAAGTAACATTGATGAGATGCCTATCCTTAGAAATTTAATTTTATGCCTCTACTTTTTCCTCATGTAATCAAAAAATAATATGTTCCAAGTTTGAAGCCTTTTGAACAATAGTTTCTTGAAATGTAGCTACTCATTCAATTTGTTTAGACAATGTAATTTTTGAAAACATCCTAAGATGTCTCCATGGAAGTGGAAGGAAGCATGGTGGATGTGTCTCTGCCTATGGAAGGATCTCATGTAAATTGAGATAATGGAAGGAAAAAAATGGTGTGATGAAATGATGTGGTAGGAACATCCCATAACCATTGGGTAGAGGGGTGAAATTTTGAAAGTGAAGTATCTTCTGGTGCACCTAATTAGGTTGCATCCTTGTGGGATGTTAAATGTTCTAATTTTTGCTTTTCATTAGATTATTTTTATTTTGTAGTATATGACTTAGCTTCATCTTGAGCCTTGGTTATGGCCTTAGTGTAAATTCATGATGCCTCCTTGACCTTGAATCTAGCCATAATTTTGTCCTTGGCATCCGTCTCAACTTTAGCTTTGGCATCAACCTCTATTTTAGCTTTGAAATTAGACTCAACTTTTTCCTTGATAGCTTATGCCTCTACCTTGTGCTTGGCTTCTTCCTCCTTCTGATGCTATTCTTTGGCATCTTTATCTTACATCTTTTATTTTTTTTTGCTTTTATCTCTATATAGCTTATGCCTCTTGATCCTTGCATTCTACCTCTCTGCATTCCCTTCTCTTAGCCTCTACTTCTTTGGATTTTTCATATTGAGCCTTTGCTTCCTCATCTTGTCTCTATAGATCCTTCGCTTCTTTCACTCTTTTCCTTTCAGCCTCTACTTCCTTGAATTTCTTTCTCTTAGCCTAAGCTTCTTTGGCCTTATTTTTCATAACCTCAACTTCTTCAAACTTATTTTTTGTTCTTCCTCCTTGATATAGTGTTTGTCTTATTATTTTTGTGCATGTTATCTTCCTTTGTATCTTCTTATTTTATGGCCTCTTTCTTTTTTCTTTTTTTTTTCTTTTCTACTTTTCTCTTTTCCCTCTCTTTTTTCTTTATAGCCTCCTCCTCAAGATTTGGGGTATTCTATGTAGCATCCATTTATTCTACTACATCTATAATAGTGGTATCATAAGGTCCTTCTATTATATATACATCATCTATTTCCATATCAAATTATGAGTTCTCCAAAGATTTAAATTCCATAACCACACCTCTGTGTATGAAAATCTTTCTAGACTTAGTTGGAGAGATAAGTGTATCTTTGTGTCTCATCATGCCCTTAGACTTCACCTAATGGACATTACATGTTATTAAAAAATACCATATGTTCTTTTATGATGTTTGAAGTCTTGGCCCAATGATGTGTACATTATTTGTGAAATAGTGGCCATAACAGGCTCCCTTACTCTAGTGGATCTACACTTTATGCGACGATGAACCAATTGTTGGATCTATTTAGAAAAAGTTTGCCTAAATTTTATGTCAATATTCATCTTGACCTATAGTATTCATAATAATATAGGGAAGGAGTTGTATAATGTCAACCCAAAGGTCTCTAATATATTTATTCTACACTTAGCAAGCGTGCACTATTTTTTAGAAAAATTATTCCTTCACCTCATCCTTATCATAGACCTCTTGGTCAATGTATTTGATCATGTATTGAATAAATTCCTATTCATATACCCCCAACTTTGAAATATTTCACTCACAAGCTATCCTTGGCATATGTGGGTTGTCGAAAAAAGACTTGATTTGCTTTTATCTCTTTTTGGCTGGTGGTGGTGAGGATCTCTATGCAAGTCCCTTTTGTTTACCTTTTTCTTACTATGGTGGAGCTACAAAATGTTGTGGTGAGGTTTGTGCTTATGCAACTATTTGTGGTTATGCTTGATCTTGTATGGGTTGTTGTACACCTAGAGGGATGGTTTGAATAAGATGCATTAACCTTGTGACTAGGGATATCTACCTTGATTCTTTAGCTTTTTCTTCAGCCATTGTGATGAAAAAGGGAATTGGAGTCATAGTTGGCATGAATAACTCATGAACCTTGATTTGAATACCATTTTATAACTTAGTTAGTGATTCATGTTACCCCAAATATTGTATGACATCTTGTGGAATTCAAGGGTGTTACTTAATCAAAGCTAGAGCCTCAAGCCACCATGTATTAAACCACCCTAGTTACTCATAATATTGTCTTTTATTATTAAAAGTGATACCTGTGAGGGCAATAGTAATCTAAAAGCCCATAATAATAGTAACTTGGCCTAGTGGGGATTTCCATTGGGTGAATCATAACAAGAAAAATACAAACTGATATTCAAAATTTTGTGAGCTACCTGAATTTACCTTGTTGATATTAGTGGTAAGTTTGGATACAAAAAACTTAGGCCAATTGAAGTTCTCATTTAGGTGTATCATGTGATACACAATGTCAATTACTCTTTTTTTACCTTCTTGGTCTACTTTGTTGTCTATCAAAACATCTTTGATATACACTCTACCAGAATGTGCACTGTAATGTCCTAAATGGAGTCAATTAGGGTTCCTCTACCTACCCTAGCAAGAAAATTCTCCTAAATAACTTAATGAATTGGTGGTGTGGTGGACTTGTATGACAATAAGGATTTTCCGTAATTTAGGAGGCTTGTGGCTCTTACCATGGTCCGTGAATTGATATAGACAATGATATATTGGGATAAATGAGTAACCCCCTAGTTATATATACTTAATAAGGTATTCATGACCTCATCAAATTTCTTGAATGTAGGTAACTTGATTAGCCTCTGTGCATTAGAACCCAAAAGTGGATTTTTAAGTGTAAGAGTTCCTGCTTGTGCACCTGGTTGTGTTGATGAGGCAAAAAGAGTAACTTTGGTAGTTTTCAAAAAATTGAAGGGATTTAGGTGGTTGAATTTGTTTTGTCAAAGACCTAGACCAATCCAAATTTCCTCCTTATGTGCATCTGTGAGTGGTGTCAATAACTTGTTCCTATCTATGAATATACATGTAATATGTACTATTTTATTACTTTATCTTACCAAAATCTAGGTATTGATTTTTGTGCCTGGGAGTATATCAAGAGAAGATAGTAGAATATTATTGTTCACAATAGTCTATAATGTCTTGGCATTATTTATCCACATCATTTTATAGCTTTTAACACCTAATTTACTCATGTCAACCTATTTAAATGTACTGACTACCTACACATGAGTGATCTTCCTCATCTTTAATATTTTGGCTTTGATAGTGACCTTTTTATCTCCCAAATCTTTAATTTAACCCATACCATGTGTTTGATGTGATCTCATGTCACTTCATTTAGCCACTCTATTTAATAAATCCATGTGTCACATCCCATCTTGATTTGACTCAAATAAGATGAAATATTTTGAAATGTTGCATCATGAATGGTATTACATGACCATTAGTGATCTTTATGCCATAATTTTATTATCACCACCACTTTCTCAAACTTAAATAACCTTGATGTAGTTATGGCCAACTATCTTTGATGATCTTTCACTGGAATGTGAATGCACCTTGAGATCATATCCACTTCTCAGATATTTCAATGTGAGATTAAAGGTGGTAAAGCTTAAGCCTACAACCATTTATACATCTTGGAAATATGGTTCCCTAAAAATCTTAGAAGAATGGTACCGTATGATTGGACTTCTCAAATAATGTAGGGTCCTTCCCATCTAGTGCACATATTCCCTAGAAATTCTTTGAACATGGTATCATATAATAACATTATCTATTTGGATTAAACTCTTTAGATCTCAAGTTAAAATCATTACATGCCTTATGTATCAGTGTTCAAATAAGTCTTAAAATAATCAGTTCACAATTAATGAATAAAAATTCATTTCCACTAAAGTTTTTTTGTTTATTATTTGTGAAAATATTTGCACATTCACCATATATCCATAACTCGATTATCCCCTACATGCCACAGTTATATCATATCCCTTGAAATAACCTCTGAAATCAATATTGAGGGTATTTCAAGTCATTTTAAGGTATCCCCTAGGATATACATTGAAATAAATATCCAATCATGTGCATGTTCAAGGTATCTACTAGGAGAATCCTTGAAGGTACTACAACATCCCTCAATGTATTTCCTATAAGATACCTTGAAGGGCATTATATTATCTTCAAGGATACATCCAAAGTATCTCCTAGGAGATACATTTAAAACATGCCTAAGGTTACCCTTCAATGTATTAAAAGACCCTTTTAAGGTGTCTCCTAGGAGATGCCTTTGAATAAAATTCTAATCATGTACATGTTCAAGGTATCTACTAGGACAGCCCTTGAAGGTACTACAAAGCCCTTCAAGCTATTTCCTAGGAGATACCTTGGAATAAAATTCCAATTGTATGCATGTTCAATATATCTACTAAGTGAACCCTTGAAGTGTGTTGTAGTACCTTCAAGGCTACCTTGAAGGTATCTCCTAGGTGATACCTTTCAAACATGCATAAGGGTACCCTTGACGGTATTACAATGCACTTCAAGGTGTCTCCCAAATTCTAAATTATCTCAACAAGATATTATTCCATAAATAGTCACTTGTTGGAAATATTGTCATTGATGTCAAATTGGCATTTAATGTCTAAAGGTGTTTTTAATGTTTATATCTTGGCTAAAAGTGTGTTAATATTAATTAAATATTAATGAATATATTTTTGGTTACATAAAGACAAAAGAAGGCCCATGAGGAAGTTGAATAGTCATCACTAAATAAAAAAGAGGAAAAGGATGCATTTCTCCATGAAGGGTCACCTTCAGGAATTTGAAGAGTCATCACTAAAGAGAAAAGAGGAAAAGGATGCATTTCTCTATGAAGGGTCACCTTGAGGAATTTCTAAGAGTCACTAGGTAAAGACAAAGAAAGAATTCAAAGGGTCATGCAAGGGTGAATGTCAAGGTCATTCGGAAAGCTATAAGAGGAGGCTTGGGAAGCCATTTTGTATTATGGAAGTGAATGATTTTATCTAGATAAGAAGAGCAGAGAAAAGAGAAGAGATATAATAGTGTGTTATCATTTGTTAAGAAAGCAAAATTAAGAGATAGTTGGTGTGGTATACATAAAATGGGTTGGTGCTCCTATGGGTTGGTGTTCATGAATAGTTGTTGTGTTGGTGCTCAGCAAAGGGGTTGGTGCTCTTACAAGTTAGTGCTTACAAATATTATAACTTGATTTGGTGCTCATTTATATACTTGAGATTGTTTTGCATGTTTTTTCCCACTTTGGGTTTCCATGTAAAATCTAGTCTCTCTCTCTCTCTCTCTCTCTCTCTCTCTCTCTCTCTCTCTCTCTCTCTCTCTCTCTCTCTCTCTCTCTCTCTCTCTCTCTCTCTCTCTCTCTCTCTCTCTCTCTCTCTCTCTCTCTCTCTCTCTCTCTCTCATGTGGTGCATGTTATTACTTTAAGTTTTATTTCATACCTTGAATGTATGATTAATTGGTTAAAGCAAAAGGAATTTTGATTAAGTACAAGATATATCCTATGCTTAAAATCACTAAGATCTATCAACTAGAATTGCTATGACACATTATTCATTAACATAATTTAATTAATTCACAACATAAATTTTAAAAGTTAAATTGCATATATCAAACAAATAAGATATCAGATCAATGACAAGGAATGGAAGAGACCACCATACAACATAAAATTACAGAACAACCCAAGGGATTTTTTATATGTATTTGAACTTAAAATTTCTCCTCTCTGATTAGAGAGAGTGATACACTTTTAATAGGATTGAGATGGGGACAACCTCATCCCTCAATAAAATTTGAAGTAACACTCAACATATCATTAGAGATTTAAAAAATTATAATAAGAAAGATTCCCAAACAAGACTTACAATTATTAGAGAGGTTGTCTATGAGTTGGTAGTTGTAAATGGTGGTACTTGTCCACTAACAACTATTGTAGTTATTTTAGTTGAAAATTAAATCATTGTTACTATATTTGAAGTTGTTGTCATAGTGTGGGATATCATTAAGGAGAATAGTGTAACTAGAATATGATACATATTTAGAGCAATAGTTGCAACTTTAATTGCCAATGGGGTAACCATTGATGTCATGGCTTGTTTTCTCACCTAAATTTGGAGGTTGAGAGTATGGCTATCTTGAAATTCAATTTTTACTACCTTGAATTCTAATAAGGGTCTTTAAAAAGTTAAGGAATCTTATCCATCAACTTTTTTTGTATCTTTAGTGATGATCCAAGCTCTACGTAAAGGGTTTATACACTAAGAACACTACTTATATAAAAAATCACTAGTTTTTTCACTTCAACGGCTATTCTATAGATAGTTCCCCCAACCTCTTATCTAAAACCATTGGTAGTTGCACAAAAAAGGTCTTAAAAAATGGATCCATGTACTCAATCTATCTATGGAGTGACATATTATTGATCCTTATTTCTCTAAAAATATCCATAGCTTGCCTCTCTTGATTGATCAACTATAGGACTAAAGACTTCATGTCTTGGTGCCATTCAATAAAGGTATCTCTCTTAGTAGCTAGGTAGTTCTATTCCCAAGTAGCATCAGGAGCTGATATTAGGTTCAAATGGGCATAATATTTATTCCTAACTACTTCACTTTTAAAAAATGTAATTTAGCCTCCATTTTCTTCATCTTATCTACTTTTATCTATATGTTTCCCCATTGGGGTTGTGACTTCCTTATTGTAACTCTGATTAATTGGATGATACTATATAGCTTCCCAGATACCCCCTGTACATTGTCAATGATGTCCACCGAGGGTTGTATGGTGTTTATTCCTTGTAATTATTTAATTTATTTATCATATCCTTTGAAAATTTCCTTGATCACTCCCCCTATATAATCCATAAAGTTATAGGGGTCTTCTCGAGTCAAAAATCCCACATCAGAGTGATGTACTTTTCTCCTTTTGGATAGAGATAAGATATCTTCTCTTTGTTCTAATTCTACCTCATACTATTATACAATGAGGGTCTTCCTTTTAACCCTCTTTATGGTCTTTGTCTCCTTGTAAAAATAGAACTTGACCACTAGTTACTAAATGAGTGCTAAGTTTCCCTTATTCTCTTCTACCTATTACAACTTTTGTAGCCATTCTACTATGTTCAAGGTTATTGATTGCTCAGTGGGATTTATAGGCTATACTAGATTAGAGGATCAAGGATTTACAAAAAAGAGAATGGGCTTAGGGGAAGAGGAATTTGTTAGTGGTAAAGGTGGTACTGCCCACCTCTAACTAATGACCTTTTTAAGGCATTGTATCCAAAACCAACTTGCCCTTTTCCATCTCCTTTTGGATGGTAACCATAACATTATAGGTGTGAGTAGGATAGGTTAGTAGCATCCCCATTTGGGTGGATGGTTGAGATGGAGAAATAGGTGAAGAAAAAATGGAGGCAAAGACTAGGCTTTCAAATAGGACTCATTTCTATGGTTGGGGAGGGTTAGTTATTCTTAAGTAGAAGTAATTGGAGGGAGTACTGAGGAAATTTTGTAAGTAATTAGTGGCTAAGGAAAATGTGAGTATAGAGGGAGTGGTATTAGATGAATTATGGAGTGGACTAACATGAATCTCATTAAAATAATTTAAAGAATGAAAGGGAACTACAATACTGGTTTCCACTACAGTAGAAGTTATAGAAGTTGAGGACAAATAATAGTGGGCTAAGGTGCTTACATGTTGCATAGAAGTAACCAGGGGAAATGTTGAAATAATTTTCATTATTATCTATGGGGACAAAGGATCCAAAGACACTCTCACTAATTATCCACTTGTGGAATCCAAGGGTCTTGAATTTTCTTCATCCTTGGTGTCTCCCTCTTCTAGAAGTATCTCAGTGGAAATTGAACTAGTCCCTAAAATATTTATATCCCCTAATTGGGCCTTTTCTTCTTCAAGCCATTAATCCTATAGATCACTCTTAGTAGTCTCAATGATATATATTGAGAGTGATGTCTCAAATTCACCTTCCCATTATCCTCTATTTGAGGGCCATTTTTTTAGTTCCTCACCACTATCAAATACCTTTATGGGTTCTATTATTCTAGAACCCTTCCCTCCCTTCAAGCATCCCATTGATCCCACATTAGGTTCCTCTTAGATAGGTGCACATTGTGGTGAGGTCAGAGGATTCACTGGTTCCCTTTTGTATATAATAGGCTCGATGTTGGAGGTAGAAGTATGTGTGGAGGGAAGTGGAGTAAAAACTGATGAAACAAGTGTGATATTGGGTGGAGATGAAGGGAGAGTGGATGGACATAAACCAAATATCTGAGGTGAAAAAGGAAAGAAGAGGAAATTCCCATGTTATGGTGAGTCAAAGAAAGGGAAATATAAAGAAGGATCCACTGGTCCCCACTGACTGAGGAGAGGAAAGAAGGAAGATGAACTTTCTAAACTATGGTAAGTGGAGAAAAAAATATCATAGGGAAAACTCCACTAGTACCCATGGCATTTGTGGTGCCTTGTAATGTAGAGGGTGAAAAAAAGATCATTGCCACTATAGTAGTTGTTATGATTGAAATGGAGGGTGGTGAGGCATGAGGAGATGCCTAAAGGAGTGTTGATCTTATTTTCCCATTTGTGAAAGGGCCCCCATGGGAGGCTCTAAAACCCTGTGCTCATTTTTAATATTCTTGGCATATTATTTGGTGGTTTTAGTATGATATTGTATGTGCCTAGACACCACCATTGACATGGAGACCTTCGTCATCTTGGTGTGGACCTATGTGTTATTCATGGAATTCATAAATACCTCATCATTCCAAGTGTAGATGTGTCCATAGTCAAACTTTACCCTTCTTTTGAGTCTCTTTAGGTGTTTCCTCACATTCTCCCTAGGGTCCCCTTCTCTATAGGGTGCCCAATTGAAATCATAATGGGTTCAAGTTTTTCCCATCGAATATAAGTGTTCTCATTTAGTGTATTAAATCCTACCAATACTAAGGGGAATCGATACATAACTCCTTACCTCTTATTTCTTAGCTAAATATCCACTGATTCAACTAATTGGGAAATAATTTCTTATTCTAAAACTTTTTTTGGGACCAACCTAGATAGATACATAGGGTAGGTCCTAGTGCTTTTCATCCTAATTATGATGCAGTCTAAATTGAGACAATAATCCCCCATCTTGACTATGCTCTTCCTAATTTGATCTAAGAGCCTAGGCATACATTTCCCATAGATGGCCTAGTATCCACTCAGGTTTAAGGTATCAATAATCTTGGTCATGTTCTTCCTGAACCTATGAATGTGGAGGATGTTTAACCTTTTACATATCTTTCTCATAGGGTACTCTTTGAAAGGCTCCCAAGGTTCATCAAAAGATACATGGACGGTTCTGGTTATAGCATCCACCACATATGACAACATATAGAAGTCGTGATCTAGGGAGTTATTTAGATTGGTTGTATACACATAATATTTTCACACTTTTATTGATTACTAACACTTTGTATCTTGAAAGAACCTACTAAGTCTTAATCTCTCTAAGTTCATGCCTTATGGTGAGTACCAAGAAAGGGGTGGCCAGACCTTCGGTGCTTCATAAGATTATTTTTCCTTTTGCCACTTACTATCTACGCTCTTGCTTCCTAAAACCTTAAACTCTAAGATTTTTTCTTTATTTCTTATCTATTCCCACCATTTTTCACGCTTTATCCCTCATTTATTACCTTGTTTCCATTTTGACCTATTCAATAATCTAGGTTTACCTAGTTGACCTAGCTTATTCTGGGGATACTTTGCCTTTCCTTGTTGCTTTACATCCCAATCGACCTAACACAACCTTCAGGCATTAGCCCAATAATGTGTTAGGTTGACTCGATTAACTTAACATAATTGATATATCCAAAAGTATTTAGGGTGAGATACTACTACATATACAAGGTCATTCCTTACCATTTCATAAGAGAGTTGAACTAAGTGAAGAAGTGTGAATGAACATCTATTTATTAAGCATTCTACTTGAGTAATTAAACTTTAGGGTTCAATACTTTATTTTGAAGCTTTGATCTTATTTTGTGAATAAGTCTCTTGGATGCTTAGGTAGGTCATATAGCCTAGAGCTGATTTGTCTTGTTTGTCCTTACAAGCCACAACAATCTCTTACAAAGCACCATTTGCCAAGGGAGAGGTTGAGACTCGGTAGGTTCATATTCAAAGGTAAGTATTCCTAACTTTATTTCTCTATTGTAATAGTAGATAGATAATGCAATATGTATTCTTCTCTCCCATTTATTAGGATTACCTATACATTGATGTGAGTATATGTCTCTTATACATGTTTATTTTAGTTGTTATTTACCTAGTTTGTTCTCACCCATACTTTGTGCCACAAGTTTTGGTGAGCACTATATTAGTTTAATTTTCTTGTTATTAAATTAGTTTACTTTCTTGTTTATTATCATAAGTGAATATAGAAACCATAGGACTCTTTTATGGTTATTTTGCGATTATGTTAGACTATAGGTTTTGAAACCCCACCTAGCATGATGTGTTGTGACAAATGATACAAGTGATCCCCTAATCAGGTCTAGTGGATCCTCATATTGGTCATTCTCCCACTTAACAAGTGTATGCCCTAATTAGAAGTGTAGGTGTGATCTATCTTATTTGATCTAGGATTGATTCATGTGCATCATGCAATTTTGATTGCATACATTCTGTTGAACTTGATGTGAATCAAACCCTTATAGGGTTTCTTTCACTTATTTGATTCATTTTATCATCTTTTCTATCATATGTTTTGACTTATTAGCTCAATTATGTTGACCCAACTATTTTTATCTGTGTAGGAATAGGTAACTAGATTGACCAGCTCAACCCAACACAGGGTTCCAACACTTTGTAAACTTTTTGTTTAGCCTACTAGGTTGATTAGGTCAACCTAGCACATTTTCAACCACTTTGTAGCAGGTTCCTATTTAGGATTCACAATGCAAGTTCTAGATTCTAAACTTCTAGATTTTGAGTCCAATCAACTAGGCTGACCAACTCAACTTAGAACATTTCCATACATCTAGTTCAGTCTACTAGGTCGACTATATTAACTTAGCACACTTTTTTAGCTTTTGCAGTAGGTTCCTATCTCACTTGGCTGACCAGCTCAACCCAATTCTAAAGATTGGGCTAGTTCTCTCCAAGGTTATAGGTCAGTTGCCTATTTTTTTTTCATCTCCAAAACACCAAGGTTAGTTTCTATTTATCTATTTCTACTCTACTCTATACTTTTATTTCAAAATTACAATCTGTGTATGTGTACCGATTGGATTGGATAGCATCATTTTAATTGACTGTGTATTTCATTTCAATATTTGCTTTCTAGACTAGTTACAACCCTATCTCATTTTATTTTTTTATATTTTTAGAAATATTTTTTCTTTTCTTTTCTATTGTGCTATGTCAACCATCTTGACTCTACACTATCCCAGGCCCTGCTTTCTACCTCTGTCAATTATACTAGGTTGACCTGATCAACCTAGTAATTTCTATAGCTCTTATGCACTACACTAGGTTGACTAGGTCAACCTAACACAATTTTCAAGCCTTTTTCCCTTTTTTGTCAACTTCTACTCTCTATATTGGGTTAGTTCTGTAGACACTATCCAACTTTATTATCCTTGTTTTGACCTAGGTTGACTGGGTTGACCTAGATTTATTTATGTCACTTTATAAATCCTTTGTTTTCTCATCTTGATTTCCTTCCTCTTTCATTATGGATTTCTTATTGAGTGACAACATTAAATATCAAACAATAGGCATGATGGAATTCACCAATCCTCATAGGGTTTCCCATAGACAAAGTAAATTTCGTTTTACAAATGCTAGTAATGTCCATATTACAACTCACATAATGGACTATGGGTTCCCTCATGATACCTCTTTACAAAATAATCCTTCGTTTCTCTAAGAGAACCAACCTAAGTTAGAGTATACTCCTGAAATGATTTTCTTTATTAACCAATTTCCCCAACATAAAGGGAAAGATGCATCTACCATTTACAATCTCATGATAAGTGGTCAAGACAATGAACCTCATTCACCACATTCTACATTCTCAAATGGATTTGGTAGTACTAATTTCTTTACTTCACAACCTCTCCCTTCAATCATGAACTCTTCTCATGCTTCTTCTTCTTACTTCCTTTCTTCTACCTTTATACCTAGTATCTCAACTACCATGGCTAGTTCTACATCTAGTGGACCCCTCTTAAGATCCATTATCCTTAATCCTTCCACTAGTTCATTATTTGATACCCAAGGCACTCATGATTCTAGTGCTTCTTCCTCTCTTACATTTACTAGTCCATATTTTGCTACACAAGCAAGCTTTTCCACTAGTGCCTTTCATTCTCATCATTCATATCAAGCTCTCAACAACACCAATAGTGGTACCAAAGCCACTAATACCAACACCAACTCTTCTAATAATGTTAGTCAAACTCTCCAACTTCTATTGCAAACTCTCAATCAAAGGAATGATTTCAAAGCCTATAACACAAATCAAATGATGAGAATGCAAAATCACCTTCCTCATCTTCAAACTCAACCATAACCAATGGCTCAGGGCACACATAACCAAAGTGTTCCTCCCCCTCCTCTTCAATATTCTCAATAGAATCTTATTACTCAACCTCATTTAATCAATAAAACTATCAAGCATATACAAAATAAAGCTCTCACTACTCAAATTGCTAACATTGATATAGGAGGTATAACACCTACAATCTCTTATAATGGATCAATCAATCCTTCTCTTCATCTTAACACATTTGGGAACATTTATAAATATTACATTAAATTAAACGTTTATTCTAACCCCTACTTTGTACCATAAGCTTTGGTGAGCACTAGATTAGTTTACTTTTCTTATTATTATATTATTTTACTTTCTTGTTTATTATCATAAGTGAATATAGAAATCATAGGACTATTTTAGGGTTGTGTGATTATGTTAGATGGTATGCTTTGGAACCATGCCTAGTATGATGTGTTGTGATAGATGATACAAGTGATCCCCTAATCAGGTCTAACAGATCCTCGTATTGGTCATGATCCTGATTAACAAGTGTATTCCCCAATTGAAAGTGTAAGTGTGATCTATCTTATCTGATCTAGGATTGATTCATGTGCATCATGCAATTATGATTAGATACATTGGTTATTGTGTTGATACTGTTGTAATAGGTGATTTCCCCTATGAAAATAATCCTTTTGGAGGTGAGAATAAGGTTGAGTATGGGAATCCACACCTCATTGACATAAGTTATCCTGGGGAAATCATATATTTTATTTAACAAGGTCATGGCAATTTTGAATCTAGGTTAGAAAGTGGCTATTGGGATAATAGAAATAAGGCCTCTAATTGCAAAAGTACTTGAGTCATGGGCCCATTCTTGTAGTTTGGTAGATATGTTATTTGCATGTATTCGAGTATTCACTATATTTTGGTGTATGCCATCTCAAGGGTAGGTATTCTATAGTACCTTTTGAATGCTCTTCCACTAAGGTTGTCCATTGGTATGTTGTTTTGGTGAAAGTGTAATCTTTTGCCAAAATTTTTACCATTTGTAAATAAATCAAAAAATAAGTCAATGCAAGTAATTACCTTAGGTTTAGTTACGGTGTTATGTAGACCCACTATCTTGATTGCCAATAGATCATCTTGGTACCTCCATGATAATGTAAAGATTTGGTCCTTTAGACTAGAAGGTTTAGCCTTGTTAACTTCTTCCCAAATAGAAGAGAAGTGATTAAAATCATGTTTGAGGGTAGCTTCATCAAACAATATGTTAGTATATTTTTTTGTTCCTATAATTGAATATGTAGATAGAGGAGGTGAACTTTGAGATGAGGAGGCCATGATTATGTGGCTGTGAAACTTTTATTTCATGAGGGTTCAATTTCAAGCTTGAAATTTTTTAGTTCGATGGAAATATGAGTGTAATTGGCTCTACAAATTGCATATATTTCCTTTGGATACACTGGATTCACCTAATTGAATGTAAGGTTGTTTAGTTCATGTGAATTAATGGTGTTAATGGATTTGGCTCCTTGCTTTTATTTTTTATATTTTAATTTCCCTTGACTCATAAAATGGTGACACTTTGATTGTCTTAAACTCATAGGATGGTGCCACTTTATAAGATCACACTAAGTCACTTACCTAGGATATTTCAAACAATACCTTTCGATGATTCATTCTCTGGATGATTGGTATGATGAAATTTAGCATGATATCGCATACATGCTTGCCAAGGATTTTGTACATTAATTTCAATCTATCAGTCTTTAAGGTAAATGAGATGGAGACACTTCGTGAACTTGAAATATTTTTTGAGTGTTGAAATGTCATGGGTTTGTGGGTGCATGTCACATATCCTTGACTATTGAAAAATGAAGTCTTAAGCTTAATGTCATAGATAACCTTGAAGGTATTACAAGGCCCTTCATGGTATCACTAATTACTACCTTCAAATAGACCTTGAAGGGCCTTGTAAAACCTTCACGTGTACCCTTACACATATTTGAAAGGTATCTCCTAAGATATACCTTTAAACTCTTAGGTCCACCATAGAGGTTCAAATCAAATATAGGATCCCAAAATATAATATGCTAATCATTTTACACAATTTTGATCAACCCCAATTTCTCAATATCATTTTGTATATTAATAAAATACATGGTTGAATATTGACTTAATTAGTTATTTTTCTCTATGCAGCTATTCTAATATTATGCATATTTGAAATGTATCTCCTAAGAGATACCTTCAAAGTAGGATGAAATGAGGATTAAAGTATGAAGTATATGATAATAAAAGTTATTATTTTTTTGTATTGACATAAACTATGTCATTAAAAAAAATTATACATTACCTTTTTAACATTTTTAGGTTTTAACATATCTCCATGATTATGTTATGGTATAAATATAGATTTATCTCCTACATATAGGTATACATTGGATTGATTTTATAAAAAACCTAATTAACAACTCTTTTCATATATTTTACAAATATCTAGGATGACAAATCATACGTTAATAGATTTCCAATGTGGATACTATGTTTCTCTCATAAACATGGGTAAGGTCATTGGTGAAGGAAGAATACACAAAGGTGAAAATCCAGATGCTAAATATTTATAATCCATAAATCTCAATTCCACATGCCACAATGATGAAATATGTATTGAATGTGTAAGTGTTGATATGACTAAAGATTTTTATCAGAATCTACCGCTTCCATGTAGTTGATATTTTTACTATATGAAACACAAGAATGATATAAAACATAAAAAAAAGCTTTTTTTATAGACAATGACATGGAAGAAAGACAATAATTTTAGTTCAGTTCTACATATACAACCATTACAATAAGAAAACCCTTGCTTGGATTCATTTGTTCGATATATCGATGATCCTACCACATTTCAAAGCCTAAGAAAAACATTTCTTGGGAAAAGGGTAAATTTGTTGCATAAATGTACAACTCTTTCAAATGATGAATTTTTTCTTTTGATTATGTTAAATTTGCATAACCAGTGGAGATTTTTGGTTGCATTCATGTCCCAATGTTAAAAAATGAATTGGGAATTTACTATGTAACATTATGAGACTTGAAGTGTAGAGGTAATTGAAACATATATCATTAGATGGCCTTCTAAAAAGATAGTGGACACTGAATGTAGAGTAATCTATTTACCATACATGATACCAAAGGAGAACAAAATTGAAAATGTTTGGGATGTAGTGGATAGTGAAGTTACTCCTAGCCTAACATTTCTAGCACAAAGTCATATAAAAATATTTAACTCACACCTAAAACTACTCGTGATGAAAAATAAATTAACCAAACACTTCACTCAGCCAAGTGGAGTTTGATGAAAGCATAGATATTGAGATTATAACAATGTATGTAGATAAATGTTGTACCAAAAACAAAATTCAGTAAGGATTTTCATTTGAGATGCTAAAATCCATGAGGATAAATTTTCTTGATTTCACCACAATATATAGGAGGAAACATGTCTTGGATGCCCTTTCTGTTGGTTTGTTTAAGGGAAAAAAACTACCATTGATTTTTAGGGTATAGAGATATATTTGGAAGCTTGGCTTAAAATATATGGATTGAAGAGAAGTAGCTTTTTTGAAATTCAAAATTATCACAAAAATGGGGAACAAAATGCATTCATACTAGGATATTTTGACAAAATCCACAAAAGAAGACAATGACAACTAAATATTTGTTGGACCAATTTTTGGATGATTTTGTAGGTGTTTCTCCAAGACTAACGTGTCAGGTAGATATAGACAGCTCATGAGAAAATGTTTGACATCTTACAACATATTTTGCTAAAAAATTTATGAGGTGCCACATCAATGCACAACTAGCATATATGGAATATGAGCCAATATCTCAACTAAAATTCAATAACATGTGGAGAGCTAACTTTTATGATGTGACAATTGCCATGTTTGATGACTTCACTAGGTCCAAAACATGCATCTTATTGACTCAACAAAATGCTATAGATCCCTCTCTAGAGATCAAGAAGATTGTATCAAGAATTTGTGACACACTCAAATCAGATAATTTTTACAAGACAAATGTATTACACACATAAAAAAATGTCAAATTAATACCTAGATGAATGCCTCAATGTCATCTAACAATAATGGTCATCTAACACTAGTTTAATTAAATATGGATAGGTTCCTTGTTTGGTTTAAATTCTATAGAAAGTATCTACACAATAATTATTTTGCACCTTTTTTGATCATATTCATCATCTGGTGAAAACTAACCAATTGCGTAGATTTAACCAATAAACCATGCAGTTCAAATGTCCTTCCTTCTAAATGAATGGACATGAATAGCTACTCAAAATTCATCTCAATTGTGCATAAAGTGCAAAGCCATTACAATCCAAAAAAATGTTATCCCCATCCATGATAATATAAAGCATAAGATAATATAATAGGCAGTCTCCCATAGCAAGCTTTATACTATGGCATTTACTACAACATTTGACTATACCCCCACCTGTAATTAGGATTTGAAACTATGGAGATGGGTAAATAAAATAGTTCAATTGAATACCTAACTTACTATTTATGAATTTGTGTTTACTCCCAGAGTAAAAAAATATAGTCAACTTCTATTTCTTGAGGAAACCCAACACCTTAATATTTGGAGGAGTACTAATACCTAAAAGTGTATGATAGGAAATAGTAGGTTGAAAATATTTAGATTTATCCTCGAGTCCTTTTATACATGTATTTGAGGTATTGTCATCTTATTCATCCTAATTGGTGAATTTTATGTAAAACAAATTCTTTTCATCGCATCTATGTCCTTTACTCCATATTCTATCATAGCCAAAACATTATCCTTTTTCAAACTTCTCTTCAATTCATTAAGGGATAAATATTTTAGGCTAAGGAGATGATGCGGATAGGAAATTGAGTTGACATACATTAATGAAAGGTCTTTTTTTGATCATATATTTTTTGTCTACCATGCATACCATTGGTATGGATTCAAATACTAAATTGTAACTAAACATGTGAACCACCATTTGGATTATATCTTTGAGGCCAGTTAAGATGAGGTCAATCAAATTTACCTTTATGATGTCATATACACATAAAAAGAGATTTGGAATTGATGAATATAATCCTTCACATTCCATATTTTATGGAATTTGTCTAGCTAACTAAACTAGTTTTTAAGACAATGTTCCAATAATGGAGCTTCATCTCCTTATAAAATACAAACTAAGTAACCTAAAGGCCGTTATTTTTATTTTAATCACACAATAATCTATACCAAATTAACTACTCAGGTTAGAGATACAGAGAGGCCATAACCACATTTTTTGCACATGAATTTTGATTTCAATCAAAGAAATTTTTGGTTTTATCAATCTAAGTGAGTGTATCATTACCATAAAACTTGTGCAAGTTCAATTGTAGCCAAAAATACTTCATACCAACATTAGAGGTCTAATTATTTGAATGGGGAGAACAAAAATTACTACATATTTAACTTGTAATTGGAAATTTAGGTTTTAATTTCATATAAGCCCCAAAATCCTATTAAAATTTTTAGCTAGTCATTAAGCATATTTTTTAGCTAGTGATTACTCTAAAATTAATGTTTAAGAGGACTAAATCACTATTAACTAAATATTTGTAGCTTCCCTTATTTCATTCTCTTGGTTATAAAATAATGTTCTTGATAAGGTATTGTGTAAATCATCACTAAAATTCATAATCAAACCATATGCAAAAGAATACCATAACTTTCTCAATTAAGTCTCACTAATCACTAAAAGTGCTTATCTTGTTGTCAAGTCTGTGGATTGATGTTTTTTGTGAGACTTTTAAATAGTCATAGATGTACAAGTTTATGTACTGTAAAAAAGTTGTAATAGTATTTTAGGTGAATTTAATATATGCAAATTATGTGTTTTATTGTTATAACTCTACCCTCCCTTATTTCATCTTTTCGTGCATGTTTATTTAGTGCATTTCCAACACTATTGTTTGCCATGGACTATCCCCATAATCTCAATCTTTTGTTTTAATTAGTGTTTTTGGTTGCTTCCCACTTGGGTCTGCACATTATATATTTTTTACCATAGAGAGAAATCAGACTTGGAAGTTAGTTGACCTTCTATAAGGAAAAGAGGTCATAGGTGTCAAGTGGGTGTATAAGACAAAAACCACTCCTAAAGAAAATATAGAAAGGTATAAAGAAATACTAGTGGTGAAAGGATACAAGCAAAGGCCCAGACGTAATTACAATGCAATTTTTTCACCCATATCAAGGCTAGAAATGGTGAGGACAATCATAGCCATTGTTGCTCAACACAAATAGAAGGTGCATTAAATGGATTTCAAGTCAGCCTTCTTGAATGGAGTGTTATACAAAAATAGAAGCTTATTGTTTAGAATAATATTAATATGGTCTATATTATATATATCTTGTAATCTCTATAAATCAATTTAAGGTCTATGCTAGCTTCCTTTAGTAGTTTGATAGTGAAATATGACATTGCATCATGTTTAGTTAAGAGAGGTCTTACAGCTTCATTAATTACTATTACCTTCTCCATTATTTGATTAGTTGATGCTTTCAATTCCACCATCTCTTGTCTAATGGTTACTCCTTGATCTAGATCCTACTTTCTAAAATTCACAATGAAATTCTAGAGTTGTGATTTGAAAACATCCTTGCTAACGATGGTATCATCTCTATTTTCAAGGTGTGTGATTTCAACCACCTTGAATAAAGTTATAATGTTATCACCTTGCTAATTAAGATACTAGCCTAAGTATCTCATATCATTAATCCATTAATTTAAGGATTTCCTCCTTCCAATGATGTAGACTAAGTAATGATCAAATATTCTAAGGGTACCAGGTTCAGTTCTTCAAATTTATTCAACCTAATCAACTTAACCAAGTTGATCACTTTGTTATCATAATTCCCATAGGTATTGTATTCCTTTAGAATTTTGTTAGAAACCTCATTTCCTTTTAATTTATATTGAGATAAAGTATTTAGAGTATCAAACATGGCCTACACTACCCTTTCCACTTTGATGATAGTTTCATCTAGTAAGGTGGCTTTATTTTTCTATTATAACTCAGTTGCCCTTTACTGCATCCTTTCCCCCAATTTAGTGGCCACATCACCATCAAAAGTTTACTTTAATAAATAAACCAATCACTACCCTTGATTTATCCATATGTCTTATTATCATAGGCTTGTCTTTTCAATGAAGTTACTTGGCTTTATAACCCCCATAATAAGTCCCTACTATTAGTGCTTTGTGAATAGATGTATGACACCTAGGTGCTTCTTTTGACATGTACTTAACACTTGGCACCCTCTCAGGCATTTTAGTCTTTTATTCAGAATATCTAACCATCCGGGTGGATCGAACAACACTTTTCTAATTGTCATCTTCTGATTGGATCACTCTTCTTTAATTATCACATGAGTCAACCCCTTTCATGATTTCATCCTTAGAATGACATGGCCTCAAAAAGTTTGCTATTTTTCCAAGTGGCAAGTTTTTATTGGCTCACATTGTCGTGGATTTTTTATGAAATTATTAATGGACCCAAATGTCATGACACTTATAAAACGTCATTTTTTAATTTGATTATGTAGTTTTTAGGTTCCATAGCTTACTTTGATCATATATTACCATGAGATATGGGTCCACGTGTATTCATCTTAGTGATCCCATGTGTCATGTGTCTTCCACATCACATATATATACCTAAGATTAAGCAACATACTACCAAGTGTCATTTTGTTATGAAATATCTATATTATGAAATTGAAATATTACATATTGACTGTGGGGTACAATCGTGTGCCAAGTATGATGTGAAAGGATCACTTTATTGTGAGACATAAAATAACAAAATCCTTGGAAGGTCATGATTGGACACCACATGGTGTGTTCTAATTGAGTCATAGGGTTTAGAACATAAGATGGAATGTCACGACTTAGTGAAAAGTGTAAAAATCCCATTAGGTTACTCTGTCACTCAATTTTTCAAAGGAAAAATGATATGTGACAAATTTCATAACTTACGTGGCTGAGTCACCAATGCATATGACACTATTGCATGTCATTTGAAGTTGAGCTGGCATTAGGGTTCCTAACAAATAAAAAGGTACCATGACTATATAAAATCCCTTTCAATGACCTTTTTAATAAACAAGCAAGGTATTACAAGGCCCTTCAAGGTATCTCCTAGGAGAGACCTTCAAAAAAAATTCAATTATGTCCATGTTCAAGGTATCTCTTAGGAGATACCTCCAAGAAAATTCCAATCATGTGCATGTTCAAGGTATCTCCTAAGATACCTTGAAATAAAATTTCAATTGTGTGCATGTTCAAAGTATTTAGGAGGAGACCCCTTGAAATTACTACAAGACCCTTCAAGTTAATCCCCTAGGATATACCCTGAAATTAAATTCCAATAGTATGCATGTTCAATGTATCTACTAGGAGAACCCTTGAAGTTAATGTATGACCCTTTAAGGTGTCTCTTAGGACCCTTCAAGACACCTTGGAGGGAATTTTAGTACATTCAAGGGTACCTTGAAGGTATATCCTAAGAGATAACTTTCAAACATGCATAAGGGTACCCTTAAAGGTATTACAAGGCCCTTCAAGGTATCTCCTAAGAGATACCTTGAAAGATAATTCCAATCATGTGCATTTTCAAGGTATTTACTAAGAGACCCATTGAAGGTAATATAAGCCCTTTCAAGGTATCTCCTAGGAGATACCTTGAAGGGACTTATACTACTTTCAAGGGTACCATAATTCATGTTTTAAAGGTATCTCCTGGGTGATACCCTATACCTTTCAAACATGAATTAGGGTGCACTTGAAGATACTACATATCCCTTCAAGGTATCTCCTCAGAGATACCTTGAAGGAAAATTCCAATTGTGTGCATGTTTAAAGAATGTTAGAAGAGTTTTCTAGAATTTTTCCAAAACATGCTAATTATAGGGATAACTTACATAATAAAAATTATAAAATAATCATAATAGCATGATTAAATTTATAGAATCTTCAATTTTATACACATCAATAAATATAAAGATAAACAAACATGGTATTAATAATTTCAGGACATAAATAACATTATACAAGATATAACAAGGTAAAACAAAATAGAGTAAACACTACACACTATACATATGTAAAAGAATCTTTGGAAAACCATAACAAAACTAGTCTATACATCTCTATCACATATAGGGACCATATTCCATTATATCAAAGAACTATATATAGCCTTTTACATGGCTTTGTCTTTTTACATTCCAGATTTCTAGGATACAAAAAGAAAGACTCTTGGCATTATTATATCTATCAATTAGATAACAAGGTCAAATATATCCAAAAGATCATATAGATGATAAAATGATACCCTACACACATGTGTCCATCAATTATACACTTGAGATATTATGAGGCCCTACTCCATGTCAAACACTTTCCTAGACTTCAATTGTTGTTTCATCCCAAGACAAACTCTGAACTCTAATCTCAGATAAAGATGGAAAAGATTAGCCTTTCATAAAAGTGGCAATAATTAATCTAAATGCTATATATCAGTTTAAACCATTTACACACTACTTGTCTACCCTTTCAGGTTATCAACTAAATAACATACTTTCCTTTCTCCCTTTCCAATTTTCCATAGACTAGCTTAACCAGGTGGTCATATTGGTTAGGGGTTTTCAGCCAACATATCCCTTCTCCTAATGTTTATGACTATGTTACAAAGATGATTTTTTTAATTAAACTACAAAACTTGAACTATGCATTTACCTACTACAGAAGTGGTGCTAATGTTTGGCTAGGTATTTGTGTAGGTTGTGGTTACTCATAATATGCCTTTGTATCCAACTTTCTCTTCTACAAAATTTATTGGAGATCCTATGAGGGAATGAACCTAGGTTCATCTATGATATTCACAATAGCTATTTCAACTTATGAGAGTTCATGTTTAACATTTTCTAATTATCAAGTACTTCCTTCACCATGGTAAGCAAAATGTGTAATGGAATTTGAATGACCATAGAATTTTGCACATCTTCTTCTTCTATGATGATAAGGAAGGATCTATAATTTGAAAACTTAAGGTAGATATCTAATAAAATATCATCTAACCCATCTATAGTCCTTTGTGCTTGAATAACCATAAATGTGTTATGCATTATCTTTTTTTGCTAGACTTGGATTTCTTCATCATGGTATCCCTTGCATCTAATAACTATTGAAATGCATTGATTCATGTTTCTCTAATAGTTGTTTGATCACTCATTATAGATGTAGCTTTATCCTTCATTACAAACTTTGGTTTTATCAAAGATAAGGATTTGTCAAGGTCCTATCTTTAATAAAGTATTCCTTGGTCCATCTACTTAGCCTGATGCACAACCGTATCTAGGACTTATACATATTCATCTAGTAGTTCAAAAATTCTTTTTATTTTAGCATAGATAGCTTGCCTTTGGGTGTGCAATTTTTATGTGCTCACCCAATCCTTTGTTAGCTAAGATAGCATTGAAATGAGTTGTTTGTTCTCAAACATTACTTGATCATCAAGGACATGAGTAACTAGAGAAGGATAAGTATCATTTATGAGATGCCTAGCCTGAACAATTTGATTTTGTGCCTCTACTTTTTCCTTGTGCAACCAAAAAATAATATGTTCCAATTCTGAAGCCTTTTCACAATGGATTCTTAGAATATAGCTACTTATTCAATTTCATTAGATAATGTAAGTTACAAAACATCCAAAGATGTCTCCATAGAAGTTGAAGTAAGCACGGTGGATGCATTTATGACTATGGCAAGAGCTCACGTAAATTGAGTTAACAAAAGTAAAAAGGTGGTGTGATGAGATGATGTGGTAGGGACATCCCACAACCATTAGGTAGAGGGGTGAGATTTTGATAGTGAAGTATCCTTTGGTGCACCTAATTGGGTTACATCCTTATGAGATGTTGCATTTTCTACTCTTGATTTTTATTTAAATTCTTTTTCTTTCATACTATGTACCCCAACTTTATCTTGAGTCTTGGTTGTGGCTTCAACGTAAACTCAAGCTACCTCCTTGGCCTTGGTTCTAGCCATAATTTTGACCTTGGCATCTATTCATCCTTGGATTTAGCATCAACCTCTATTTTAACTTTGGCATCAGACTTAACTTTTTCCCTGGTAGCTTACACCTCTAACTCATTCTTGGCTTCTACCTTTTTATGATGTTATTCTTTGGCATCTTTATCTTTCAACATCTTGTTTTGTTTGATTTTATATTTTTACCACTTGTGCCTCTTGATCCTTAAACTCTACCTCTTTGTTTTTCCTTATCTTAGCCTCTACTTTGGATTTTTATTATTGATCCTTTACTTCCTCATCTTGTCTCTGCACAACCTTTGTTTCTTTCACTCTTTTCCTTTCAGCCTCTGCTTCCTCAGATTTCTTTCTCTCAGCCTAATCTTCTTTGACCTTATTTTTATTGACCTCAAAATTTTCTAACTTATTTTCTTATTCTTCCTCTTTGACATAGTGTTTTTCTTATTCCTATTGTGCACATTATCTTCTTGTATAGCTTCTTATTATGTGGCCTCTTTCTTCTTTTTCTTCTTTTCTTCTTTTATATTTTTCCTCTCTTCTTTCTTTGTAGCCTCCTCCTTAGGATATGGGCCATTCTATGTAACATCAATTTATTCTACTAGATCTGGCATAGTGTTATCATGAGGTCCATCCATTATATATACATCATCTATTTTTGTATCATATTATGAGTGCTCTAAAGATTTAAATTCCATTACCACACCTCTTTGTATAAAAATATTTTAGGACTCAATCAGAGAGACAATTATATCATTGTGTCTCCTCATGCCCCTAGAATTAACCTAATGGACACTACTTGTTATGGATATCTCTCTAAAATATACCATACATTGTTGTATGATGGTTGAATTCTTAGCTCAATAATGTGTACATTGTTTTTAAAATAGTGGTTATAACAGGCTCGGTTACTCTAGTGGATCTGCACTCTATGCAGATGATGAACCGGTTGTTGGATCTATTTAGAAAATTTCTACCTCAAGTTTTTGCTAAGCTTCTTATTGACCTATAATATTCATAATAATAAAGGGAGGAGGTTGTGTAATTTTGATCCAAAGGTCTCTACTATCCTTATTTTACACTTGATAAGTATGCACTATTTTCTATAAAAAGTAATCCTTCACCTCCTATTTATCATAGACCTTTTGGTCAATATATTAAATCATTTATTAAAGAACTTCCTATTCATCAACCCCAAAATTTACAAGATCAAACTCATAAGCTATCCTTGCCACATGTGGGTTGTCCAACAAAGACTTGATTTGCCTTGATCTCTTTCTGGCTACTGGTGGTGAAGATCTCTATGTAAGTCCCTTTTATTTGCATTTTATTACTATGGTGGAGCTATGAACTACTATGGTGAGCTTCTGCTTATGTAGCTAGATATGGTTATGTTTGATCTTTCTTGGGTTATTGTGCACCTAGAGGGATGGTTTGAATAGGATGCACTAACTTCATGACTAGGGCTCCTTGCCTTGATACATTAGCTTATGATTCAAACATTATGATGAAAAATGGCATTAGAGTCATAGTTGGCATGGAGAACTCATGCACTTTGATTTGTATACCATTGTATAACTTATTAGTGATGCATGTTACCCCAAATATTGTATGACATCTTGTGTAATTTGAGAGTGTGACTTGATTAAAGCTAGAGCCTCAAGCCACCATATATTAAACCACTATAGTTTCTCATAATATTTCCCTTTCTCATTAAACGTGATGCTTGTGAGGATAGGAATAGTCCAAAAGTCCATATCAATACTAACTTAGCCTAATAGGGATTTCTATTGGGTGAAGCATAACAACAAAATAAGAAACTGATATTGGAAATTTTGTGAGCTGCCTAAAAATACCTTTGCCAATATTAGTGGAAAGATTGGATGCAAGAAAATCAGGCCAATTGAAGTTCTCATTCAAGTGTATCATGTGATACATAATGTCAATTACTCTTTTTTTTTACTTGTTTTTCGTACTTTGTTGTCTATAAAAACATCTTTGTTATACACTACCAAAATATGCATTGAAATGTCCTCAATGGAGTCAATTAAGGTTATTTTGCCTACCCTAGTCCTAAAATTTTCTCAAACAACTAAATGAATTGGTGGTGTGGTGGACTTCTATGGAAATAAGAATTTTCCATGATTCAAGAGGCCTGTGGCTCTCACCATGGTCTGTGCATTAATCTAGATAGTGATATCTTGGGATAAATGAATAACCACCTGGTTGTATCAACTTAACAAAGTATTCATGACCTAATCTAATTTCATAAATGTAGGTAACTTTATTAGCCTCTATGCATCATAACCCAAAAGTGGATTTTGAAGTGTAAGAGCTTCTACTTGTGCACTTGGTTGTCTTGATGAGGCAAAAAGAGTAACTTTGGTAGTTTCCACAAATTCAAAGGGATTTGGGTGGTTGAATTTGGTTTATCAAAGACCTAGACCAATCCCCATTTCCTACTTATGTGTAATTATGAGTGGTATCAATAAATTTCTCTTATCCATGAATATACATGTAATATGCACTATTTGATTACTTTATCCTACCAAAATCTGGGTCTTGATTTTTGTGCATGGGAGTATATCAAGAGCAGATAGTAGAATAGTCTTGTTCTCTAAAGTCTGTATGTTTTAAAACTATTCATCCCCTTCATTTTATATCTTTTAGAATCCAATTTACTCTTACCAACCTCTTTAAATGCACTAACTACCTACGCACGAGTGCTCTTCCTCATTTTTAATATTTTGGCTTTGATAATGATCTTTAATCTCCCAAATATTTAATTTACCCCATACCTTGTGTTTGATGTGATCTTATGTCACTTCATTTAGCCACTCTATTTAATGAATCCACGTGTCACATCCCAAGTCGATCTACCTCAAATAAGATGTAATATTTTAAAACATCAAATCATTAATGTTCTTACATGACAATTATTGGTCCTTATACGGTACCTTTCTTATCACCACCACTTACCTAGACTTAACTGATCTTGATGTATTTATGGCCAACTATCTTTGATGATCTCTCATTGGAATGTGAATGCATATCCACTTCTCAGATATTGTAATGTGAGATTAATGGTGGTAAAGATTAATCCTATAACCATTTATACATCTTGCCAATATGGTTACCTATATATATTTTAGGACAATGGTAACCTATGATGAGACTTCTTGAATAATGTAAGGTCATTTCCATCTAGTGCGCATATTCTCTAGAAATGCTTTGAACATGGTATCATATAATAACATTGGCTTTTCTAGATTAAAATCTTTACATCATAAGTTAGAATCATGACATGCCTTATAAATAATTATTCGAACAAGTCTTAAAATAATTATTTCACCATTAATGAATACAAAATTCATTTCCTTTAAAGGTTTTTTATTTATTATTTATGAGTATATTTGCACATTCACTCATATAGCCATAACTCGATTGTCCCCTACACACCATGCTTATATCAAATCCATTGAAATAACCTTTGAAATCAACATTGAGGGTATTTGAAGTCCCTTTAAGGTATCCCATAGGAGATACTTTGAAATAAAAATCCAATCATGTGCATATTTAAGGTATCTACTAGGAGAACTCTTGAAGGTAATACAAGATCCTTCAATGTATTTCTTAGAAGATACCTTGAAGGGAATTATATTATATTCAAGGGTACATCTAAAGTATCTCCTAGGTGATACATTTAAAACATGCATAAGGTTACCCTTCAAGGTATTAAAATAATCTTTAAGGTATCTCCTAGGAGATGCCTTTGAATAAAATTCCAATCGTGTACATGTTCAAGGTATCTACTAGGAGAGCCATTGAAGGTAATACACAGCCCTTGAAGGTATCTCCTAGAAGATACCTTGAAATAAAATTCCAATTATATGTATGTTCAATGTATCTACTAAGTAAAGCCTTGAAGTGTGTTGTAGTACCTTCAAGGGTACCTTGAAGGTATTTCCTAGGTGATACCTTTCAAACATGCATAAGGTTACCCTTAAAGGTATTAAAATTCACTTCAAGGTATCTCCCAAATTCTAAATGATCTTAACAAGATCTTATTCCATAAATAGTCACTAAGATCTATCAACTAGAATTGCTATCACACATTCTTCATTAACATAATTTAAGTAATTCACAACAAAACTTTTAAAACTGCTATTGCATATATCAAAAAACTAAGATACTAGATCAATGACAAGAAAAGGAAGAGACCACCATACAACATAAACTTACAGAACAAATCAGAGGATTTTTTTTAATCTATATTTGAAGTAAAAATTTCTCCTCTTTGATTAGAGAGAGTGATACACTTTTTATAGGCTTGGGATGGGGCCAACCTCATCCCTCAAGCATATTTGAAGTAACAATAAAAATATCATTAGAGATAAAACAAATTACAATAGGAAAGATTCCCAAACAAGGCTTGTAGTTATCAGAGGGGCTGTCTATGCGGTGATAGTTGTAAATGGTGGCACTTGTGCACTAACAACTGTCGTAGCCATTATAGTTGAAAATGAAATCATTACCACTGTAGTTTAATTTTTTGTCATAGTGTGGGATATAATCAGTGGGAATGTTTTAACTAGAATATGATACATAGTTAGAGTAATGATTGTAGCTTTAATTATTGATGGGGTTACCATTGATGTCATGTCCTACTTACTCACCTGAATTTGGAGGTAGAGAATATGGCTAGCCTAAAATTTAATTTCACTTCCTTAAAGTCCAATAGGGGTCTTTAAAAAGTTGAGGAATCTTATCCATCAAATTTTTGTGTATCTTTAGTGATGCCCCAAGCTCTACGTAAAGGGTTCTATACTAAGAACCATGCTTCTAGCAAAACTCACTAGTTGTTGCACTTCATTGACTATTCTATAGATAGTACCCTCAACCTCTTATCTAAAAATATTGTTAGTTTCATGGAGAAGGTCTTCAAAAATGGATCCATGTACTAAATATATCTATGGAGTGACACATTATTAATCCTTATTTCTCCCAAAATAGCCATAGATTGCCTCTCCTAATTGATCAATTGTAGGACCAAAGACTTCATGTCTTGGTGCCATTCAAGAAAGGTATCTCTCCTGGTAGATAGGTAGTTCTATTCCTAGGAAGCATAAAAGGATGATATTAGGTTCAAATGGGCATAATATTTGTTCCTATATACTCTTCTCAAAAAATACAATTTATCTTCCATTTTCTTCATCTTATCTGCCTTTAGATATACATCTCCCCATCAGGGTTGTGACTCCCATTTTGTAAATCTGATTAATTGGATGATACTATATATCTTCATGGCTTCACCTTATATGTTGTCAATGATGTCCATTGAGGGTTTTATGGTTTTCATTCCTTGTAATTATTTGATTTATTGATCATATCATTTGAACATTTATGTGATCACTCCCCCTACAGAATCCTTAAAGTTATAGGGGTCCTCCCAAAGTAGAGAGCTCACATTTGAGGGATGTAATTTTCTCATTTTGGATAGAGATAAGATATCTTCTCTTTATTATAATTACACCTTCAATAACGAGGGTTTTCCTTTTAACCCTCCTCATGGTCTTTATCTCCTTGTCAAAATAGAACTTGACCAACTATTGATCAATGACTGCCAGGTTTCCCTTACCCTCTTCTACCTATTACAACTTTTGTAGCCATTCTGGTATGTTTAAGGTTATTGAATTCTCAATGAGATTTATAGTCTCTACTAGAGTGGAGGATCAAGGCTCTTCCAAAGGGAACATGGGCTTAGGGGAAGAGGGTCTTGTTTTTGGGAAAGGTGGGATTGCTCACCTCCAACTAATGACCTTTTTAAGGGGAAATGTATCCAAAACCAAGTTTCCCTTTTCGATCTCCTTTTGGGTGGTAACCATAGAATTATAGGTGTGATTATGCTAGGTTAGTGGCATCCCCATTTGGGTGGATGGTTGAGATGGGGAAACAAGTGAAGCAAAAATGGATGGGGAGACTAGACTCTCAAATGGGACTTATATGGCTGGGGAGGGTTAGTTATGCCTAAGTAGAAGTATACAGAGGGAGTACTAAGGAAATTTTGTAATTAATCAATGGCTGATGAAAATGTGAGCACAATGGTAGTGGTAGTAGATGAATTATGGAGTGGACTAACCTGAATCTCATTAAAAGAATTTAAAGAGTGAGAGGGAGATACAATACTGGTTTCCACTATAGTAGAAATTATAGAAGTTGAGTACAAATAATAATGGGCTAAGGTGATTACATGTTGCAAAGAAGTAACTAGGGGAAATATTAAAATATTTTTCATTATTATATATGGGGATGAAGGACATAAAGACACTCTCACTAATTGTCCACTTATGGAATCCAAGGGTCTCAAATTTACTTCATCCTTGGTGTCTCCTTCTTCTAGAAGTATCTCAATGAAAACTAAACTAGTCCCAAAAATATTTGTACCCCCTGATTGGGCATTTTCATCTTCAAGCCATTCATCCTCAATATCACTCTTAGTAGTCTCACTGATAGATATTGAGAGTGATGTATCAGATTCACCTTCCCATTATCCTTCATTTGAGGGAAATTTCTTTAGTACCTCACCACTATCCAATACCTCTATGGGTTTTGTTATTCTAGAACCCTTCCCTCCCTTAAAGAATCCCATTGATCCCAAATTAGGTGCCTCTTAGATAGGTGCACATTATGGTGAGGTTAGAGGAGTCATGGGTTCCATTGTGTATATAATAGGCTCCATGGTTTGGGTGGAAGTATGCATGATGGGAAGTAGAGTAACAAATGATGAAAAAAGTGTGATATCAGGTGGAGAGGGGAGAGTAGATGGACATAAACCAATAGCTAAGGTGAAAAAGGAAGGAAGATGAACTTCCAATGCTGTGGTGAGTCAAGGAAAGGGAAACATAGAGAAGGATCCATTGGTCCCCATTGACTGAGGAGAGGAAGGAATGAAGAGGAACTTCTTGAACTATGGTGAGTGGAGAAAAATATAACATAGGGAAACCTCCACCAGTACCCATGGAATTTGTGGTGACTTGTGATGTAGAGGGTGGAGAAAGGATCATTGCCACTAAAGTAGTTTATATGATGGCATGGAGGGTTGTGAGTCATGATGAGATGCATAAAAGAGTTATTGTTCTTATGTTCCCATTTTTGAAAGGCCACCCTTGGGAGGATCTATAATTTAGTGCTCATTTTCAATATTTTTGGCCTATTATTTGGTGGTTTTAGTATTATATTTTATGTGTCTAGACACCACCATTGACATGGATACCTTCATCCTTGCGTGGAACTATGTGTTATTCAAAGAATTCATAAACACCTCATCATTCAAATTGTGGGCATGCCTGTAGTCAATATTTACCCTTCCTTTGAGTCTCTTTAGGTGTTTCCTCATGTCTCCCTAGGGTCACCTTCTTTTTAGGGTGCCCACTTGAAATCATAATGGGTTCATGTTTTTCCCATCGATTGGAAGTGTTCCCATTTGGTGTATTGAATCCTTCCAATACTATGGGGAGTCAATGCATAACTCTCTGCTTCTTATTTCTTAGCTAAAGATCCACTGAGTCAGCCAATTGTGTATTAACTTCTTATTCTACAACTTTTTTTAGAACCAACCTAGATAAATACATAGGGTAGGTTTTAGTACCCTCTATCCTAATTATGATAAAATATTGATAGAACCAATAATCCCCCATCTTACCTATGCTATTCTTGATTTGATCTGAGAGCTTGGGCATATATTTACCATAGATGGCCTGGTATACACTCGTGTAGAAGGTATCAATGATCTTGGTCAATTTATTAAAACTATGAAGGTGGATGATGTTGAAACTTTCACATATCTTGCTTATAGGGTACTCTTTGGAAGGCTCTCAAGGATCATAAAAAGATGCATAGATGATTTTGGTTATAGTATCCACCACGTAGGACATCATATAGAAGTTGTGATTTGGGGAGTTATTTAGATTGGTTATTGTGTTGATGATGTTATAAATAATGATTTCCCCTATTTAAATAATCCTTTTGGAGGTGAGAATAATGTCAAATAGGGGAATGCATACCTCATTGACATAAGTCATTATAGGGAAACCATAGATTTTAGTTAACAAGGTCATGGTAATTATAACTCTAGGTCAGAAAGTAGCTATTGGGATAAAAGAAATAATGCCTCTAATTGAAAAAGTACCAATGTCATGGGCCCATTCTTGTAGTTTGGCAGATATGTTGTTTGCATGTATCCAGGTATTCACTAGAGTTTGGTGTATGCCATCTTAGGGACAGGTATCATGTAGTACTTTTTGAATGCTCTTCCACTAAGGTTGTCCACTGTTGTGTTATTTTTGGTGAAAATGAAAGATTTTGACAAAAAATTTACCATTTGTAAATAAATCAAACAATAAGACAATGTAGGGCATTACCTTGGGTTTAGCTACAATGTTATGAAGACCCACTATCTTGATTGCCAATAGGTCATTCTGGTACCTCAATGAAAATGTAAAGAGTTGGTCCTTTATATTGGAAGGTTTGGCCTTGTCAACTTCTTCCAAAATAGAAGAGAAGTGATTGAAATCATGTTTGAGGGTAGCTTCATCAAACACCATGTTAGTATATTTTATTATTCCTATAATTGAATACACAAATGGAAGAGGTGAACTTTGAGATGAGGAGGCCATGATTATGTGGGTATGAAACTTTCGGTTCATGAGGGTTCAAACTAAAGCTTTTAATTTGTTAGTTTGATATAAATATGAGTGTAATTGAATCTACAAATTGCATATATTTCTTTTGGATTTGCCTAATTGAATGTAAGGTTGTTCAGTTCATGTGAATTAATGGTGTCAATGGATTTGGATCCTCGATTTTATTTTTTATATTTTTTAATTTCACTTGACTCACATAATGGTGACACTTTGATCATGTTGAACTCATGGATGATGATACTTTGATCACTTCAGTCTCATAGGATGGTGCCACTTTATAGGATCACATTGAATCAATTACCTAGGAGATTTCATACATTGACTTTTGATGAGTCAGTCTCTGGATGATTGGTATGATGAAATTTAGCATGATCTTGCATGCCTACTTGCCAAGGATTCCTTACATTAAGTTCAATCTATCAATATTTGGGTAAATGGGATGGAAACACTTGGCTTAATATCTAAAAGTCACTTGTCAAGTGAACTTGAAATATTTTTTGAGCGTTAAAATGTCACAGGTTTGTGGATGCATGCCACATACCTTGACTATTGAAAAATGAAGACTTAAGATTAATTTCATAGGTAACCTTGAAGGTATTACAAGGCCCTTCATGGTATCACTTATTACTAACTTCAAATAGACCTTAAAAGGCCTTGTAAAACCTTCAAGTATACCCTTAGAAAGGTATCTCCTAGGATATACCTTCAAACTCTTGGGTCCGCCATAGAGGTTCAAATAAAACACAAGATCCCAAAATATAAGATGATAATAATTTTGCATAAGTTTACTTAAAACCCACATTACTCAATATCATTTTTGTATACTAATAAAATACATGGTTGAATATTGACTTAATTAGTTCTTTTTCTCTACGCAACTATTCTACTCTTATGCATGTTTGAAATGTATCTCCTAAGAGATACCTTCAAAGTAGGATGAAATGAGGATTGAAGTATGCAGTATATGATATTAAAAGCTAATATGTTTTTGGATTGACATAAACCATGTCATTAAAAAAAATTATACATTACCTTTTCAACATTTTTAGGCTTTAGCGTATCTCCATGCTTATGTTATGGTATAAATATAGCTTTATCTACTACATATAGGTATAAATTGGATTGATTTTATAAATAACCTAATTAACAACTCTTCTCATGTCTTTTACAAATGTCCAGGCTGAAAAATCACATGTTAATAGATTTTCAATGTGGATACTATGTTTCTCTCATAAATAAGGGTAAGGTCATTGGTGAAGGAAGAATACACAAAGTTGAAAGTCCAGATGCTAAATATTTGGAATCCATAATCTCATTTCCACATGCCACAATGAGGAAATACCTATTGAATGTGTAAGTGTGAATGCAACTAAAGATTTTGATCAAACTCTACCGCTTCCATTTTCTATAATTTTTGTGGATTATTTGGGTGATGTAGTTGATAGTTTTACTATATGGAGCAAAATAATTATACAAAATGTCACAAAAAAGTTTTCTATAGACAATGAGATGGAAGAAAGATAATAATTTTAGTTTAGCTCTACATATAAAACCATTGCAACAAGAAAACCCTTGCTTGGATTCATTTGTTCGATATATCAATGATCCTACCACATTTCAAAGCCTAACAAAAACATTTCTTGGGAAAAGGGTACATTTGTTGCACAAATGTATAAATCTTTCAAATGATGAAATTTTTTCTTTTGGTTATGTTAACTTTGCACAACCAGTGGAGATTTTTGGTTGCATTCATGTCCCAATTTTAAAAAATGAATTGGGAATTTACATATGGAAACTTATATAACATCGTGAGACTTGAAGTATAGAGGTAATTGAAACATATATTGTTAGATGGCCTTCCAAAAAGATAGTGGACATTGAATCTAGATAATTATATTTACCATACATGGTACCAAAGGAGAACAAAATTGGAAATGTTCGGGACATAGTGGATAATGAAGTTAATCCTTGTCTAACATTTCTAGCATAAAGGCATCCAAAAAAATTTAACTCATGCCTAAAACTACTTGGGCTCAAAAAGTAATTAACCAAACACTGCACTCAGCCAAGTGGAGTTTGATGAAAGCATAGATAGTGAGATTATAACAATGTATGTAGATAAATGTTGTACCAAAAAATAATTCAATCAGGATTATCATTTGAGATTCTAAAATCTACAAGGATGAATTTTATTGATTCCACCACAACAAATAGGAGGCAATATGTCCTGTATGCCCTTTCTATCAATTTATTTAAGAAAGATAAAAACAAAACTACCATTGATTTTTAGGGTATATATATTTATTTGGAAGCTTGGCTTAAAATATATGGATTGAAGAGAAGTGATTTCTTGACATTCAAAATTATCACAAAAATGGGGAACAAAATGCATTCATGCTGGGAGATTTTGACAAAAGCCACAAATGAAGATAATTATAACTAAAGATTTGTTAGACCAATTAGTGGATGATTTTGTATATTTTTCTCTAAGATCAACATGCCAGGTATATATAGATGACTCATGATAAAATGTTTAACATCTTCCAGCATCAAAATATCCAAACAAGTGGAGATTTAACTCATGACAAAAAAAAAATTGGATGCCGCTATCACCTCATTAAACAAGTGATTCAAGGATATGAAAACAAAAAATATAGATAGTTATGTATCTTTACTATATAAACCTAGATATTCAAAATATATATTATATGATGCACTTTTATCTAATAACTGCTACATTGAATGCAAGAAATATAGAGAATAAGCACAATCAATTGGCACCTTCAAGAAACTTGCTTCCAACTATACCTTTAACTATACAATTATTGTGGGGACAATAAGAATAGATACTTCATTCCATCCATAACTATATTTAAAATTTGTCAAACCTTATGTGGAACTGATATTACATTTACAAATTCCCAAAATGATGTTTTTTGTATAGGTTTGTGTTTGAATATTTATCTCTCCTTATCTACAAAGGTGTTTTCCTTCGATGTTGAGGTCAGATTTCTCCCTATAGGACATACCCATGAGGACATTGATAGCACATTTGGAAACTTATCTAAATGTATAAAGAGGAAAGATGTATGGAGTGTGGCAGAGATGATGGAGAGTTATAGGACATGTGAAAATAAAAGAAACCTCATTCCATATTTGATAGAATAAGTAGTAGATTTCAAAGACTAGGTTAATAGTTACTAGTTGAAGTGAAGAAATGAAATAGTAGACTTGACAAAAGGTCAATAATTTCTTCTACGTATGGAACAAGGTTAGCCCATTATGTATTGCAAAAAATCTATAAGAGATAGAAATTGGTCCCCCTCTCCCCCAATTATATTATGAGGAACAAAATAAAATGGTGAGCCAAATATTTTAGAAGGTAATCCAATTTTTTTTTTTAAAGACTTGAGAAATAGAGAAATATCACAAGATTTCATTATTTTAAAATTTTAATATAGAATTAGAAAAAAGAGTGAAAAAAAATTAAATATAACTTGATTAAGTATGTATAATAATTCAATGAATTTGGTTTGACCAAAAATAGTAAGTGGAAGGATCTAGCATATTACTTCCAAAACATCCATGACACAATGAAATAAGACATATTCCATTCTGAAGTTAAATGTATGGGATATTTTTGGCCTAGAACTCACCATAACATACCCCTACCTAGATATCTACACAAAATGGTTCATGATAGGACCCTTGATTTGGAATGGCATCTACAAATATATATGTTGGTCTAAGAAGCAAAAGAATAAAAATTGCATTTGATCTAGATCGATATGTATAAATTAGAGATATGTTATTTGTTAGATTTGACAATTCTACAAGAGTGGACTACACAATATGGGTTGCTAGAGCTAAAGGTAATATTGAGATACTTCAAAAAAATGGATATATAGAACAAAGGGTTAATGTAGTTTGGTTTATCCCAGTTCATATAGGGAAAAAAGATGCAAAAGAAGTATAAATTTATCCAGGTTATTTCGATAAGAAATGGAACCAAACCCAACTGACACATCTTTACCATCCATACTAATAGATAGTATCATCTACGCTTCAAAACCAAATAAAAGTTTTAAAGGTCATATACATGTTCTCACTATTTTTTGAAAGGAATTGTAATAGACTATTTGAATGTATCATCCCACTAAGCATTTTAAAAATTAGTGATAAAGGATTGGGAACTCTTATTTTCTTTCATGACATTGGCAAATTTGAAATGGTGTTTCCTTAATTTTGAAATGAGAAATATGAATGTTTTTTTTCAAAATTTAGTCCATGTTTTGGAATGTATAATGTTTTATTATTTTATTTATTCATATTTATTTCTAGTGGGACTTCACATTTTGGGTCTTAGAAAATACACTTTGGCATTTGTGTTTATATTTTCTACTATGAAAATTAAGTATTTTAGTTATTGTGATTTTTTAATGGAATTTGATTGTTGTAACATCGACTTTGCATTTTATGTTTCAAAATGGTCTTTGGTTTTTGCATATTCAAAATAACTAGATCACATTTTGTGAATCACAAAAATCTCTTTGTCTTTTCAAAATTTCAAATTAAACTTCACATTTTGCATCCTTCAAAATGGTCTTTAGAAAATGTTCTTCAAAATTTACAGTTCGACATTCCCATGTTTGTGAAAAGGTCTTTGTGGTTTACACCTTAGAATGTCCACTTGCATATCAAGATTTATTCTTTAGCATTTGCGTATCAAAAAATGGTCTTTAACTTTTTAGTTTTTCAAATAAACTTCAAGCAAACACCCAAAATTATGCCACATGGCATAATATCAATGACTTAGTTGTGAAGAAGGATGACCAGTCAAAACAAAAGTCCCAAATATTACGAGCACTCGAGATTGTGACATGCATCAAAATCTTGATAAATTGACTATGTGGGAGATTATATTAATAATATAATAATAGAACATTGAGGAGATGCCCAGTACCTAGCCACTTGTGATCAACATGTGGCATATACATAAATACAAGATAAAATTTGATGGTCATAAGGACATCACTTGATTCAAATTAAACAAATTATTCATGACCCAATCAACTACTGACGCATGACATCTTAGTCATCCCAGGTGATTTAAATAACATATCAACTAAGCTCCTGATTGATGTATGAACTATTTTTCCTTAAGAAATAAACCACCCAAGATTATTATCTATAAATGCATGGTTTGTGAACCAATTTGAATGATTATATAAATTCAATGGAAGATATTAGAAAGACCATGAGCCTTCTGACTATTTTGCAGATGTAGATAGATGTGATTTACTTGTAATAAGGTCAACTAATTTTTAATTATTTTCTATTATTTTAAATAATTTGGACTTATTACAGATACATTAGATAAATGTGATTTACTTCTAATAAGTCCAAGTAATTTTTGATGAAGTTCAATTTATTTATGATAGTTTTCAACTACTAATTATTTCTAATCATTTTAAATAATTTAGACTTATTAAAAATATATTAGATAAATGTGATTTATTTGTAATAATTCTAACTTAATCTTGATATATTCCAATTTAATCTTGTTACAGTCCAATTTATTTCTGATAGTTTTCAAATTTTGGATTGTTGACAAGTCCATATTATCTAAAATAGTCCTTTTTAGGTAGATTTTGATTTATTTATTTTTAAAAATATGCTTGTCAAATCCAATTTTGAGTTGAGATTTATTTAAACACTCTTATGTAATACTTTATTCATTCAATGAGAATCAGTAGTGAAAATTGATTTTGTGTGATTTATGAGTTTTATGACTAATTATATTTTGTTTACCTAGTTTGTGGATTCATCATGTTTATGTTAGATTAGGGGTTTATTATCTTCACATATTTATTTATTATGGGTTTTCTTTATTTCACTTGGATTTTTTCTACTTTTATGGATAAGTTTTCTTAGGTGTAGTTGGAGTTACAGTTTGACTAAATGAATAAGAAGTAACTCCTTTGACCAGTTATTTTGGCTATGAGAGTTACTCTTCAAATATTATCTCTATAACCACTTTTCAAGGAGGAGTTACATATATACTCCCATATATGTACATATATCATTTGTGAGCTTTAATCTAATGGAGTGTTGGATATTTTTCTAAATCTCTTTTGCATTATTCTCATGTTTTTTGTTTCACTCAACTTGTAGTTGTTTTTTGCATTTGTTTGACTTGTTATCTAATTGAACATGTGCATCCACTTGATATAGAGATCATGGCATCCACCTTGATATGGTATTATATTTACATTATAGTATTTTAATGCTTGGTTTATTTTCTATTAGTTTTTATTATTGAATTTATTTACAATATACTTTGAAGTAATTTTTTGAGGGTTTGAAAAAAAATTAGGATGTTTTTTTTCAAAAATATCCAAAACCTTGGGGTTTTTTACTAAAAACTAGGGTATTACTATTTTAGGAAGTTTTTTTGTGAAGGCCTAGTCTCTCATTATCACCAAAGGAGTGGAGGGTATCACGTTTTCTTTATGTTGGTCAAGATCTGGTTTGGGCAATTTGAAACTTGAAACTACTTCCATTGATAGTGTTTTAGCTCAAAAAAACCTACGACATGCTCCAAGAAAGGTCCATGGCTTGCATAACCATATTTAGCCTCCACACACCCCTAGTATAGTCCTACACCCATTTGAGGGTCTCCTACTACCTACATCACCATTCACCTTAGCTCATCATTCCTCTCATCTAGTTCAAACTTTATTTATCACCATACATGATTTTTTATTTATTAGTTTGGTACTCAACATCCTCCTAAGGATTTGTCACCTGATCACGACCTAAAATTACCATTCCAACTGCATGTTGGTCCAATGAAATCACCCATCTCTTTCCGTCACCTAATGTTGACTTGGTAGGTTTTTCATTTAAAACCACTCATTTGCATTCATGTGGTTTATAATACCACTCTTACATGAAATTCTTCATTTTCTTTTTGGTGGCAAAGTTTCTTTAAAAATAAAAATAATTTTACTTTAACCATCACATTATAATATTTTAAATTTAAATATTATAGATTATGTCTGTAAAGGTGAATTTAGAAAAAAAAAGTGATAGTATTGCTAAGGGAGATTTTTCTATTATTTTTTATAAAAACAATATATTGTGGGTTAGTCATGAAAAAGTTATTTTTATTTTGTTAAAAAATCTTCATATGTTCACTAATCAAATACTAGAGGGTGAGGTCTAGTTTGATAGAAAACTAAACCCCCTCATATTTAAAATAATAATTTCTCTTTCCCTTGCATGACCACATTTTGTATACTCGTTGAGGACACATTATTGGGTGAGATTGATGTCCACTTTTTGATTTGAAAATCATGTATTTATCGAATCATGCATTGATTTCTCAAGAAGTATTATCGATTGTGCCTAACATATTTTTGAGTGTGTATTATGTTTGAAACATTTTGAGGTTAATCATTGATGGTTTATGGGGGTGTATTTTACTTGTGTCACTCCGTCATTTTGTTTTCACTTCTTTTTTATGCAACAACAACTATTACTACCAACACAACAAATTTATTTCTACACAATGGATACAAGTTTAATTTATCCTCTAAATTTATTTAACTATCATGAATGAAAAAAAAATGCAAATTATTCTAAGGAGAAAGTTTTACATTGTAGCACAATTGTGTTAGAAATTGAAACAACTGTAGATACAAAAAATGTTAAATGGTACAATTCTGGTGATGAAGCCTATGGGTTATTATGTCTCCTAATATCCACTTTCATATATACCTTACCAAAACACCCAATGAAGTGTGGCCAATTTTGAAAAATGTCTCTAGGAAGCAAGGTGTGATGAGAGGTCATGAACTAGAAAATCAACTTATTAGCCTAAGTCCTAGCAAATTTGACACCCTTCAAGATTTATTCACCAAGTTTAATTCTTTGAGATTAAAATTGAAATAATTTGGAATATAAAATAAAGATTACCAATTTCTTCTTTCTATACTATCCAATATAGGTCATGATTACTTAGTCTTTATCTCTATGATTCATTCCACTAAAATTGATCTAGACACTATATGAAAAATGCCCTCTTTAAATTCCTTTGTTACCAACTTGACTCGGGAGCAATACAAGTTTACAAAGATGGTCAAATTTAAGTCCTTAAAATCTCAAGTCCTAATTTCTAGGAATGGTAAAACAAAGGATTCAAATGAAGATAAGAATAAAAATAATAAAGATCAGCAGAAGAAAAAAATCAAATTTTGTCAAAACAACCACTAAAACTTCCTCTTCTAATGATAAACCTAATAAATATAACTTTAAGTGTTCTTATTACAATAAAAATAGTCATGACAAACACACGTTTATGTAGAAGTAGATTGACCACCTGACTAATCTTATAGAAAAGAATAACATAGGTGTTCTTAAGTCTATCAAGAATAATTCATCAACTCAAGATTATTCTAAGACAAAAGGCAAAGTAAAGGAGAAAGAAAAGGGCAAGGCTCTTGTAACAATTTTAGCTCCAAAATCTTCATGGGTTATTGACTCTGGTTCTTCCCACCACATGGGTTCGTCTTAGGTTGAGTTTTATTCCTTAGAACCTTGTCACATGTCTTCAATCACTTTGGGTGATGACACTTTTGTATCAGTTTGAGGGTGAGAGTATATTGAAATAGAATGAGAAGTATTCAATAATGTTCTAAATATTCCATATCTTTCAAATAATATCATATTAGTGTACCAAGACACTCATATCAACAAAGTCATGAGGGTGGAGTTTTTACCAGATTCAATTATCATCATAAAGTTGTATAATGATTTTATAGTAGTAGTGGGAAGTATAGATCACCAATTTAGGTTATATGCCTTCTCACATTTTGCACCCGATTCTTCTTTGACTACATTCTGGAATCATTCAAATTGAGTTAGTAAATTATGGAATGAGTGGTTTGGCCACCTCAACTAGCACTACTTAGAACAACTTAGAAAAAATTACTTGGTTAAAATCTTACTTAGAGTCCATTTCTCTAAGTGTCTTTTTATGGGTTTCACCCATGGGAAACATCCCAAAGAGAAATTTTACAAATGAAAATCTTGAAGAGATTCACAAGCATTAGAGTTAGTACACAATGATATATTTATGCCTTTTCTTAGTTTATCTTTTACAAGGTATAAATATGTTCTCACCTTTATTGATGATTTATCAAGGTACACGTGGTTCCACTTCCTTAGGTAGAGATATGATTTTTTTGACAAGTTTCAAGACTTTAAATTTCTTTCAAAGAAATAATCTATAAAATGCATCAAGGTTTTTAGAACTGATAGTTTTGCATAAAATATGGGATTTATTTGAATCTTAAAATTTCATACATTCCCAAAAAAAACATAGTTGTAAAATTTAAGAATAGGTCCTTGAAAGAGATGAAAAACTATATGATTAACTCTAAGTCACTTGCACCACAGTACAAGGAGGAAGAAATCAATTGTGATTTCTACATTCAAAATAGGTTCCCCAAAAAGTTTTAAAAGACATAACTCCATTTAAAGTTTGGTACCATAGGAAAACCATAATTGAGCATTTTAAAGTCTCCAAATATCCAATTATGGCTCATATACCTAAGAAGAAACACAAGGCTATAGAAAGTCATAGTAAGCCTTTCATATTTTTGAGCTATATAGATGGTTTCAAGGGGTACCACCTTCTTCATCTGACCATGCATGAGCTATTCATCAAGATAAGTTTTTGCTTTCAGGAGAGTCCCATAGACTCAAATCTTGACATTTATCCCACTTCATTGGACTCACTTGGATTTAATTCAGTAGATTTATATTAACCTAAGCACATTCTAAGGGTTGAGGACACTTATTCTAGTTCTAATAGTAATAATAGTGATGGGGACTCATCTCCATCCACATCTGGCCACATTTCGTAGGATGATGTGTCTCTACTTGACTCATCCACTTCTAGTCCTTTTTTGATTAGGAAAACATTGTAGAGTGTAGGAACATAGGTTAGGGATCCTTTAAATGATAGAAGAACACATTCAAATTTTAAAAGTGTTCCACATGCTTTATATGCCTCTACCTAAGATCTATAGACCTTGTGGGAGGCATCGGTAATTCCTAAGGGGGATTATGTATACGTGAGGAGTATAATTCCTTAATCCTAAATCATACTTGGGATTTGACACTTCTTCCTAGGGGAATAAAAATGGTTCAATGCAAATGGATATATCATACCAAATATGTAGTAGATGGGTTTGTTGGAAAGTTTAAGGTGCAATAGCTACAAAAGGTTTCTCATAGGTGCCTAGCATCGACTACATTGAAACATTTCTACTAGTTTTCAAAATGAACTCTGTCAGACTCACACTTGTTATTTCTATAGCCAATCATTAGGATGTTCATTAAATGGATGTGAAGAATGTTTTTATTCATCAAGACCTTGAGGAGGATATTTATATGAACTATAACCAGGATTTGTTGATGTTTATTCATTTATGTGAATACTTCAAAAATCCACTTATGGCCTCATATAGGCCACTTGGGCTTGGTATGCCAAGATGTATTCCTTCTTTCTCTCTACAAAGTTCAATCAATGCCATTAAGATGTGAACATTTATCTATTACAACATGATGAATCACTTTTGATTACGGTTTTATATGTTGACAATATTTTGATCACTGGGAGCTCTTCCTCATCCATTATAGTGGTGAAAGAGGCTCTTCAAGACATATTTTTCATGATAGATTTGGCCTTGTTACATTAATTCCATAGGATCCATATTTCTCAATATAACTAGGAAATCACTCTTGCATAAACTAATTATGATCTTGATCTACTTGCTCAGTTCCACATGGGTAAGTGCATGGAGTTAGGGGATAATTGTATGGAAATTTACCCTAACACATACATTTGATATCCATAACATGTACACATTATGTAAATCTAGACTCAGGATTTATGAGCCATAATGCATATGTGTTATGACCACCTAATGCGTACATGTTGAAACCAAATACTGCATACACATTATGACCACATAACATGTATGCCTTATGTTATCATAATTGAAAAAGAGAATTGCAAAGGGTATGTGCATATTTCATGCTATTTGAAAGGATCGTGTATGTGATATAATGTGTACGCAATCCTTTTATATGGCACAAAAAATATAAAAGGAGTTATAGGAAGGGGAAGATGGTTTGGTTTACTAAAATAAATGTCAAGTATAAGGTAAAAATATAAATGCAAACTTATACTTTAATTTTATTTTAGTAAATATAATAAATTAGGGTCACTCTAAATCTGATAGATTTGATCTCATAGATACATGCCATAGAATGTGGTCCAAATAATTTTTCAAAATCCATTTTGATCAGTATTTAGGCATTTTCATGATCTCAGTATTGAACCTATGGATTTTAGGGCATAACTTTTACAATAGATGTCCATTTTAGATAAACATATAGTCATTTTATAGGTTTTTATACCTTCCATATTGCTTGTTGGCAATTTTAGGAGTCTTAGATTTATCAAAATTGAGTTTACAAACAACTCACTTTAAATTCAAGATAAAATTATGTGATTGGGATAGTATGGGTCACATTGAATATCTAGGCACATCAAACAACAACTTTGTGTTAATTTCACTTTCTTGTCATCCCTCCCTCATCCCTGATCACTTCCTCTTCATACCCCATCACCCCTAATCACTATATCCTCATTATTCATTGTTCCTAATGAATACCTCATTGAACCTCACCATCCCTCATCATCTCTAATCACTCCCTCACCCTTCCTAATCACCCTTTCATTGACCCTCACCATCCCTTATCATCCTAATCATTGCATCATCATCCCTAATCACTCCCTCCTCATCACTCATAATCCTTAATCACTCCTTCATTGACTCTCACCATCCCTCATCTTCTCTAATCACTCCCTCATAATCCCTAATCACTCCCTCATTGACACTTGCCATACTTCATCATACTTAATAACTACTTTTAATTCAAATTTGACAAATTTAGGGAAATTTTAAAAAATATCCAAACTAATTCAATTTAGGAAAAAATAGGCAAATCATTGAAAATATAGGCCATATTCAAAACATTTAAGAAAAAAATGACAACTTTTGGAGAATTTTGAAAAACTAGGTGAAATTTAAAAAATTAAGGATTTTCAAAAAATTAGGCTAATTTAAATTTTTTTAGGACAAATCGAGGAAATTTTAAAATATATAAAACTTTGGAGACAATATAGATAATTCAAAATATTATAAAAATTTAGGGAAAATTAAGGCAATTCGTGATTTTTTTCTTCAAATAGGGCAAACTAAAACATGTTTGAAAAAATATGAAAAAAGAGGGCAATTTTTATAAATTTAGGAAAATTTAGAAAATAGGGAAAGTTCCAAAATTCAAGGAAATTAAAGATAAATTAAGGTTATTTGGGAAAAAGTTCTAAAATTAGGGGAACTTAAATAAAATTTAAAAAATTAAAGTTTAATTACGAAAAATTCAAAAATAAGGAATATTCGTTAAATAGAAAAAATATAAAAAATTAGGAAAATTTGTTAAATAAGGGAAATTTGGGTGAATTTTATAATTTTAAATTAAATTTTAAAAAATTATGTTAAATTTACTAGATTAGAAAAAATTTGAAAAATTTAAGATGAATATGAAAAATTAAAGCACATTTGAAAATTTTAAGGAAATTTTGAAAATTTTTAATGTAATTTTATAAAGTTTTATAAGAAAAATTATAATTTCTTTTGTGACTTAGTTATATTACCTTCAAATTTCTAATATATAATATTTTATAATTAAAAGTCTTATTTTTTTAAAAAATTGTGTTAACCAATTTTGTACTTTTTAATCAATTGCAATCCCTCTTATTGGGTAAGTACACAAAGTTGGGGGACAAAAAAGAGCTACTCATGGACATGATTTTCCTAAAATTTTAAAAAATTAAAATTGTGTAGATAATTTGAAATAGCTATACTCAAAATTTGAAGATGTGTTGGTGCATTTATTTACTTTATTGCATTTACTTATATTTATTATTTATTATTTTAGTGCACTAATTACTTGTTGTAATTAGTTTATTACGTTTATTAATAATTTGTACCAGATAGGGTAAGCTTGCTTAGTTAGTAGTTAACTTAGACACTTATCTTTTTACAGTGGAGTTCCACTCCACTATTCAGGGTAAGATATGATAAGATTGTTTAACTAATAGTCAACTTGTGTTGATCATTTACACAAGTTGGACACCTATCTTGTTAGTGTGGAGTTGCACTCCACTATTCATGTAGACAGATATCAGTTGAACTATATGTGTTGTGTGAGTTTCCTGATCTTTATCATGCACACCTTACTCTATATAAGTAATGGCCATTTATATATTCCATATCAGATTAAAATTGAATTATTAGAGTAATTCATCATATTTGAGTTATTTATTTATCTCCATTATTATGTCACATATACAGTTATTATTTATTATTATTACTATTTTATCTCTTATTTATGATTTCTATTAGATTCATTAGATTATGTAGCTAATTCTAACATGATACCAGAGCTATCTTAAATCTATAGATTGATAAATATTTAAGAGAAAAATATCCAGATATAGGATCATTTTTTTGATTTTTTATACAGGCACAAATTGGAGATTTGTGAAGAATTATTGAGCTCACCATTGAGTTCAGAGTACCCAAGATAGTCAAAATTATCTACAATTTTGTCCAAATTGGGCACAAGAGGCAAAATTGGTAAGGGTTTGATTTAGAAGCACCATGCCCAAATCTAATGGGTACCTAAAAATCAAAGTGTTTATGAGCAAAAGGACCTCACAGTTGTGTTTGAAAGACATCAAAACCTATAGATTCATATAAAATTTGTCTAATTTGGACATAGTCATCCTGAAGACAATTTTTTTTGCTCCCAAGTATGATCGTACGAACCGTATATATATATATATATATATATATATATATATATATATATATATATATATATATATATATATATATATATATATGGTAGGCCTTACAGATCAGTAGACAAATTTGAAAGGGAAACTTTAGGAGCTCGCCATTTGAATACCGGGAGGTATTTTTGAGCGATTTTTTTTTTGAAATAGATTAAAATTTTGTGCTTTTCACTGCCATAGTTTTAGTTTTTTGTATATTTTTTCATAATTCAGATTTTTATACAATAGATCTTGCCCGTCCTCATTTTTTTAACTTTAGAGGCTCATAACTTTCATATACGACCTCGTATTGAGATCCAATTTTTTTTTAAAGTTAATATTTTTTTGAGAAAAACACATTGATGCATAAATTTTTGTAATAAAGTGCATGTTTTTTATAATTTTATACTAGAGGGCCTAAATGAGATTTTTATAAACTATAAAAATTATAATCTAGCCTTGTAATTGCACTCAATTATAAAATGCCAAAAATAATTGCTAGATGGGATAAAAATAAGTAATTTTGAGGGGTTTTGTGGTGTGTTTTGTACTTTGATTTCTACTTTGTGATAGTTTATTTTTTATTGCATCATGAGAAATCCTAAGTTCCCACTATTAACAACATAGAACTATAATACATGGAAACAAAATGTTTGGAATATATTAATGATGCTAGGATATACGCCTCATATAATAACTCTTCTTATACCACCTACTGATGCAAAAGAGTTACAACACTTTCTCCTTGAAACTACTAAAGTAATTGGATGCATTTGGTCTTACATGTCTTTAGATTTAAATTTATATATTGATAAATGTACAACTCCAAAAGAGGCTTGGGATAGATTAGCATCATTATTTGTCAAAATAGATGATGTTCCTAATTACCAAATTGACAACGAACTCATTAGTTTGGATCCTAAAAATTATGCTATAATACAAGACTACATCACTAATGTCATAAATCTTAGAGCACAAATTTATGAATGTACAATTGATAAAAAGTATATTCAATTGATTTTCAGTGCCTTACACAAATTAGGTCCTGAATATTCATCCTTTATCTCTAGCTTTCAGACTCATCGGCTCATATTGGGCACATCTTATCAAATTCCCACCTTTGAGGTATTCTCTGAGATTATAATAGCTGAAGAAGAAAAGTTAATAGCTATGGGTCTAATCAAGTCATCCAAATCTCAAGCTCTAGTTACATGTAAACCTCAACACAAGAAAGTTTCAACATCAGCATCAAATACAAGTTCAAGTAAAGAGAAGCATAATAATCAGAATAAGTCAAAGAAAAATAAGAATAAAAGGCAATAATATTCATCACAAGGAGATTATAAATCCACTAATAAGAAAGGGGATTCACAAAAAAAGACTAGTACTCCTTTCCCTTATTGCAAAAAGGGGTTTCATAGTGAACAAGATTGTTGGAAGAAAGAGATTGATGAAGTTAAGGATCTTCTCAAAAAGAATAACATCGATCAATCCTCTTCAAAGGATTCTTCCACTCCTTCAAATTTATGGAAAGGGAAAGCTACGACACTAGTTGCACTGGAAAATTCTTCTAAGTCATGGGTCATTGACTCAGGTGCTTCACATCATATAGGTTCTGATCAAGAACAATTTTCTAGATTAGAACCAAGTTCCTTGCCTTATATTATCATAGGTGATGATTTTAAGGTAGATATTATAGGATAAGGTATTGTTGATGTTGATAGTGGTGTATTTTAGGATGTCCTCTATGTGCCAAATTTATCAACTAACCTTCTTTCTATCTACCAAATCACTCACTTTGATACTAGTAGGAAAGTTGAGTTCACACCTGATTTTATATCAATTAGAAAATTGGAGGATAATGCCTTAGTTTTAGTAGGCAAAGTCGATAATAATACTTATCTTTATTCATTCTCCCACTTTGTGCCTCAGTCTTCCTCTATATCTTTGCTCTCACACACTGATTTAGTGAGCAAGTTATGGCATAAACGGTTTGGTCATCTGAACTACCGCTATTTACAACAGCTTAGTCAACAGGAGATGGTTACATGACTTCCATAGATAAAGTTTTTAGGGGGTTTATGTCATAGTTGTGCATTAGGATAACATCCATAGGATAAGTTTGATAAAGGGAAGGCTTGGAGGTCTACACAAGTCCTCAAACTTGTTCATAGTGATTTAGTGGGTCCATTACTTACTTTGTCTTTTAGTAAAACCTACTATGTTCTCACATTTATTGATGACTATTCCAGATATACTTCGATTTATTTTTTGAAACTCAAGAGTGAAGTATTTGATAGCTTTCTAGAGTTCAAAGCTTTAGCAGAGAAACAATCTGGGAATTATGTCAAGATTCTCTACACAAATAATGGGAGGGAATATGTGAAAAATAAGTTTGAAAAATTTGGTGCTCTTGAAGGAATTGATCTTCAACATTTAGTTGCATGCACACCTTAGCAAAATAGTGTAGCAGAGAGGAAGAATAGATTCTTAAAAGAGATGTCAAGTTGTATGATTCATGAAAAATCATTAGTACCTAAGTACTGGGTAGAAGTGATTAATTATGCTGCATATATATATAATAGAGTTCCTCACAAAGATTTAAAGGGGATAAAACCTCTTGAAGCTTGGTGTAATAGGAAGCCAAATGTGCATCATTTTAGAGTCTTTGATAGTTCAGCATGGGCTCACATACCTTCAAACAAGCATCATGATTTAGAACAAAAAAGTCAAACTTGCATATTTGTGGGATATCCTGATGATGTTAAGGGATATCAACTCATTGATCCAAATTCACATGGTTTTATTATAGTGAGAACTGTTTACTTTGAAGAAAGTCCTTTAGGCTTGTCTTCTAACATTTATCATTCTTCTTCCTTAGAAGAATCAGATAGTAGTGATGATGATACTCCTACTTCATCTACTCAAAGCGATGATGAGGTAATACCTCCCCAATAGGGTTTATAAAGTCACGTTCCTCCTCCTCCTCCTCTAGATCCTCACCCATTGATGCTTTTGTAGGTTAGACAAACTTTGGTGGATGTAGACCCTCTTGTTAGGGATCCATTAGATAGGAGGAGAACATAGTCACAACATGATCTTCCACATTCCTACAAAGCCATAGCTTCTAATCCATAGTATTTTCAAGAAGCCATAGGGACAGTTGAGTGAGATTCAATGATGGAAGAAGAGTATGACTCATTGATTAGGAACAACACTTGGGATCTTGTTTCTCTTCTTAAAGAAAGAAAATTAGTATGATGTAGGTGGATATATCAGACTAAGTTTGTAACGGATGAAAATATTGATAATTATAAAGCATGCTTAGTGGCCAAAGGTTTTTTCCAAGTAGAAGGCATTGATTATACAAAAACCTTTGTGCCTATTGCTAAGATGAATTATATTAGATTGATACTAGTTATTGGTGTAGCTCATGGTTGGGATGTACATCATATGGATGTGAAGAGTGTATTTCTTCATGGGGATCTTCATGAGGAGATTTATATGGAGTAGCCACAGGGGTTTATTTAGGATTCTTCACTGGTATGCTACTTGAAGAAGTCTCTCTATTGCCTAAAATAAGCCCATAGGGCTTAGTATTCTAAGATGGTCACATTTATTCTCTTTATTAGGTTCTCAAGATGTCACTCAGATTCAAATGTCTACATTCTATGGTAGGAGGATTCACTATTGTACTTGGTTCTCTATGTTGATGATCTCATTATTATAAGGAGCACAACATCCATCATCAACAGTGTTAAGACTAAACTTCATGATAGGTTTTCTATGATAGACATGGGATTATTACATTGTTTTCTTAGGATTCAGATAGCACAGTCTTTTTTTAGGATTACACTATCATAGCCCAAGTATGCCATGGGCTTGTTTGCTCAATTTTACATGGTTGATTGTAGGCCTACACTGACTCATTTCTTATTTAGAGTTAGACTTGAGGTTCATTGTTCCACTCCCTTGGTTGATGCCACATTATATTTCCAACTTGTATTCAGCCTCATCTATTTGAATCATACATGACCTAACATTTCATATATAGTTGGCATGGTTTCATGCTTTATGCAGACACCACATGAGTTTCATTAGAGAGCCACCAGGCACATTTTGCGCTACATTCAGGGCACTATCAGATATGGGATTCACTATACAATAGGTACAAGTTTAGACTTGGTGGGATACATAGATTCTGATTGGGATGGTGATTATGATGATTGTAAATCCACTTCTAGTTATAGCTTTCACTTTAGATTCAACCCCATTTGTTGGTAGAGCAAGGAAAAAAATGCTATTGCTCTTTCATCTACAAAGGCTAAGTATCTTGGCACTATTAATGCCACTATTGAGACTATTTGGCTTTAGAATATTCTCACTGAGCTTGGTGTTCTATTTTGGAAGCCATTAGTCATCTACTGTGACAACTAGAGTACTATATGGATCTCAAAGAATCTAGTTCATCATCAGAGCATACAACACATAGAGATCCATATGCACTTTATCAAGGAGTTAATTCAGACAAAGATCATTGATCTTCAATATTGTTCTACAAAGGAGCAAATTGTAGATATTTGCACCAAACATTTCACTAAGAGCAAGTATCTTCACTTGTGATCTCTTTTAGGGGTGCAGGACATTAGTTCTTTAGGGGGTCTCCTAAACCTTCATTTTGAGGATGAGATTTTTTTCCTTCAGGTTTTATCCTTTCCTCATCTATTTGTACTTAGTAACTAATATGGATAAACATTTTGAGGACTCTTATTTGCATATCCCTACCTAAGCTTCACTTATGGGAAGGTGTTGGTGCATTTATTTTCTTTATTACATTTACTTGTATTTATTATTTTGGTGCACTAATTAATTATTGTAATTAGTTTATTATGTTTATTAATAATTTACATTAGATAGGGTAAGCTTGCTTGGCTAGTAGTTAACTTAGACACTTATCTTGTTACAATGGAGTTCCAATCCACTATTCATGGTAAGATAGGATAAGATTGTTTAACTAATAGTCACCTTGTGTTGATCATTTACACAAGTTGGACACCTATCTTGTTATTGTGGAGTTGCACTCCACTATTCATGTAGATAGAGATCAGTTGAACTACATATGTTGTGTGAGTTCCCTGATCTTTATCATGCATGCCTTGCTCTATATAAGTAATGGCTATTTATGTATTCTATATCAAATTAATATTGAATTATCAGAATAATTCATCATATTTGAGTGATTTATGCATTTATGTTATTATCTAGTTATTGTTTATTACTATTACTATTTTATCTCTTATGTTATTTATGCTTTATATTAAATTCATTAGATCCTATAGCTAATTATAACAAGATGCTATAATAACTTGAATTGTAGCAATTCAAGTCTATTTTCTATTACACTAAGTTTTTTAATAAAAGATTAAGAATAACAAGGCCAAACATCTAAAATTTGAATAAGAACCTCTATTTTTTTCAAAAAAATAGAGTGGATATACGATCATATGGCCCACCATTTTTTTGCATAATTTAATATTTTTTGAATCCCTTTGGTGAATATTTAGATAAGAGCTTCTAGTTTATGACCAATATTATTTTATATTTTATCAATGAATATTTTTTTTATTAATTTTTAAGTAAATATGTCCTTAAAAATGATTAAAAAAATAGATAGCCAGTTATGTGCCCCCCCTAAATACCTCAAAAAAATGAAAATGTCTTTAGTTTTTTAAATGTGCGTAGAATTAGGCATAGTTTGTGACCATATAATTTGTTGTGCACTTGGATGAATGAAAAAAAATTATATTGACATGTATAGGCATATATATTTATGGCATGTGGTGTCCTAAACAATCTATAGTTAGAAATAAACATAATTTTTAACTGTAAAATAGTCTAAAATTTATAAAAATCATATATTTGAAAAAAGGAGAGCGTGCTCATTGCCATTGTAATAATTTTTGAATTTGGTTGATGAAATTCCTAGTGTATTTGGTGATATAAGTTGAAATTTTTTATTTTCTATCTGAAGTCTCATACTTAGCTATAGAATGATAGATCCAAGCCTTTGGCTCAAGAATACATGCCATTTTTGAGCTAAAAAACTCAGAATTTGAATTTAAATATATAACATGTACACATTATATGTAAATCATATGCATTATGAATAAGGTATACACATTATGTAACACATATGTGTTATAATATAAAGCATTCACGTTATCCTAATATAGACAAAAAAATCACCTTTTAATGCACAATTTTTACACAAATTGAGAAATTTGTACCAAATAACATTCTCTGTACATTTTTGTAGTACTTGCAAGTTGGAATAAGAGTTATCAAGTGATTTTTTGGAACCCACCATTTAAACTGTATCAATTGTCCAATGGGTGAAGGATCGGGTTTAAGAATGAGAAATAAGTTGAAGAACAAAACATTTGAGCAAATGCAAGAGGTGAGAGATAAAAACAAGGTATGAATGCAAGCACTTCATTTAAAATAAGAAAAACATAAACTATATAATGAGACAAATGCTATAGATAATGATGCAATTGATAATAATGAATTGAATAATGATGAAATTGAAAATAATCAATCCAATAATAAAGGAATTAACAATACTAAATTACATAATGATGAAATTGACAATAATGAATTAGATAATGTTGGAAGCTCAAATTCAAAGTATAGTTTTTTTAATTTTATCGATGACGTGTGTATGCATGATGCCTTAATCCCTAAAAATGAAGAAATTTTAATGGAAAGAAATAATGATGAAATTAACAATGAATAAAATTTTACAAAAGCATATAATAAAGAAAGAAATAATGAAGAAAATATCATCCCACTAGTAATCAACAAAAGTAATGAATTTTTTGAAACACCCTCTCAATAAGTTCAATCAATAACAAAATCTCCAAGAATCATGCATAGAAAATTTATGTACTTAATTCAAGTCGATGATTTTTTTTTGAAACCAATGCCTAAATAAATGTCTGACCATCATTCAAGAATACTGGCTCAAGAAATTTTGGATAATTGCTTTCATAGTTTGAATAATGATACTAAAAGATATCAATTATTTATTTCATTGATGAAATTGATTAAGATGAGACATACCATGTACACATTAGGGCTAGGAACATATAATATGGGTGATGAAAACACAAAAATTGTTGATAACTTACATGATACATATCATAATTTAGGCCCTAAATCATGCAAAAAATATTATAATGATGTCTGGTGTATAATCACAACTTGTGTAGTAAGTAATAAAATAGGGAAATGAAAATGAACACTTGATATAATGGCAATTAACACTTGATATAAATAGAGAAAAATTAATGAAAAAAATTTCATGATGCAAAAAACTTAATGAACCTAATACTAATGAGATATGGGAATTCTCTAATCGACTTACATGAAACTACAAGGCTATAGAAAATTATCTAAAAGAGTTACTTGCATAATTTTAGAAGGACAATACTAGATTTTCACCCAATGTAAGAGTTATAGTCAAAAGAAGAGTCAGTTCTTGCAAATGTGAACTACATCCAAAACATATCTTGGATATAGCTCAGACATAATTATACTCCAAGTTTTTGAAAAAACATTCATAAATTTATATTAGTCAAAGATATTTTTAGATGGCTAAATAACATATGCACCAATTATTGTTGTAGGCAACATGTTGAGTTTGCAATTCACTATGATGTTTTATGCCCTATTCATTATACTCTGCATAGTAATAATATTTTGTAAAAGTTTGGCTTAGAATTTATGCCAAAGTCATCTAGGAAATTTATTCCAACCAATTTTGTTGAAAGACTAGACTGACAATTATTTTATAACAAAGCATGTTTGGATGGAAATTATAGCTTTTTTAATGGATTGCCAAAACAAAAAAATTGTATCCATGAAGATGAAATAAGTGTAATTAGACAAGAATTAGTTGATTTGAGAAAATGTAAATCTATGACTTATCAAGTAAAAGATGACAAAGAATTTAAAATATGTGAGCTTGTTACAAAATGGATACTTGTTTTAGATTTTATGGTCAAATTTAGGGAGAAAATTGTTTATGACTCTGCAAGGCACACATACAGGGCTAGATGGTTGGATGAAAAATTCAAGATAAGTGAGGACACATTCCCACTTCATTTGATTTTTTCAGTAGTCAACTTTGTTGAAAATTACATATTCAAACCACAAATGGAAGTTGAGTCACAATATTACAACTCATCACACATTGCCATATTTTTACATGTACCATTCATACATGTACCTAATAGTACCGAGCAAGATTAAAAAATATTAATGGAGTACAAGTACCATTTTTATATCATCTATGATCTATCACATTGTAAAAGTATGAGTTTTATGGATAATTTATTGATAAAAGCATTCATTTCGATCAGCATTACATTTGGTCAGACAATTACACATGGTAATTCAATAATGCATGGATGTTTTATTGGTTGAGCAAGATGCATGTTACCACTAGTGTAGAACATATTTGGAATTCCATTGAGGGTGGCCATGGAAAAGGGGATCATGATAGTGTTAAAGCATGTGTAAAAACAGCCCTTGCAAGGGAGGAGTTGAAATTTGATGAGATTGCTCATTTAAATACTGCATAAAGTGTGCTTGAATAATGTAATGAGAGCATGCACATGGTGCTCAACTAAATTCTACTATTCATAGACATTTTTGGTTAATGGAGAAAGAAAAATTGGCAAAGTATGAGGATTGTATCATTGTAATGGGTTCAAGTGAGCTCCACTCATTTTGTATCTCAAATTTGGGCTCTTAGACTATTCATACAAGACATTTGACATGTTTTTGTTTCGCATGCATGGAGTCTATTTGGAATGAGTATGAGTCATACGAGCTCATGGATGACTAGAGTTATAAACCTCTAATTTCAATCAACACATATCAGGTTTCATAAGAACTATAATTTATAGATGTGGTATCATCACACAACTTTGACCAAGCATCTAATCTATTGTATCTAGGTAGAATATTATTCATTGTATACTATTTAATCCCATTATTTATCTTCATATATTGTCATTAAACATTATTTTTTATGATATAGGACATTTTTTGTAGTTATTGCAAATGAGGAAAATGAATAGGGGACATATTACTAATAATTCTAGTGTGTAGAGTAAAATAAGAATTTGACTTTGACATTCATTTATGAAGAAAACATTGAGTATTCCACTAGGTTTGTGGTAGTCACTGAAACTTGGTTTTGACTATATATAATCAAAAATTCAGATATATGGTTGTTTGAAGACTTTAAAATGAATAGGAAGATACTATATAATTTAAATTTGGTTCTTGAAACAAATATTCAATTGAAAAAATATCATGGGAGGACATTAAACATGAATCTATGCAAATTTTGAGTCAGAACATGAAGCTATTCTGGATACTATCAAGATTAGAGTAGATCCTAGTGGTTTGATGGATTGATATGTGTAGGTATGTTGACTTTTAAAATTTAGATATAATTTGTTTTACCAAATGTTTTTGATTTTTTAGGTAATATATATATATTTCATTTTTAATTACTTACTACCAATTTTTTGTAGGTTAGTGATGTCATATAAGCTTCCACCTTGACACAGTTGGCATTGTTATTAAAAAATTTCATATTCTTGAATTTAAGAGAAGCTTAAGATAAAAGGACTTAACACTCATCCTTGAAATGAGGTTGCCTTGAATGAAGGAAGGAATATAAGGAGCATCATGGATATTTGAAATGTTGATGTGGTCAAATGCCTTCATGAGTTGATCTATAATTTGGGATGGTGGTCTCCTTGATTCCATTTTGATCTTAACTCACCATGTCCTTGCCTTTAATACTTAACTTATTCTTCAACCAGCTTGTTTTTAACTCCCATAAAGTAGTTTCATTATTCTATAAGGTAGTTTGAAAGAAGTTCAAAGATTATTTGACTCCATCAAAAGACTATTTTATTTCTCAAGGTGTAGGATTATCATGTTTGACATTATTGAAATCCTATTTCACAGGAGATTGATGACCTTGAAGGCTCTATTACACTCATTTCACAAAGCACACCCTTATATGTCTGAATTTTGATGACTCTTCAGTAGTCTTGGCCTAGTCCACATCAAATATCATGGTTTAACAATAAACCCATTCAGCATTTATTCTTTTTTACTTGCATGTAAATTAATTTCAACTCCCAAGTTGACACTTTGTCATTGCATTCACTATCATCTTCATGATATTGCATGATTTTCAATGTAGGATCCCCACTTATGTCCATTCCTCCACCTTTAGCATGGAAAGAAAGTGTATACATATTTTTAAGTCTTATTACATCTAAAATTATAATAAAACCCTCAAATTAGAGACCTCTTCCCTTAAAGAGGCAAACTATCTCCTCTTGATTCTTGACTACACTAATCCACCTCATTAGTGTAGCCAAGGTGGATAGTGTATAGATAAAACTTATTTTTATCAACATGAGGTCTTACATATATAAAAAAATTATAATTTATAGATTTAATCATGCCAACCTCTCACTTTGGGTCATTATCACCTTGCTTGCAAGAAGGTTCACTAGGCCACTACCTTGCTAGGCCTGTTTAGAGGTGGATGAAGAGTAAGATTGGATATATAACCTAAGAATCATATTAAAATGTATTTAAAAACCATTTGGAGACTCTTTATCATCTTCCATGTCATTTATAATATCTAATACCTTGACAAAGTGATTAATTACTACTCAACTTAGCTCATTTATGCTTAGAAAAAGACCATGTTTGCGAACAATCATGTACAACTTAATTTTGATTCTATTTTAAGAATATAGAATGTCTAAAATATACTAAATACATAATTAATCACATTTAAATAAAATTTTAGAGAATTTGGAGCAATAGAACTTGACTTATAGCATTTTCGGTTTGATTTTCCTTCATTTTTACATGTGTAGGCTTGTGTTTTTTGCATTTTATCTCTCCTCAAGTATATTACATAAATCATAAGAATTTTAATTTTTTTAAAATGTCAAGGTGGACCTTAAATTCAAATTTAAAGTCATTTTGATCTATAAAACCCAAGTTATGGCCCTTCTTGTATAGGGAAGGTCATTATTGGGGCCAAAATGGGTGGTGGCTTTATCGACCAAGCATGACAAGAGGCTAAGAAAGTGGTCCCAGATGTTATCCACACATAATTACACATTGGAAGTGTCAATTTTCAGCAAAGAAACACTGAAAAAGGAGCTCTTGAGAAATATCTCGAGCTTTGACAACATTTGTTTTCAATGTTTCCACCCTCCTAAACAATAGTGAAAATGTATTTTTGGATAGACTTGGAATTCAAGTCAATAGAACACATGTAATTAAACTATCTAGATGTGATATAAGTAATAAAATTTCACCTAAGAATCCTGAAGGTATAAATACATGTTAGAGCTCGAGAAGTTATCTCTTCACTACAAAAAAATTGAATTTTAGGACCTGCCACTGTAACTTATGCCAAAAATTACTCTTGAAGCTTTAGAAAAAGTGATCTAGGGTGAAATAATAATTTTAAAACACATATATGAAGGATATTATAGTTCATAAAAATGAAATATATTTTTTGATCTATGCATGCCTAAAGTTAGGCAAAAGTTTTGCATTTTTCTTGTATTGGGAAGGCCATTCTTGAGGTTGAAATGGGTGGTGGGTTTGTCGATCGAGCATGAAAAAAGGATAATAACATGGTCTTAGACATTATACACCCATCCAAACATGTTTTTAGTTTTAGATTGTAGTGAAGAAACACCAAAAATAGAGTTCTCAATCAACATCTCAAAATTTAACAATATTTATTATCCATGCATTTTCCCTCATGTTGTTAGTGAAAATTTAATTTCATGTGGAATTTAATGTTAGGGTCATGTAAAAACATGTATTTTTCCTAACCAAATGTGTTCTAAGTGATAAATTTTCACCTAGGGTCTCAAAGGAAAAGATACATGTTGGATCTCGAGAAGTTGTCTCTTCACTACCAAAAAATTGCATTTTAGGACCCATCACTACAACTTATGCCACAAATTTATCTTAAAAGTTAATCCAAATTCATTTGGGTTGAAATAATATTTTTTTAGACACATAGAGGAGGAACCTTATGGTTTGTCAAAATGACTTATAGTTCCTGTTCTATGCATGTCTGAAATTAGGCTAAAATTATGTGTTATTTATTGTATTGGGAAGGTCATTCTTGAGGATGGAATGGGTAGTGGGTCTATCAAATGGGCATGATAGGAGGCCAAGAATGTGGTCTTAGATGTTATTTTCCCATCCTGACATGTTGGTAATGCTGATTTGCAACGAAGAAGTATCATTGTTATTAGTGTTTTTTCCCTCTTGAACAATAGTGAAAATGTATTTTTGAATGAAATTGGAAGCAAAAGTCATGAAAACACATGTAATTCACCTATCTATATGTTTTCCAAGCAATAAATTTTCACCCAAGGTTTCTAATGGTAAAAATTCATGTTGGAGCTTGATAAATTGTCTCTTCACTGCCAAAAAAGTTGTATTTTAGGAACCATCATTGCAATTTATGCCAAACATTGCTCTCAAAGTTATGGCCAAAGTGATTTAGGGTGAAAGAAGAGTTTTTAGATATGTAGAAGAGGGAACTTATGGTTCATATAAAAGAATTATAGTTTTTTTAAAATCCATGTCTAAAATTAGAATAAATTTTTTGCATTTTTTCTTGTATTGGAAATATCATTCTTGAGGTCGAAATGGATGGTTAGTTTGCTGACCGAAAATGATAGAAGGACAATAACAAATGACCTTAAGGTAATATTAAGAGATGAACCTAAAATGAATTTAGAACATCACCATATTTAATAAAATATAAAAAAAACTTACTGATAAATTAAAGTCATATATCCTATTTTAAAAGTGAATTTTATTGTAAAATTTGAATTTCAAAATTTCTTTTTGTTTTACTTAAAAAAATTTAAATAATCAAAATTATATAATCCTTGAAAAATACTCATAAAATATTATGTAAAAATTATCTAAGGTGAAATCTAAAAAAAATAAGTGGTGTAATTCCTAATTCAATAGAATAAGAAACTCAATAATGCCACGAAACCCACATGTGCCCAAATTTTAGTTATGTCAGTTTTAATTAATTTTTACCAACAATTTTTCTTGTTTGAATTTATTTTTAATTAAATATTTATTAATTATTATATTTTTATTTTCTAACACTAGTAATTTTACGTTGAACAATAGAATGAGCTCCATGATTACTGATCTGAGTGAATGCATTGATTCTATATGTAATGTGAGATGTGTATTGTACAAGACAAAAATGAGAAAACATAAGCACATAAATACAAAAATGAACTAAAGAGAAATAATCCATAAATAATCCACACACTATTGTATTAGAAATATGAAAGGGAATACGTACATATATAGGTTAGAGAAGGAAAGATATAACCCATTCTAGTGAATGTGGTATTAATATTTCCAAGTAACTAACATGAATCTAAATCCCTAAGCAAGCAAATGCAACTACGTAGCCAAAACCCATAGGAGAAATGCTTACACCAAAACCCCCCATAAGCATAGCTTAGGTAGGTGATGATACAAAAAATAGATCCCAACAATAAGGCCTGATGAGGTACCGATGTACAATGCAATCTCTCATAAAGTAGAGAAAATGATAAAACCCGTAGGAAAAACTTCCCCCTAAAAAGAGAGATAAATAAGAAGAGAAGAGGATAAAAGGCCCCCCTAAATATGATGAAGTTGTTGAAGTAGAATCCACCTCAAGAAGAGCTCATAGATTATTGAACTTGATATCAATTAAGGGTTTGGTGAAGATATCAACAACCTACTCTAAAGACTGGAAAAATACTAATTCAATGACCTGCTCATGAATCAACTCCTGAATGAAGTACATGTGAATATTTATGTGTTTGGTCTTCTAATGAAGGAACAAATTTTTGCAAATCTAAATGGTGCTCTAGTTGTCACAAAATATGACTTTAGGTCACTTTATCTAGATACCAAGCTCAAAAAGAATTCCCTGAATCCAAATAACCTTAGTAGTTACGTTAATATCTTCCTTGTACTCTACCTCTATGGAAGATAGAGCAATAGCATTCTGATTCTTACTTGACTAATTAATGGGGCTAAAACCTAATGAGAAATTATAACCTAAAATAGACTTACACTCCTAGTGTTGCCAACCCAATCTGAGTCTGTGTAGCTGACCAATTCAAAATCTGAACCAACCCTATAGTGTATCCCATACCCATGTGAACCTCAAATGTAGTGCAAGATCCTCTTAGCTATTTTCTAATACATCTCATGGGGTTCTTTCATAAATCTATAAATAATTCCAATAACATAAAAGATGTTTGGCCTAGTGTGAGTCAAGTAAATAAGGTTTCTAATAAGTTGTTGATATAAGGTAGCATCGACCAATGCAGTGGAGAAATCTACCTTAAGTTTGATTCTAGATAGGAATGGATTTAGAAATGGATTATAGTCAGTCATATGAAACCATGCAAAAATATCAAGAAAGTATTTGAGTTATAAAAGTGAAATCCCTAAATCTATCTAAGTGATCTTAATGCCAAAGAAGTAGTATAGTAAGCCCAAGTTAGTCATGATGAATATGTCCTCAAGAGTTTTATTCACTAATGAGATAGTTGAAGAAGAACTCCAATGATCAAAAGGTCATCAACATACCAAAATAGTATCAATAATGATTCATCCTACCACAAAAAATACACATTAAGGTCTGAGTGGCATCTAATGAAACCTAAAGTAAGAAGGAAAGAATCCATCTTGGCATACCAAGATCGAGGGGCTTGTTTAAAGTGATAAATGGATTTATTAAGTCTACACACTAAAGAAGAATCTTAAATAAAAATAGGTGGCTATTCCATGTATATCTCCTCCTCAAGGTCTCCATGAAGAAATGCATTCCTCACATCCATCTGATGTACACTCCATCTATGTGTTGCGACTACAACAAGTGTGAGTCTAATCGAAGTCATCTTGGCCATAAGTGTAAATGTCTCTGAGTAGTCAATGTTAGCTACTTGTGACGATCCTTTGGCTATTAATCTAGCCTTGTACTTATCAATAGACCTATCTACATCCTACTTGTCTGATATATATAGTGATATTAAATCATCTTCTTTACCTTAGGAAGAGAAGTGAAATCCAAAATGTGATTGATAACAAAGAATCATATTCCTCATCCATGGCTCTATCCTAATCAGGTATGCTTGAAGTCTCTTTAAATTTTTTTGGATCTAATGTGAAATCCAAAAAGGCATGTGGTCTACTATAAAAGTCTATCTGAGTGCATCTATCATCATTTGGATCCCCTACCCAAGTGCTTGCACTCTCAAGTGTCTACCTAGACCAAAGAGGGATAGAAATGGGTGAGTTAGGTGCCAAATCCTCATCCTCTGATGCATGCCTATAAGTGTATGAGGATTAATCCCCACCACTCTATTCACTAAAAAAAATGGAAGAAAAAGAAGAAGAAATGACCTCTACCTCAGGAACTTGCTATGAATGATCTGAATCCTCAAACTACTTATCCAAAATGATTGAAACTAATGTAAAGGGGGAATTATCAAGTAAATATTAAATGGAACTCTCTTGAAATCTAACACTCCTCTCAATCAACAACTAATGAGTCATAGGATGGAGTATACAACCCTTGACCCCATCTAGATACCCCATAAAGATGCAAGGTTTGGATTGAACCTCTATGGCCTTGCATTTTTTTTTGAGAATGCATACAATCATCGATGATCTGAAGATCCTAAAATGTTTCACCTCTGATTTTCTATTATGCCAAACTTCATAAGGAACTAGGTTCTGAATGTAACATGCACAATTGATGGCTTCTACCCAGAATTGTGGAGCCAATGATCTAAAGTGAACCATATAGTTGGCCATCTCCTTCAATGACTAATTCTTGTGCTCTCCTACACCATTTTTATGATGAGTGTATGAAACTATCCACTAAATATCAATCCCCTTGGTGGTAAAAAACTACTCAAATCTATGGTTGATGTATTCCCCCCATTATCTGTTCAAAGAATTTTGATGCACTTTTTAGATTGCTTATCAGCTAAAGCCTTGAAGTATTAAAAACTATCAAAAAACTTTGGACTTTTATCTAAAAAAGTAGACCCATGTTTATCTCAAAAATTCATCAATGAAGGTGAGGACGTATCTAACCATTATAAAAGAAGGATAGGGAAACTATCCCATGACATCATTGTGAATCAACTAAAGAGGTACTGAAGCTCTCCTAGCTTTGCCTTTATTGAATTTCTCTTTGATATTTTTTTCAAGGACATAACCCTCATAAATTCCCTTAGAGAATTTAACTCTATGCAAGCCTATAACCATATCTTATTAACTCAGTTTCTTGAGATAGTGGTGGTTAAGGTGGCCGAATAGTCTGCTAACTCTATTTGAATGGGTAAGCAATGCCATAGGAGGAACATCTAGAGTAAAATGTGAAAAGGTATATAGCCTAGAATGATTATTATCCCTCCCTAATGCAATTGTAGAACAACTTTGTATCTCTCTAATCTCAATTGAATATGTTGTGAAATTGACTCTCATGCCCTGCCCTATGTGGGTAATTTGATACACTGAAAGAAGATTAGTTGATAGTGAAGGTACACATAGAACATCTGTGAATATTTTAATTTCAACTTCAATAGTCCCTTTTACTATAACCTCCACTAGAGTGTTATCACCCAAAATGATAGAGGACATGCTATAGGGCTCTAAGTCAAGAAACTCAACCTCTGACGAACCCATATGGTATGAAACACTAGATTTGATAACCTAAGATGAAGTAGATGCAAAAGCCATAATAACTAAAGCTTTTCCCTTAGGTTTCTCCTTCCCTTTTTCCTTTGCCTTAGAATATTATTTAGCTGATGATGACTATTTTATAGACTCAGAGACTCCTATATTGTTTTTCTCTAGGAGATGTGTAAGGTGGTCAATTTATTTCTTCAAACACTTGTGCTCATTATACCCAATCTTCTTGCAATAGGAGCACTTGACCTTTTAGCTCTTAGGTTTCCCTTCAAAGGATGATGTTTTAGTGTTAGTTCTTGTAGTGGTTCTCTGTTATTTCTTCTTTTTAGGATCCTTACTCTTATATTTCTTATCTTTGTTGCTAGAGGCTCTCTATTTCCCATTCTTGATAATGAGGGCCGAAGGTTTGGAAGACTTGAAAGTTTCCATCTAGATTAATTTATTTTGTTCCTTGGTTATATCTATAATGAATTCATTTAAAGATGGCATTGTCCAGTTAGATCTTATGGCTCTCTTGGTTGTGTAAAACGTAGATAAAATATAGAGTAATCAAGTCCTATTCTTTCAAGCATAGAAAGAACTAACTACTCATCTTTCTTCTCAGTTCCAAACTCTCTTAAATACAATATAAGTGACTTAATATTGGTGAAAAAGTTCTCCAATGTGTCAAATTTTATAGGCTTAGACTAATTATCTCAATCTCAAGCTCATGACCCCTCATGGTGTCAATTTTTCCAAATAGTTTTTCTAGGGTGTCCCATACTTCTTTGGAAGATTTGGCCGATTCTATGTGAAATATGAGTTCAGATAACACTAAAAGACACAATATGTCAAACTTTTCATCACATATATTAAACCATTTTATCTTATCTACTTTAGCCATAGACTTAACTTCTACCCCCATAGTTATGCGAAACAACCCTTTACTTTTAAGAACCATTGTAATTTTACTTTTTCATTCCTAGTAGTTGAAGGATATGAGTGCATTAACAATGATAAGATATATTTTAAAATTAATATTAATGTGTTTTTGTTTTTTTTAGAAATCAAATGTGCAAAAAATGAGAGAATTGTAGAACAAAATCACAACCACAGTACAACCCCCCTAAAACTATGTCAGGTGCCCCCCAAATTTCAGCACTTTATAATTCAATGCATTTTATAATGTAAATGGGCTATCTATGTGGAAAATTAAAAAATAAATACTTTAAAAAAATATGGCACTCAATTTTGAGCTACCATTTATAATATATTGATGAAACAAATTCTCATCAATAGCCCATTTTTAATAAAAATTACACTAAAGTATTTTTTTATGCATGATGCTAAGAGGTTACCAAGCCTTCCAACCACTTGTTAGAACCAACTCAGAGTATAGAATAAAGTGGTTTAGTCATTTGAGGGGGATTTGACCTCCTTCCAATCTGGGCCTCAACTTCATCTTTGCCAAACGAAGATAAAAGGCTTAAAAGACTCAAAAATTGCGCTCTTTTAAATATTTTCAAATGACTTACTTTTTGACATACTAAATAATGTTGTATAAAGTTAATAAATTCATTAAAGGTAGAATATTTTTGCAGAGAAAATACCAATGTGTGAGATGGAGGCTGGGTGTGGGCCCACCAAGGAGGAAGAGTGCCAAAAATAAGACACCAAGTGTACAAAATAAACTCCAAGATGCTCATAATGAGTAGATCTAATGCCAATAACATTTGGCAGATCTTAGTCCTCTCAGAATCCAACACCCAATAGCTAAAATTGGTCCTTTTATCCTTCAATGCAGGTCATATCAAAATGAATAACAAAAAAACTAACGCCAAGTGTGAAAATGCGATGCCAATGCTAGAAAAAAATGCTAGAAACAACAAAGAAGGATGCCAATCTCATATTTTTAACACCTATCACTGATCCAATGCCAAGCAACAAGGTATAGATCTAAATTTTTTAGATCTAGATAAATTTCCAATGCCTTTCTTAGTAGACAAAGGATGCCAAATTTAGATGGATTATGTCAAAACCAAAAGAGGATGACACCACTTTTGGAAAAAAACCAAAAACATAAAAGTATGCCAAGCTTTTCAAAAAAGATGCCAAGTGCTAGATCTTAGCAACAACAGATCATATTAGAATGAAGTTAGATGCAACACCAAGATTCGATAAATAAATGAATAAAAGAGACACCAAGATGGAAAAATTGATGCCTTGGTTTGGATTTGATCATAAAAATTCTACTATTTCTACATTTCCATGGCTTGTATGAGTTCTAAATTTGCAATAAGATGTTGTACACCAATACGCAAGCAAAACTATGAAAGAACCTAAAAAAGGATGGATTTGTAAGCAAAACCAAGTTGCTCAAGCATTTAAATCCATGTATCCAACTCATATATTTTCAAATAAACTCATATAAATAGTTAATGCCAAAAAAACATGAAAATGCTGACATGGAGAGATCTAAACAAGAAATTAAATAAACCCAAGATTTTAAAACTTGTAAAATATACCTGGCAATCCTCAGATCTAGTTCAGCTCTTGTACCATAACAAAATGAGCTCTAGGAGTACTGATCTAAGTGAATGCACCAATTCAATATGCAATGCAAGATGTGTATTGTACAAGACAATACTGAGCAAATACAAGCACACAACTGCAAGAATAAACCAAAGAAAAGTAAACCATGAATAATTCACATATTATTGCATTAGAAATATGAAATGAAATAAGTACATATATAGGTTGGAGCAGGAAAGATATAACCCATTCCAGTGAATGTGGTATTAATCTTTTCAAGTAACCAACATGACTTTAAAGCCCTAAGTAAGTATATGCAACTATGTAACCAAAACCCATAGAAAAAAGCCTACACTAACATTGAATTGCTCCAACGTTAGCAAAAGGAAGATATCTATATTTCTCTTTAAAAATAAATGGAAAAGGTGGAAGATTAAAATGGTAAAGTGATTCAATGGATTATATATTTTTGTGTAGAACATATATTTATAATGATTATATTTTATATAAAATGTGTACATTTTTTTAGTTGTGTTTTTTAATTTTTTAATCATATTGTTAATATTCATTTCGTTATTTTATGATATGTTTTATAATTTATCAAAAGTTTTATAGATTTTAGTAAAGGGTGGTATGATATTGTTTACCTTAAATATTATATTATTTGGAGTCAATTATGATTCAAGTCTTTAAATTTGTGATTGTCTTGTTATATAATTGTATTATTATTTATATATTGTTGTGATTTTGATTTATTAAATTTTATATTTATTTTATTATTATATAGTTTTATTTTTATATAAATTATTTATTTATATTTATTATTTAATAAATTAAAAATTTAATAGTGTAATTATATATTTACTTTTAATATTGATATTAACATTATAATTATGCATTAAGTTTTATTATTTTATAATTAATAATTTTAAATAATCTCAATTAATTAAAAAATATTATTTTTAGTATAATTTTAAAAATTAAAGTTATATTAATAACAAAAATTAAGTCATCTTAATATCACACTTAAATTTGACTTGGTATTCCATTTAAATTCGATCTAATTTTAAACTTAAATCAAACATAATCTCACACTTTAAACTAAAATTAAACCTATTATCATACTCAAAGTCAACTTAATATCTAACTTAAAATAAAACATAGTTTCAAAATTAATGTCACCTTAAAATAGATCATAATTTTAAAAATAAATATAAATAAAATATGAACATAATAATAAGATAATATTAAGCTAAAGTTATCCTATCTTTCCTAAATTTAATATTAAATTTAATCTAACATAACTTCATATGAGCAACGTTGAAGTAAATGTAACATGAAGTAAATGTAAATTGAATTTAGCTTGTATACAATATGTTTGCCTTTAACTCTGACTTTAAAAGATTAATTTCCATAAAATTTACGAAATTATTATTTTAAAAAATATTTTATTTTTAATGTGACTTACAAGGTGAGTGGAAATCTACCTTTAATCTAGCAAAATGTTATACTGTCATGTATGTCAGGAGAGAGTCAACATATTTGGCTTTTGTAGGGGAATGAGAATGTCTTTTTTTCAAGTGAAAGTTTGCACTTTCCATATGACGCAATGATCATTTTCTAAAGAAAATTTTATAGGTTCTTACTTTGTTGCACAATGTTGGACACATTAAAATTTGGGTTATCAAAATGCTACAATGTATATATTCTTCTGGGTCTTGTAGATAGATATGCATAAAGGTAGATATATGCATAATGGAAATCAAACGAACTTTTGAACAAGCAATGAATAGCCAATATTTAGCCAATGTTAGAGTTTAAAATATTATTAGTGCCCTCAAACTTTTGAAATATCACTCTAGAGTTACGGTCGCCACTTTAAAGGGCTGATATATATATTTTAAATCTTATAGAATAAATCTATTACTCTGCAGACACAGCAGTGTAAAAATATTAAATTTGCAACATAATGCTTCGCATTACGAAAAGTCTACATGAAAATGCTCATGAAAAATATATAACTAGTTGCTCATGAAAGAATGTAAACATTTAGAAAAAAAATATAAAATTAAAAAAAATCAAGAAATATTGTTCTTTTATTCCATTTTGCAGCGCTGTACATAATCACCTATTTAATAAAAGGAGTGTTGGATTATAAAAGCTTAACAAATTCTTTAAAACGGCAGTCTACCGCAGTCTAAAAATAAAAACATCATGCATGCTACAGTCTAACAAATAATTAAATTAAACTAAATGCGTTGAACAACAGTCTAAAAATAAGACTGCACTTATTAAAAATAAAACTAATGCTGACTTAAAAAAACTACGCCTATGTAAGTTTGTTGATCATGCACTGACGCATGTCTTCAATCTCCCCTTGAATGACAACGGGGATGAGTCCCAGTTGATTCCTTAAAGCAACAAAACTAGTTATAGGTAGAGCTTTGGTAAAAATATCAGCATCTTGCTCAAAATGTAGGGCAAAATTGTAATTCCACTGTCCCATCTTGAACCAAATCTCGTATGAAGTGATCTCTAGTTTCAATGTGCGTCGATCTAGCATGAAACACAAGATTTTATATCATTGCAATGGTACTGCTATTATCACAATAGATAGTTGTTGGATGTCATAGATCTTCCAAAATCCTTCAAATCCATATGGCTTGACAACTCGCTGCTACTGCTGCAATATACTCTACTTCTACAAAAGACAAAGCCACAGTTGCCTGCTTTTTACTAATCCATGAGACAACTCCAGAACCAAGTGAAAAAATACAATCAGATGTTGATTTTCTATAATCAATTGAACCAGCCCAATCAAAATCTGTGTATCCAACTAACTTAAATTTGTCAATGGAAGAAAAATGAATGCCAAAATTTTGTGTACCACTCACATACCGTAGAATTATTTTTGCAACACACCAATGAGACTCATGTGGATCCTGCATGAACCGAGAGATGAGGCTCACATCATACATAATATCAAGTCTCATTGTAGTGAGGTGCATGAGATTCCCTACCAAACTTTTGTATAAAGTAGCATCCACTTTGGAAATTGCATCTTCCTTGGTTAATTTTTCATCAAGGGCTACAAGGGTTGCAACTAATGTGCATGACATCATTCTAAACCGTTTCAATAAATCATCCACATACTTGGTTTGAAAAATGGATATACTCTCAAGTTGTTGTTGCACCTCTGACGTCTCAAATTCTTGTTTCTTCTCTACTTGAAATTTTTCCATGACATATGGACTATTACTTGTATAAATGAGATCATCAACATAAAGGCCAATAATAAGAATATCTTTACCAATATGTTGGACATAGAGGGTTAGCTCTGAAGGACTATGGATGAATCCTTTATTCAAGACATAACTATCAATCCTTGCATACCAAGCATGAGGAGATTGCTTCAACTCATAGAGAGTTTTTTTAAACTTGTAGACAAAATGTTCCTTTCCTAGAATTTCATAACAAATAGGCTATTCCACATAGACTTCCTCATCAATATGACTATTTAGGAAAGCTGATTTTACATCCATCTGACAGACTAGCCACTTGTGTTGTGCAGCAATAGCCAATAAATCTTGACTGTATCAAATCGTACAACTAGAACAAAAGTCTCTAAATAATCTACTCCAAGCATTTGTGCAAATCTCTTGGAAACTAGTCTTGCCTTGTGTCTTTTCACAAAGCCATCAGCATGATATTTCACCTTATAAATCCATTTGACACTAATCACCTATTTATCTTTTGGAAATTGCACTAATTCCCATGTATTATTTTTATCAGTTGCTTGCATCTCATCATTCATAACATCATTCCATATGGTTTATTTTACTACTTCTTCATATACAGAGGATTCTACTTGAATTTTACTAAGCAAGGTAAAATTAGCAATTGGATTCACATTACTCTAATAAATTTTAGTTCAACTTCGTACCTTTTTGAAGAGCTTGGACTTGATGTTGGACTTGAACTACCACTTGAAAGTGTGCTAACAGATGAACTTGGTGAACCTAAGCTTGGAGAGCTCAGACTTGAGCTACTATTGGGGCTTGAAATTCCATTTGAACTTATGGGGAGAGGAGGAAAACTTCCCAATTCTATGTCCATCATTACTAGTGGTATTTTTTTGTTGTGCACCATTTTATCATTGTCATTCTCCCCCTTCATCAAAAGCCACATCTCGACTAATAATCCATTTTTTTGTGTCAGGATTATAGAATCTATATCCTTTAGTTGCAACAGAATATCCCACAAAGATACAATGTTGGGATTTTGCATTTAACTTCTTTTACTTCTAAACTAGAATATGAGCATATGCAAAACAACCAAATACACGAAGATGAGTCACTAAAGGCTTGTGACCACTCCAATCTTCCTTTGGAGTGATGTTGTGAACTACTTTTGTGGGGCTTCAATTCAAGCTGTATACTATTGTTGCCACTACTTCTCCCCAATAACAATTTGGAAGATTTTTTAATTGCAACATACTTTGTGCGATTTCAATAATAGTATGGTTCTTTCTTTCTACAATACCATTTTGTTGGGAGGTATAGGCTATAGTAAGTTGTCTCATAATGCCATTTTTGTTACAAAAATCAGAAAACTCTTTGGAAGTGAATTCTCCCCCTCTATTTATTCTGAGTATTTTTATATAATACCTGCTTTGTTTTTAAACAATAACTTTAAAATTTTTGAAGCATTCAAAATCTTTGGATTTCTACTTAAGAAAATAAATCCATGTGTGGTGAGAAAAATCATCAATGACTGTCAAAAAATAATGATTCCTACCCAAATATTCTTCTTGTATAGCACCACAAGTGTCAACATGCACAAGCTCTAGAGGAAATTTTTCCCTTCAAGATTTGTTCACTGTAAAACTATCTCAATGTTGCTTGCCAAGTGCACACCCCGAACAAATTTATTTTGCTTGAATTGCTGGAAGTCCTCTCACCATATGCTTCTTTTGAAGTAAATTTAATGCTTGAAAATTCAGAGGACCATAACGTTGATGCCATAACCATGAATCATCTATGGTTGATTTGAAAGCATGCATAGTAGTATAATGCAATGTGAGAGGAAATAACATGTTCTCTATCATAGGAGCCTTTCCTACAAGATGATAATTAGTTGATTTATCAAATATTTTTTAGTAGTTATCTTCAAACACAATTTTATAATTTTTTGCTATAAGCTATCCAATACTTAAAAGATTATGGTGTAATTCAGGCACATGTAGTGTATCATGAATATAATTAGTTTCTCCTTGCTTAGTTTTTATAGCAAAGGTACCTCTTCCCATCACATCAACCTCTTTATCATCACCAAATTTTACTTGAATTTTTACAGATGTATATGTTAGTGTAGTGTTTTTTTATTAGGTTTTTCCTACACAACTTTATGGCCATTCTACGTCAATTAAGCTTCCTTAGGTTAGTTATAAGAGGGTTACATAGGCTAATTATATTTTAATGTAATTATCTAATTAAGAAAATTAGAGGCTTCCTCATGTTGCCCTAATTTTCTCTATATGTACCCCACTTTTTCTTTTTAGAAGGTAAGACAGGTTAATGCAATTATATGCAAACAACCATATTTTACAATATTGCCATGTGAAGATAAGCTTCTTTCTCCTTTACAATTTATCTGTGATTTCATTACTTTATACATAGATTTTCTCAATGTTATGTGCAAGGATCCACGATCATGGCCAATCTGACATGGTACTAGAGCTAGTTTTGTCAGTATTACATCAATCTTTGTGGTAAAATCTTGCTACATTCATTACTCTAGCAAAAAAAGGTTTGGTGGGATTCCTTGGAGAATTCATGCATAAATTTCTGCTAGAAATTTAGATCTCAAAACTAACTATGTCATTGGTTTTATAAGGTGCCAAAACCTTAGGATCAACTGTAAACTTGACCTAATTCTATAATAGTAAATAAATTCTTCTCTTTTTGGCATCCAAAGACCCCATTTTTTATTTTTAGCAAAAAAATTTACTTTCTATGTTATTTTGCAATAAGGCCTTCTAAGTTTTCTTCTTTAAGTAAAAATATCAAATGGGTCTCTTTCAATATTTTCATTTCTAAAGTATTTTGGACATTTTTGACTTGCCTTGGTTTGCATGTTGTCAAACCTCTATGCTACTCAGATTTACAGGTGGTTACTACTTCAGCTCAGCAGTTGATCAACTTCAAGTTGCATGCATTAGAGAGTCTGCAATCTAGACTTTCAAAGTGCCATTACTTGTCTGCAAAGCAATTCAAGTTTTTGAAGTTGCTTTACTTATAATCCAAGTTAAGTAGTCCGGGAAACCTAGATAACACTGGGAAGACCAAATCATGTTTTCTAAGGGTCATGAATAAGATGCTTGAGAAGAATAAGATCAGTTTTCTTGAATCCTCAACTTAGAACACATTTGTACAAGATTCTACAAAGTTTAAAGTTAGTAAAAAGGGTAAAGACAAGGGCAAGGCACTTGTTGCAGTAGCTTCTCAACCTTCACTTGGGTTATTGACTTGGGTTCTTCCTATCACATGGCCTCATCAGAGGATATGTTTTCATAAATAGAGCCATGTTTTATTTCTTTAATTCTCATGGGTGATGACATTTCAGTAGAAGTCAGTGGTAAAATATCAGTTGAATTAAGTGACAGGACCTTCAATAATTTTTTATGTGTTCCTTCACTATCCACCAATCTTCTATCGATGTACCAAATCACTCACATACATGTAGGGAAGAGAGTTGAGTTCACACCTGATTCAATAGTTATCAAGGAGATGTACATTGACACCGTAGTGGCTTATGTAAAGGCCAATCATCAGTCTAGGTTGTATACCTTCTCAAAATTTGCCCCAGATCAACCCTTAGTTGCACTGCTTACTCATGCAGATGGATTGAGAAAACTATGACATAAATGATTTGGCATTTAAAATACCATTACTTGGAGAAACTTAGTCTTCAAGACATTGTTTCAAGGTTACCTTAATTCAAATTCTCAGATGGCCTATGAAATGGTTGCATTCTTGACAAGCATCCTTAATAGAAATATGAGAAGGGAAAGGTAAGGAGAGCTGAGTAGAAGCTAAAAATTATCGACAGTGACATAACAGGTCCATTTCCAAAACTTTCATTCAATAAGACTAGATACATGCTCACATTCATCAATGACTTTTTGAGGTACACCTAAGTGTTTTTTATCAAAAAGAAGTATGAGATCTTTGATCACTTCAAAGACTTCAAGGCACTTGTGGAGAAGTAGTCAGATTGTTCCATCAAAATATTATGGACTAATAATGGTGGGGAGTATGTCAATAATAGGTTTGAGTAGTTTTTCACATCAGAGGCGATTCAGATGCAACACACAGTTCCATACAGTCCTCAACAAAATGGTGTGGTTGAATGTAAGAAATGCACCTTGAAGGAAATTGCCAACTGCATGCTTCAATCAAAGTCTCTTACTCCTTAGTTTTTATTTGAAGCAATCAACTATGTGTGCTATATTCAGAACCATATTCCACATAAAGCCTTGAAAAGAATCACTCTTTTTGAAGCTTGGGATGGTCATAAGCCTACAGTGGATCACTTTCAAGTGTTTGGATCACCAGTAATGGCTCATATAGAAGAAATGCAAGGCAATGGACCCTCAGAGTCAGTCTTATATCTATGTGGGGTATTTTCCAACATCAGAATAGATTGCAGATATTCTAACCAAGCCCTTCATAGAAAGTAAATTTGTTCATCTATAGGCTCCAATTGGGGTTAGGTCTGTTCCACCTTCTTCTTCCTCGTATGGAGGTTATTCACTATGTACTTTGGTACTTCATTAGGATTTCAATGTCAGGACCCAATTCTCATCTCACCTAAGCTACGTTTATGGGGGGCATTAGTGTAGTGCTTTTCCTCATTGGATTTTGCCTACATGGCCTTATTGCCATTCTATGTCAATTAAGCTTCTTTCAACTAGTTATAAAAATGTCAAATATGCTAATTATATTTTATTGTAATTATCTAATTATAAAAATTAGAGGCTTCCTCATGTTGCCTTAATTTTCTCTATATATAGCCCCCTTTTTCTTTTTAGAAGGTAAGACTGGTTAATGCAATTACATGCAAGCAACATATTTTGTAATATTACCATGTGAAGACAATCTTCTTCATCCTTTGTAATTTAGTTATGATTTCATTGCTTTATACATTGATTTGCTCAATACTCTATGTAAGGATCCAAGATCATGACCAATCCGACAACATCTAATTTGACAAAGATATCATATTTACATGTCATATGATTAGAGCACCCACTATCCAAGAACCATAAATCTTGTTGATTTTATTTCATCAAATTGCATGTGAATAAGGTGGAGTGCTTGGGATATTTAGAGAGATCTTTAGTATAGTTGGCTCTTGACTTGTTCAAGTCAAAGTTCTTTCTACACTCAGCTTCATAATGTCATAACGATCACAATATTTTCAATGGATGCTTCTATCCACAAAACTTATGCCTCTTCCTCTTCCTCTATTATAGCTTCTACCTCTTCTCTACCATGTCCTCTATTATTAAAAGGCTCCCCTTAAGATTTATTTGTATCTGAAAAAGAAGTTTTTGATTTGTCTTCAACATTCACTGTAGATTGGAAAGCTTGTACTAAACTCTCCATAGAGCGTCGCATACGCTCCTCATGAGATTTTAAAGAACCAACCAACTCTACCACGTTGAAGGTGGTGAGACTTTTGCTTTTTTCAATGGCTATCACCACTAGATCAAATTTAGGAAGAAGAGATCTCAATATCTTCTCTACAATTTTTTGTTCTATAATTTATTTTCTTTGTGTTCTAAGCCGATTCACAACATCTTGAATCCTAGTATTTAAATCTTGAATAGACTCAGCGTCTTTCATCCTTAAATTTTCAAAATCTCTTCTTAAGGTTTGAAGTCTTACCAATCTAACTTTGTTAGATCTTTGGTATGCAATTTGCAAATATTCCCATGCATCTTTTGATTTTGTCATACCAACTATATGAGGAAAACATGAAATATTCAATGTAGATTGGATGGCAAAGAGAGCTCGATTGTCTTTTTTCTTGTCTTTTTTCAACTGATTTCATTGATTTGTTGTCAAAGCATTTAGAGTATCCTGATCTGTAGGTTCTGTGTATCTTATGTCTACTAATTTCTAGAGATCTTGGGATAATAGTAACGTCTTCATCTTTATACTCCAATATTCATAGTTGTCCCTAGTAAACAGTTGAACCTAGAATAAAAAGTTGTTGCTATTTGTCATCTTGAAAATAACTAATAATTTGCTACTGCCTGCAAAAAAAAGATTATTTCTACAACCTACTCTGATACCAATTGAAATAAAATAATTAGAACTCTAACACTATACTTAGAGATATTGGTCTAATAATACAGACCAAATATATAACCAGCGGCTCATGAAATATATATAAAAATAAAAATAAATAAATAAAAAAGAAGAAAAAGAGACTGTTCTTTTATTCCATTTTGCAACACTGTACATAATCACCTATTTAATAAAAGGAGCATTAGATTATTAAATTTTAATAAGTTATTTAAAATGGTAGTCTACCACAATCTAAAAATAAAAACATCGTGAATGTTGCAGTCTAACAAATAATTAAATTAAACTAAATGCATTGAATAACAGTCTAAAAATAAGACTGCACTTATTAAAAATAAAACTAAATCTAAATAAAAAAACTACGCCTATGTAAGTTTGTTGATCATGCATTGATGCATGTCTTCAATAACCATCGATTAACCCCCCTTGTTTTAAATGGACCTAGCTTAAAACCCTAGCCATGGGTAGCCAAGAAAGCCTTTCAAAGTGGAATACAATAAGGGAATAAACCCAATAAACTATGTGTAACTAATAAAAACTTAACATCCAAGGCACCACCACCATAGTTTATAGAGCACACAACAAACGGATCATCAAACCTTAGTGTCACCATCACTAGTTACAATGTAAACCGCATGCCAAGAGCCTTTAAACCTACCAATATTCCCATTAAAGTAAGTAAGCCACTGCCAGAAACATAAGTAGTGCCACCATGCAACCACAAAATTGTGAGACAGGGAACCATAAAAAACAAACAAGCCAAAGCGTAACCCCAAAACAATCATAAAAAATCCAAGCCATAACATGCACTCCGCAAGCCACCAAGCTACCAAAGTAGATCCACAAACAGAGCCTCTAAGAAATGGATCAAAATTACTTCCATCAATAGGGCAAACGCTAGATCTAAAATTTTAGGTGGAGGAGAGAGGACTTCAAAAAAAAACACATTTTTTTATTTGAATTATAATTTTTATTTGGTTTAGATTTGAATATAATGCCATATTTTATAATGTTATGTTTTTATATAAGATTCTAAAATCGATTCTTAATGTGCCAAGCAACTTTACTAATGGAGCGACAATTACATATTAAAAGTTATTTTTTTTGGATATTAAATACCATATAAATATTCAATCATATAAAGTGGAGGTAAAACCATAAGTCTAACAATTTATTATAATTAAATTTTTGTTCAAAAAAATATTTAATATTTAATTAATTTCACCAAAGGTGACATATATGAAGTTTGAGTTGTATTATAACATTTTTCTAATTATCAGATTAAATTAAATGAAAATAAATCAAATGGGAATTTGGATTGAAGGAGACTAGTTAGATTTGGAATTTAAAAAGAGAGAGAAAAGAAAAAAGAAAAGAAAGATTGAAAAAGAATAAGATTTATTTTAGAAAGTAATAGGGGAAGAGGATTAATAATTGCAACCTTTAGTTTTGGGGTCCCACATATTCCATATTACATCATCTTGTGCTCTACAAATTTGAATTTAAATAGTTTAACATTTTCAAAGTATAAAAAGGTTATTCAGGAGGAAAATACAAATTCTAAGAAGTTGTACAGTGACATTTTTGGTGACATCAATTTTTATACATATCTTTGGTTCAATCGATCATTGGGATTGAAAGGACGAAGAGTTAGGAACAAAAGATCCAACAATAATCTTGAAACGAACACATTATTTTATTGTTATCTTGTAAATATGACACATAAGACACAGACTGAAATATATATGGATCATTAATATGAAACAATGAGACATGTTGGAAGATGTGTGGCTCTATAATATTAGTCCAAGAATGGATGTCCAAGATCGATGATAAAAAGATCAAACACACAAATTTGTTGAATCTTGAAATCAAGAAATGAGAAGAAACTATAATAGATGTATTCAAAAATAGAGATGGATTGCATAGCAAAGGCTCAAAGCTTACAGCTCACTAATCTCACAACTCTCAAAGTTGTCACAACTCACAATTTATACAATCCCTAGCTAAGTAGCTCACCACAATTTAGAAGACTCTAAATATTCTATATTAATAAAGCTTACAAAGGAATGTACATATAGGTATAAGTTAGGAGAATCCAAACCATACCATGCATGTGGGACTAACTTCCTCAAAATAAGTGGAAGAAAAGTAAATAACCAACATCCCAATACATGTGGGATAAACTTCTCCAATGTACAAAAAATAACTAAGCAACCTAAATGGTAGGAAAAAAAAATATCCTACACCAACACCTCCCCTAAGCCTAGTTTAGATGGGTAGAAGAATTGGGTCCTAGTAATGAGACACGATGAATTATCAATGTGCATAGAAACTCTTATAAAATGGAGAAAGGGAGAAAACTCGTAGGAAAAACTCCCCACCCCGCCAAAAAAAAGAAAATAGAAACAAATTCTACTTGGTAATTAGTCCCATCACCTTGATAAAGTCTACCTCCATTGTGTTTTAGTGACCTCTGAATAGAATAAGTGATCAAATGTACAAGAGAATAAATAAAGGAGAAATGTGTAGGAAAAATCTACACACCAACACTCCCTAGAGACTAATCAATAGTGACCCCAGCACTATAATTTTAGTGTGATTAAAAAATAAAAGGGATCAATGAAATAGTCACAGAAAATCATACACTTTTGACAAAAGTAACACTCAAATCCAAGTAGCCAATAAAAACTTATTACAAAATATATATTTATGTCATTAATAGCCTATTCTAATAAGTTTTTACAAATTTAAATACACTTGAGTAAAAAAGTAGCAGACATAGCCTTGCAACTAGTCATTGGAATAAGAATTAAACCACGAAGCATTTCAAAGACACCATCAATATGCCAATACTATAATATTTTTATTTAAAAAAGATAAAAAATATTTAGCAACATTTTCCTATTATATTATTTTCCTTTTCCAATAGTAATTAGTAAAACTATGATAACTTTTACATTTTTCAATGAAATTCAAAATTTTAAAATTATTTGGAAAGATAAAAATAAGGTGCACAAAACATGGAAAATGGTTGATGTGATTATTTATATTTAAATATTAGTTGTAGAAGAAAAAATATGTTTTTATGAAAAAAATTAATAATTTTTTGAATACATTGATATGTTTTTGAAATCAAATGCTATATATTTGGTTTTAAAAAAGCATATATTGAGGAAATGAAATTACAGGAAATATCATAAAATCATAAAATTGGTTAAAATATATAAATTTAAGGAAATATCAATGTATTCAAAAAATAATGGAAAAATTGAATAATTATAGATTTTTTTTAATAAATTTTCTAATTATGCCAATTTAATATATTAGGGTAAAATCTAAAAAAATAATGGTAAATTTAAAAAATTATGTAATTTTTTAATCCTTTTTAATGTTTTGTAAATTTTATAATTTTTTATATATAGTATGTTAATCTATTTACTTTCTCTATTTTTTTTTAACTTGATTTATAGTTGTTTAAGGAGTTGGTTATCTAACTTAGGGTAAACCTTGATTTGCTAGCAAATTTTAAGTCAACCTATGATAAGTTTGGAGAAGTGTTAGGAGGTAATTTTTGTTCAAATGATGATCGTAGGTGGGACAACCAACACTTCCAATGAAAGTTCCAGAAGACATTTATAATGCATCTACATAACCAACAAAACTTCTACCAAAATGGGTTAGCATAGTTCACAATGAGGTTTGTGCATTTGAAATAGATCCAAGAGATCCAAGCATAAACATATCATAACATCTATATATTGTTTCACATTTGTCAAATTTGGAAATGACACGAGATCCAAAGATTTATCATTATGTTTCTAAGCATCTTGAATGGCAAGAAACTATGGCAGAAGTACATATTCATTTGAATAACACCACTTTGGACTTAGTTCCACTTCCAAAAGGAAAAAAAAAAGGTGTAATTGGGTGTACCACACTAACAATGTTTTAGATGGATAAATTGATAGAAACAAAACCAAACATGTAGCCAAAGGTTTTTAACAGGTAGAAGGTGTTGACTACCATGAAAGCTTTTCTCCAGTTTCTACTATGAAAATTCCATCATGCTAATAATCTCCTTGGCTACACCATATGAATAGGTGGCCCATTAGATGGATGTCAAAAGTGTCTTCTTGCATGGAGGCTTGCAAGAAAAATTATACATGTCCCAACCTCCCAGGTTTATAAGCAATAAGAACTCCAACTTTGTGTGTAGATTGAAAAAGTGGTTGTACTATTTGAAACAAGATTATTGATTTGGTATGAAAATATCAACACGTTATTAATAAATTATATATTTACAAGGAGTCACTTTGATCCCATAGTCTACACCAAGAAATTAGATAGGGATCTCTTGATTTTGACCCTCTATGTCAACAACTTAATATTAGAGGGATTTCTACCAAGCATATTCACAATTTAAAAGCTTAGATAATGAATTATTTTGAGATGAATGACTTGGGATTAATATATATTTCTCTTTGTCTTCATATTTCATAGTTCAAGAAAGGAATTTTTGTAGCTTTCTTGCATCTATTTTTCTCCTTTATTTGATGGTACACTCTATATGTAACTAGTGGGAATTATTTTGTAGTTGACACATACTCATCTTGATCACCCTTTTTATTTTTATTTTGGCCAATATCACCTAATTTGTTCAATTCCACCTAAATTACCTTAATGTTTTTACTTTTTCTTTAAATTGTCAAATGTGCCATAAATTTTTAATTTTTTTTGGCTAGTTTTCTCTGTTTTTTTTTAATTTGGCCAAATATTTGGAGTTTTCCCTATTCAATAAATTGTCCTGATTTTTCAAAGTTTCCCTAAATTTTTGTATTTTCCTCTAATTTTAATAATTATATTTAAAGTTTCTAAATTTTTCCTAATTTTTACTATTTTTTTAAATTCCTCTTAAATTAACTTAGTTTGGGGATTTTTCCCTAAAATTGTTGAATTTTCCTTAATTTCTAGAATATCTCTAAATATTACTAAATTTTGTCTAATCTTTTGATTTTCTAATAAATTCTCTCAAATTTACTTTATTTTTTGAATTTTTTAAAATTTTCCTAAAATCACCCCAATATTTAGAATTTATTTAATTTCTTATAAATTTTCCTTAAATTTAATTAATTTTCCACATAGTTGTTAATTTTTTTATAATTTTTTTAGTTTTCCCTAAATTTGATGAATTGTCCTTAATTTTTCAAGATGCACCTAATTTTATATATTTTTTTGAATTGTTTCCATTTTTTTTCCCATTAAAATTTTCTAATTTCACTTTTTTTTTAAGTTATATAAATTTAGTGAACCTTCTCTATATTTCAATTTTTTTCCATAGTTTTTAATATTTTTCCTTAAAATTGCTGATTTTTTTCCAATTTTTGAAACTAATTTCTAGAATCCCCTTAAAGTTTTAAATTTTCTCTCATTTTTTTAAATTTAACTTTATAAAATTTCTACTAATTTTATCTTTATCTTATTTATTTTTCCTAATTTGATGTAATTTTTATTTTTTTCTAAATTTATTGAATTTTCGTTCAATTTATATTTTTTAATTAATTAATTTTTTTTAATAAAATTAAATATCTAAATTTTATTTAGAAATATTAAATTTTCCTTTTTTTTTTTTTTTCTATTTTTAATTAATTTTTTGAATTCTCCATAAATTTTCATAATCTTTGTAGTTTTCTTTAAATTAACTTTATAAGATTTCCATTAATTTTTTTTTTCTTATTTTTTTTCCTTAATTTAAAATAATTATAAATTTATTGAATTTTTATTAAACGTTATATGTTTAACTAGATTTATTTATTTTTTCAATTTTTTTATAAAATTCAATATCCAAATTATATATATATATATATACTCTATTTTTATCTTCTTCTTTTTTAATTCTCCATAAATTATCATAAACTTTATAGTTTTCTTTAAAATTTATTATATTTTTCATATTTTTTGAGGTTCTCTTAAATTTTTTGAAGTTTCTTTTTTTTAAATGTTTAGTTTGTTAATTTACTAAAAAAAATGACCCATTTTTTTTCCTAATTCTATAATTTTTCAAAAATTTCTTAAACTCGCTTTAAATTTTTTTATTTTTATTTTTAAATTTGTTCAATTCTTGTGATTTTTCCTCTAAATTTATTGAATTTTTATTAAATTTTCCCCTTTTTACTAAATTTGTTGAATTTTCTATAAATCTTCCTAATTTTTTTTTATTTTTATTTTTTTTTCTAATTATACTTAAAGTTTCTTTACATTTTTAATTATCCCCAAATTTTTTTAATTTTCCTATTTTTTTTATTTTTTAAAATTAGTTTTATTTAATTTTCAAAATTCTTACTAAATTACCATATTTTCCCCTATATTCTTTTATTTTTTCTAACTTTTCTACATTTACTCTAATATTTAAAATTTCTCCTTAATTTATTGATTTTTTTTATCTTCTAATTTTTCATTATTTTATCTAATTTTCTCTAAATTAACTTAATTTCTTAAAAAAAAAAAAAAAAAATTCCTATAGTTGCTCTAAATTTTAAGATTTTGACATAATTATAGAAAATTTTCCTAGATCAACTTAAATTAACCTAATTTGAAAAAAAATCTAATTTTACCTAATTAAGGTAAATAAGCTACTTAACAAATTTGTTTCCCACATCTTGGAGGAATGATAACAATTGATAGATAACATAAGCCACTAAATATATCTCTCATTTCTATAGTTTCTAATGTTTTGCTAGGCTTTTAGAAAAAGAGATTAAATTCTAAAGGATTTTCACATGATATTGGAAATAAAGCAAGGTAAAGCGAGTGTTGAAGGTGACGAGAAAGATTGTCATAATTGGTTCATACATATACAATATTTTGGAAATGACTTTACTCTTTCAAAAACTGTGATACAATTTTAGAGAAGTTATTTGATCACTCCTATTTTTCTAAGTTTTATATGTCTTATTTTTTGAAATTATATTGCACTATTCATTTTTAACAACTATTCCCAAATCTGCTACAAAATACAAATATTCCTCTTTAACTTCTCTTGTCATTTATTACTACAACAAAACTATTTTATTATAAATAAATGTAATTTAGTATTTACTTATTATTAATTCTAATTATTTTTGAGAGAATGTTTATTTTTATTACTTATGTTTTTTATTAGTTCTACAGGAAAAAAAGGTCCTGAGCCCTAAACAAAGTAGCCCCCAGGTTTAAAAAAATAAAAAGGCCACCCACAGGCCAGAAATAGTGTAGTGATAGCAGTCGGACAATAAAGCCAAAATGGTTAAGCAATTAAAAGGCAAAACCATTGCAAGGAACAACAAACTATACAATAACAGAAACTAACCTAGTAGGTCGAACATCCTTGGCTCGAAAGTGGATCTGAGAAACATGCTTAAGAAGATCTCGCTTCCTCCTTTCGATAACAGTCCAATAAGCATCAAAATCTCCATTGACAAAAATAGGAGATGAAGGAGGTGAAAAACTCACCAAGTCCTCAGAAGGGGGTGGAGGCTGGGGAGCGGACACAACAACATCAACGTCAACAACAAACTGCTTACCTATAGCAGTAGTCCTTGACTTAGCAACAATAGTAGTCGAGATCCCTATGATAGTCCCAGTAGCAATAGCAACAGTAGGAGAGGTCCTTGTTATAATTCTAACAGCATATGAACCAAGTAAATTTGATGGTACTACAACAGTAACAACAGGGGAGATCCCAACAACAATATCAACAACAAAATCTATCTGAACTTGTTTTGCAAACTCTAAATCTGCAACAAAATCAAATTTAAACCCTCTTATCATTTATTAGTACATCAAAATTATTCTTATAAACCCCTTTATCATTTATTAATACATCAAAAAAATTCTTATTAAACCCCTTTATCGTTTATTAGTACATAATTTTTATTATTACGTTTAACTCACTATCTAAATTTTGCAAATTCTAAATCTACAACAAAATCAAATATGAACCCCCTTATCATTTATTAGTACATCAAAATTATTCTTATAAACCCCTTTATCATTTATTAATACATGGAAAAATTTCTTATTGAACCTTTTTATCATTTATTAGTAGATAAAAAATATTCTTATTAAACCCTTTTGTCATTTATTAGTACATCAAAATTGTTGTTTCTTTTAAATTAAAGTTTATTTAATGTTAAAATCTAATTTCGCCAACTTTACATAATTAATGGCCTTAATCAAACGTCCGAATCATCGGTGTATTCGTCCCAAACCAAAACGATTTTCAATGGATGATTTCATATATGTGTGGGCGTTTTTTCAACAAAAGCTACGTCCAACTAACCAAAAACAAATTAATCCGTTTCTGACTAACACACACCAGTCAAAATTTCACCGTAGAGGCCAAGGCCCTGATTACCTAATAATTTTGATTTTTAATATGGAATTGAAATTTAATTAAAATAATAAAAAAGTCGCTATCTCCGAAGAGTTAGTTCTCTTTTTCCTTCTTCGATTGCGACGCGTGTCATAGATAGAATGTTGGACAAACGAGGCGCCATTATTAATATGGAATATTAGAAAACTACCACTGTGGATCCTCTTGGATTTATTGGGATAAAGTTTAGCTGCCATTTTCACAAAACTGTTACTACATACCAACTTACTTACCAAATGTTGCTTACTGTGCTTTTAAGATGATTGGAAAACTATACATAATTGAACTAAATTCGACTATAATATGTTTAATAAATGTTGGAGTAAGCCAACTATTACTGCTACAGGAAAACCAGGTAGTGGGTAACCGTATCGTTAACCGGCTCTACGTAGGGTACTCGTTACTTGAAACAAATACGTCAAGGAAATAACCTAGACCAAATCATTAGTCAAATCAGCAATACGTAGGGTACTCGTTAGTGGGTTACGACGAACAGGAGGTTTGAGATGGACGGAAAAGCACAAAAATTACTACTTGGCGCCTTCGGAATTGAGGGAGAGTCCTTCAGAATCCTGCGTTGTAGCCCTAAATTATTGGGGGTCATCACCGTCACGCTGGTTTTGCCTCTTTCTTTGGCGGTTCTGCTACACACCCTGATATCACAACCTCTTTCTGTTAAAAATCTGTTCGATCAATTAAATTTTCTAACTGGAGATGATGTCTACGATGTTCGGGCCCTGCTCGAATCGCACCGGATATTGATTGGGATGTGTTTGCTATGGAGGAGAGCAGCGTGTATGCAACAAATCTTGTGATGATGGAGTGCGCAATTACTTTGATGGGGCCGTTGACGCAGAGCGTGCTTGATTTTGTGTGCAAATCTTATCACGATGAAAGCGTCGATAAGTGGCGGGTGTTGGATCAGCTGGAGGGATATCTTGTCGAATATCTAATCTGCATGTGAAAAACGCCGATATACAGTCCAATTAATTGGGTGGACAATAATACACTACTGTGTAATATATGTAATTTGATATGAAGATTTCTTAATGCTAGGCAGTACCTTACAAATGTAGAACAAAGGTTATGCTTATCTTTAGGAGGAGCGAGTAGCTGATTAGGTATGCTTTAGTTAATCGGGTTTCGTTTTACTATTTCCTCAACTAAATAGTAAATAGTCGTTATCATGGACTTTGACACATAGTTGTATTTGGTTTGAATCTAACTAGGGGTTGGATCATTTACTACTCGGATCAAACGTTAAAATTAACCAAAATAAAATCTTGTCCAGTTTTACATATTATATACACTTCGGAAAAAACCCCAAGGACAAATTATTACCTTATCAGCTCAAGGAGAAATAAAAGTCGTGATTAATAAGAGAAGGAATAATTTAGCTTAATATTTCTTGAGTTTTTTAATGATATATAATATTGAAAATATAACTTTAAATTAGCATAATTCATCTTTAATAATTATAATAATTTATCAATTAAATAAATTAGTAAAATATAATATATTATTTATCAACCAAGTAAATTAGCATAATATAATATATTAATAATAGATATTTTTATTTAAAAAAAAATTGTAATAATTAATTAATTTCCATATTAGGCTAGTCAATATTTAATAGATTTTTTATTTGAAAATCATTTTAATAGCTTTTCAACAACAACAAATCATTTTGATTTGTGATAAATACACTGATGCATTCTATTTATATTTAAAAATAATATATAATTGGACTACACAAAAGTTATAAGGTTAAATGTTGGATTCTCTAGTTTACCATAATGTTTTATAAAAAAGTGGGTTTTCCATTAGCATGTAATATATAACCTAATAAAATTTAATGTAAATCAGGTTTAATTAAATTATGAAAAAATTAAATCCAATTTACAATCTAATTTTTTTTTATGTAGTATTATATGGCAAGAGAGTTTATATATATATATATATATATATATATATATATATATATATATATATATATATATATATATATATATATATATATGTATCAGAGACAATTTTAAACAACATGCTAGATAAAACCAAGAAAAATAGGCGAAAACGAAGTGTCTCCCCAAGATAGTAATTAGGCCTTATAAAATATAAAATGTAGTTCATACTTATTTTCAATAAAATATAACTTATTGTAGTAGTAGATTATAATAAGAGATGTTATAGAAGTGGTAAAGTGGATTGGATGTTTCTAATCCCACCCAGATTCAAATATTGTTGGGTATGTGAGGTTAGTTGTGCATTCAAGATTATTAGTTGCATTTTTGATAATTACGATAATAGTTATTTTCATTTATATTATCTCTTAGAGATATTGAGCCATGTATTTGTCTCAGAACGATTATAACTCTAGTCAAAAGTGATTATCGATCAAAAAATACATGATAATAAGAGTTTAAAAGGAATATTTTATTTTAACAGATATAAAAATATTTTCTAAAACTAGATAATATAGCATTGGTCCAAAAATCAAGATAAATAAAACCTAAAAAATGAGAGAATAAATAATAAACCAGTAGCAAACAATAAGAAATAAAAATTCTCCCCAAAATAACTAGGATTAGTCAAATGTAAATAATAAATATTATTAATTTGTTATAAAATATAAATTTTTATAATAATAAATGAAAATAAGGGTTCAAGAAGCATTTTTTATTTGATAACAAATTTGGAGATAGTCATTAAAAATAAATAGTGTAACATAGATCAAAATAGCAAGGAAAATAGATCTGAAGGAAATAGTGTAAGCAATAGATATATTTTGAGCATCTATTTTTCATCTTGGATCTTAATTGGATGGATCATTGACAACCATTTTTGAACTATTTTTTAATAGTTATTTTTGTTATTTTTATATTGTAGAGTGTATTGTAATATTTGACTATTCAAGTCTTGGCTATGTGTTTTATTTCTAAAGTATGGGTCTTTAGTTTCTAAAAAAGCCCACCCTTTACCTATAATAAAAAAGAAAAAAATAGTAAGACAAACATAACCTAATTAAATAATAAGATGGGTTTAAGAGGAATATTAATATTTTATTTTGTGGTTAGATTTTAAAATAATCGCTAAAAATATATAGTGTAATATAGGTCCAAATAAAATGAAAAATAATACATAAAAAAAAGAGTTAATAAATATAAAACTAATAAAATAGGTGCAAACAAAAAGTATCCACAAAATATTGACTATATCTAATCAAATGTAAACAATAGATAATACTTATTTATAATAAAATATAATTTATTATAGTAATAAATGATAATATGGGTTTAAGAAGACTATTTTATTTTTATTGAAAGATAGTAGTTTAAAAATACACGGTACAACATAGGTTCAAATGATAAGACAAACAAAACTTTAAAAATAGGGAGTGGACAAATTAAAAAAAAAAACATAATAACTAAGTCTAACCAAATCTAAACAATAGATCATACCTAATTATAATAAAATATAATATTTTTTTTTTAATAAATGATAAAATAGATTTAAGAGAAATATTTTATTTTATAATAAATCTAAAAATAATCATTAAAAATATACACTGCAACATAGGTCCAAATAATAAGCAAACATAATCTAAATAAACAAATAACCTCCCAAAAATTGTATGATCATTTTAATAAAAGTAGATTGATTTCTAATCACTGTATATATGCATGAACTGATTTGACAATATTGCTTGTTAGCTTCAAGGTTGACCTTACCTTGCTCGTTTTTATAGAATCCTATGTAGAACCTTGGGATTTTGAACCCTTTTTCCAAAACCTTATCAAAATAATACTAATTAGAAAAATGGGAGATGTAATCATGGGCTTATGTTATCCATCAAAATTAGAGTAAATGTAATAAATTTAGGGAAAATTTTAAAAATTCAAGAGAAATTTATAAAAATTAGGGGAAAGTATAAAAAATAGAGAAAGTTTAGGGAATGTTTCAAATCTTCGAAAAGTTGAATAATTTTGGGATTGTTTTTTTGACAAGTTCTCAAAAATAAATAAAATTCAACAATTTTACACAAATTTATAAAGACCAGAGAAAATACAAAATTTAAGGAAAACTTTTAAAAATTTAGGGAGTATTTGAAATTTATGTAAAATTAGTAAAAAAATAAAAATAAAGAAATTTATGTTGATTTAAGAAAATTTAATAAAATTAAGGGAAATTACTGAAATTTATGGGAGCTTTTAAAAATTAAGTCAAATTAGTAAAAAATTAAATATTTAAGAAAAATTCAATAAAGATATGAAAAACTCTATAAATTGAGCCAAATAATGGAAAATTTAAAAAATGGATAAAATTGTGAAAATTTAAAAAATATGTATCAAATTTAATAAATTTAGAGAAAATAATTAAAATTAGGACAATTTCAGGGAATTCTAAACATGATGTGAAATTAGTGAAAAATAAAAAGTTTATCAAAATTTTCAATGAGAAGTTATTGAAATTTAGGGAACTTTTATCTAAATTTAGATAAAATTAGAATTTTGGAAGGAATTTAGAAATTTTAGAAAGAAATTATAAATTTAAGATAAATTGATAATATTTAGTGAACATTTCAAAAATTAGAAAAAAATCAAAAAAGTTAGGGAAAATTTAAAAATTATGGTAAATTCAAAAAGAAAATAGAAGAAATTCAAAAAAAAACAAAGGAGGGAAATTTCAGGAAAAACTTCATAACTTTAAAATTAACATAAATTTTTAGTAAATTTAATGGATATCAAATATTTAGGGAAAAAATTATAAATTTAGAAAAATTATGAAAAATTCAAAAAACATGGTAAACTCCTAAATATAGAGAAATTTTAAGACAATTTGAAAAAACTAGTAATAAATAAAAACTTATAGAAAAACTACTAAAATTAGGTGAAAATATTTAAGTATATGGAAATTTTGGAAAATTAGGTCAAATTACTAAAAAAATATAAAATTTAAGGTAAATTCAACAAATGTAATAAATTTTTTAAAATAATGCCAATTATACAAATTATAACCCATTTTTTCTTCCTATGAAAGTGGTGCTAAATTTTCCTTTTCAAATACTCAAAATAATTGTTGTTGATTAGTTCAGTAGGAAAAAAGGATCCAGAGTCCTATACAAAGTAGCCCTTAGGGCAGAAAACAAAAAAACCACCCACCGACTAGAAATAGCATAGTGACAATAGCCGAACAACAAAACCAAATTGACTAAGCAACTGAAAGGCAATAATAATGCAAGGAACAATAAAATATACAATAACAAAACTTGATCTAATAGGTCAAACACCCTTGGCTCGAAAGTAGGTTTAAGAAACATGCTTAGGAAGACATCTCTTCTTCATTTGGATAATAGTCCAATAATCATTAAAATCTCTATTCATAAAAACAGGAGATGAAGGAGGTGAAAAACTCACCACGTCCTCAAAAGGCACTGAAGCCTAGGAAGTAGACACAACAATGTCAACCCGAATAGCAAATTATGTACCTATAGAAATAGTCCTTGACTTAGCATCAATAGCATTCGAGATCCCTGTGATAGTCCCATCAATAACAATAGTAGGGGAGATAACAAAGGAGGTCCTAATTATAGTTCTAGTAGTAGAAAAACCAAGTAAAACTGATGGTACTATAACAGTAATAGTCAGGGAAACACCAACAAAAGTCCGAGTAATAGAAGCAACATGGGAAGTCCGAACAGTAGTCTCAAAAGTAGTAACAATAGTAAGGGAGGTCCCTACAGCAATCCCAAAAATAGAAGAATCATGTAATGGGGGAAGAGAATCATTCCCATCATTAGAAGGAGGCTTATAAGCTTATGAGCTTGAACCATCATCATCAACATATACTGTAAGGTGTTCATGTCTTACATCCTTCCACCAAGATGAAGACTGAGAAACCTTCAAACGCAGGCATTCAAGAGCCAAATAACCTATATTAAATCACCTCTAAGAATAAAATGGGATACCTTCATAATCCAAGGGCTGACACTAAAAGCAATCAACAACTTGTAAAACAACCTCTATTAGGAAAGGCATAGACAAATATAAATCCACTAAAATACAAGCATAAGTAGTGTGAGAGAAGTGAGTAGTGGCATGATCCACCATGATAAAATGGCCCACCGAGTTGCCAAATCCTTTATAGCAAGATTCACACCAAAAATGAAGAGGTAGATTTGGTAGACGAATCCAAACTGGTAACCTATTGAAAGATTCAATCAAAGGGTTAAAGGTAGGAACCTAAGGATTTAACAGTAGTGCATGCTACCCCTAAAACCATGAACGACCATTAAAAAAAAAAATTGATCATGGAGAGAAAAAAATAACTACAAATAATCCTTTATCACATGGGTAAATTTTTATTTTCCCCTTTATAAGGAGATGCCACTACTCAACGATCTAAGAGTTTAGATCCTGGACCTGTAGAAATCTATTAAATATGTAAATCAAACCATTTTGAGAAAACTATTCCTCATTTTTCAACACTTCATCCCCTAAAATCACAACAAGAGAGGGTAGTGCTAAAAGTTTCACCTTACCCCCAGTCACCAGAGAAGAAAGAGCAACAATCTTCTTCTGAGGAGATGAGGCTCTAACATGAACCACAATAGTAAAAGAGACTATAACAACAGATGAAGAAACCAAAAAAGGTGTTGTACCAAAAATAGGAGCCCCAACATGGGCATCTCACCAGCAATAACCACCCTAGCATTAGGCAACATCCCAATAGTGAGAAAACCTTGCAATCCCTAGAATTATTATTCTAACTCATGTTTCTTTTTTATCCATCTTGTAAATGATTTACTAACACCTTGGAGAATAGAGGAATGAACTCAAGTGAAGGGAAAAAATGTGACACATTTAAAACCCTCTAAATCAATTTTCATTTTGTTTCCTCACTATGTGCATACTCTTTTTCAACCAAATTTATATCATTTGATTCCATAATTAGCAAAATTTAAGTTAAATTAGTAAAAATTCATGAAATTAAGAAAATTTTAAGGAAATATTAATAGAATTTTAAAAATTGCAACTAATTTGAGTAGTTATATAAATTTTTAAAAATACATGTAATTTTTTAATTATGCCAAACTTAACATATTAGGAGAAAATACAAAAAAATAAATAAAGGCAATTTCAACAAAGTACATAATTTTCTACTTCTTTTTAATGTTTTGTAAATCTTGTAATTATTTTATGTTATGTAAATCTTTTTAATCACTCTGATTTTTCTTTTTATTAGTTTTTAACTTGATTTATAGTTATCAAAAGAATTAGTTATCTAAATTAAGGTTAAACCTTGATTTTCCAAAAAAAAATTTAAAGTAGAACTGTTAAAAGTGTATAAAAGTACTAGGAAGTCAATTTTATTCAAATGATAACTATATGGGGACAATGAACACCATAACTATAATTTTTAGTAGACATTAGAAATGTATCTACATAACCAACACAATCTCTACCAAATTGGGTTTGCATAGTTCATAATGAGGTTGGTGCATTTGCAATGGATCCAAGAGATCCAAGCATAAATAAATCACAACATTTGAATGTTATAATCATAATTGGCATAGTTGGTAGTGACACAAGATATAAGTACTTATCATCAGGACTCTAAGCATCTTGAATAGAAATAAACTATGGTAGAAGTACATTTTTCTCTAAATAATAACTTTTGGGAATCGATTCCACTTGAAGGAAGAAAAATTGTGAAGATTAAGTCAATGTACTGTACTTAAAATATTATAGATGGATTTATTTATAGACACAAATCCCAACTTAAAGCAAATTTTTTTTCATAGGTTGAAAGTGTTGATTTTCATGAAACCTTTACTCTAGTTTCCAAGATGAATTCCATCAAGCTAGTGTTCTCATTAGATACAAGAAAGGGATAAGAATCCCATTATATGGATGTCAAAAGTATCTTCTTGTATAAAGGCTTTCAAGAAAAATTCAGCATGTCCCAACCTCCCATGTATGTAAGTAATGATAATTCCAACTTTGTGTGTAGATTGAAAAAGTTAGGTTGTACGATTTAGAATAGAATTTTCAAGCTTAGTATGAAAACATCAAGACATCATTAATAAATTATGGATTTATAATGAGTCCCTTTGACCCCATAATCTACACCAATAAATCATATGGGAAACTCTTGATTTTAGTCTTATATGTCAACAACTTAATCATCATAAGGATTTCCACCAAGCAGATTCATGATTTAAAAGCTCAGATAGTAGACTATTTTGAGATGACTGAATTGGGCCTACTAGTTTTTCCTTGTTATTCATATTTCATAGTTTGAGAAATAATTTTTTGTTAATCATTACAAATATATTCAAGACATACTTAATTTATTTAACATGAAAGACCTTAGTTCACACTTAATCCTTATCAAACTTGAATTAAGATGTATTTTAACTATTTTCCTCCTTTAGTTGATGGCACACTCTACACATAACTTGTGATAATTATTATATATTTATCTCATACTCATACTGATATTCCATTTGATATGTACATGGTATCATGGTATTGTTAGAACCCCCATGAAAGCCATTGGAAATCTACAAAACACATTCTAAGGTATTTTCATAGTAATACTAAGTATGGGATTGAGTACATGTTAAAGGGAATTTTTTTAATTTATGGATCCACTTATAGTGGGAACACAATAGTAGATTACATAGACAATGATTGGTTAGGATAACTGGATGATTTCATACTAACTAAAAGACATATTTATACTTTGGGGTAGGTCTCATGACTTGGTATTTTAAGAAATAGACAAATACTGCTTTGTCTACTAACATTTATATTAGATCTTATTAGGATGATTAATTCACCATTAATAAATATATTTTAATTGGTAATATTTTAATATATTTTTTAGATTATTTGAACTTTCTTTAATCATATTATAAATCTCAAAGGTTTGTTGTTAGCCACCCTACTTTGTAGGGATAATAGGATAATGTCATCCCTAGTGTGTAGGGAATATTTTTGGCATATATTTGTGTATATATATGACATGGTAACTTCATGGAAGTTGATTTCATAAAAATCACTAGTTTTTTCTTAGGATCTGATATCAGATCCTTTCAGATCTCTGAACCTAGAACTGTGAGGCAACAAGGAGAATCCAGATCTTTCTTTTTCCTAAAGCTAACATTTAGTTATCAGATCCCTAGAGGTTCTGCACCCATGAGAGATAAAGGAACTGGGAAGAGCCTATACATTCCCAAACAATCTAATAATTTCCTTTGAGGCCTATTCCCTTGGTCTCACATAATACCAACATGAGTAGTTGAAGGAAAATGACTAGCTATAATATTAGTATTTGAATATCTAGCCTCACCATAGAATATCAAACCTAGGAGAACTCAATAAACTAAATCATGGCATCAAATGAAGGATTATGAGGAGTAATTTTTTTAGTTATAATGTGGAGATTCACTGTAATGTCAATTTTGATAATGGTGTCCTAGTTCACTATACAAGGAGGATATTAAATTTATTTTAAAAAAGGTGAATCTGGCCAAGAGAAATATTTGACGTCAAGGGCACTAGCTTGCATTTTAGGTACTCACTTGGTGTTGACCTAAAATAAGTGAGGCAAATTTAAGCAAGTGGTGAGTGGTAAAGCTTCAACACTTTGCCATATTCTTTGGGAACATCCATTTTGGAACACAACATAGCTAATAAAAAATAAAAGGCATTCATTTCCAAGCACATCCACTAATAAAATAAATGTTGTTTTATCTAAGGTACCCTTACATTAATTAGGGTTTTCTCTTTTTTGTAAATTAAAAAAAGTAGCCTTATCATAGTCTAAAAGTTAGATCTTGTAAATTTATGTTCAACTTTAAAAGTGCCTAAGTGGATGGTCAATGTGGTCTGATGCATTAGGAAAGTAGATAGGTTATAGGGTCGACCCCATCCTCCTTCAATTCCTACTTTTTAACCTTAAATAGAAAAAAATTCTACTCATATATAAGTCTTAGCCATGATACTCTTGAATAGTTGTACAACCCAAATGGTTAAAATTACACTTTACAAAGAATAAGGTTATAGGTTCAAAACCCACCACATCCTTTGTTTAGTGACTTTTTTTCCAAATCTAAAAACTTAACTAAACTTATCTATAGCTAAATAAAGTAGGGAAAAAAAAAATTTGCAAAAGAGCCCAAAAACAAAAAAAACTACAAAAAATTCATTTTTTGGGGGAAAAGAGTGTAAATTTTATTTTTGTATTGATTACAAAGAATTGAAATTTTATTTTCCAAAATTGTAAATTTATTTATATTACATAAAATCATGAGTTTTGAAACTTAGTAGTAGCATTTGGTTTAAGATATGCCTATAACTCACATTTACAGGTAAAGTCATCACACTTGAGTTACTGCATACATAACCTAATATAACTACAATAATGACATCTAGTCATTGATCCTATAAATAATTGGGAATAAATAAGACACGTGCACTCATAACCATCCCTCAATTACTCATTCATTATAGTTGAAAGGTGTAAATCCTGACAAGTGGAAATTCCAAGTATATAGGGAAGTTATGCCCATGTATGTAGAATTTCATCTAAACAGGTGCTAATGATTGGAGGAACCCATTTAATTATTGTCTAGGTAAAACTTTCTAAATTATTTCATGTATGTTAAAACTTTGTTTATGTACTAATGGGTATATATAAATGGAAAGCTTCTTCCACATACTAACGGGTATTTAGGAAGGGCACATATATAAAATTGTATTGTATATCAGTCTAATAGTAAATAGAAAGGGAGACCTTTAACTAGAGTGATAAAAAACTAATCCATCTCCTATAGTATTGATCATGGTTGCACACGCACCAAAATTCTTTCTGTCAAATTCTCAATTACTCAAAGGTGACAACTACTCATCTTGGAAGACAAAGATCAGAACTCAACTAGAATTTGAATAAATTTAACCCATTATAGATGGAACATACACTTGACATGAAACAAATGTTGACCATCAATGTAAATATGATAAATACAATCAGAAGGAAAAATTAATCATAATGTTTAGGGTATTGAATTAGGTGCAACCACACATCTTTGAATCCAAAACAATCAATGAGCTTGGGATAAGCTCCAAACTATATATGAAGCCAAAAATGAGAGCTATACTCTACATCTACAAATTCAAATTCACTATCTAAAATTGAGATCAAATGAAAAGGTTGAGTGCTTTCTTAGATGTGTTACAACACTAAGGTCATCATAACAATCCTTGGGTAAAATAGTCTCAGACAACTCTCTTTTACCTAATGTCTAGAGAGCTCACCACCCTCATTAATGATTTTTATGACCACTTTGACTGTCAAAAAATAAAAACCAAGTTTTGAAAAACTTTTGAATATGTTGCAACAAGAAGAGTCTCTTAGTACTCAAGAAGGAGACAAACATGTTCTTTCTTAAAGAAAAGGTAAGAAACCCATCAATTCTTCAAAGTCATTAAAACAAAATCCTTGAGAGAATCCGTAAGGTGTTAAATCATAAAAAAAATTCTCATTTATGGTCATAAAGGACATGAACTCAAAGATTATTGATATAATACATTCTAGAAGGGACATTATAGTGGTCAAAAATCCACTAACCAATAATCATCTCCATCAACTCAAATTAAACCATAGGGATAGAAAAAGGAATTTAGTGGAAGAAATCCAAGAAATAAGGTAATAATGTTGAATAGGAAGACAATGAATAACATGATGACTTCCTATACTCTACCGATTTATATGAAGAATCCACTTCACAAAGTGACATCTAGTATGTTGATTTGGGTGCAACCTGACATATGATTGGAAAAAAAGATTGATTTTTCACTTTGAAGGACACACTCAATAAAAATAATGTTTCTTTAGGTGATGATACCTCCTATAATTTACAAGAGATTAGAAACATTATTTTTAATCGTGGCACATAAACTTATAGAATCATAGATGTCTTATATTTACCTAGATTAACCAAGAATTTCTTATCAGTCACTCAACTTTTAGACCATAATATGAAGATTGACTTTGACTATAAAGGTGGAAAAGATATTTATTTGATATAGGATAAATCAAGAAACTCAAAAAATATTTCCTGAGCATCTAATGTGATTTGCATGTTTTAGCTTTATTTTTTTCAAAAAAATAATCAAGCACTTCTTACAAAAGACATAGACTCAGTATAATTATGGCACAAAAGATTTGGTCGCATTAGTTTTAAATATCTCAACACTCTCTACCATTATAACATTGTAAGAGGGTTTCCACATCTTAAAAAGGGTACAGACATATGTCAACATTACTTAGCAGACAAACAACATAGAGCTCCATTTCATAAAAGTACATATTAGGCCCATGGAAAACTTGATCTAGTTCATATCAATATGTGTGGATTGATGACACCTAGTCATGCTAGATTTGAGTACTTCATGGTTTTTGTTAATGATTTTTTAAAAAAAAATGTGGGTTTACTATCTAAATGGAAAGAGTCAATCCTTTGAAACTTTTATAAATTTCAAAGTTTTTGAAAGAAAGATTGGTAGGAAAATCAAAACCCTTTGCTCAGATCATGGAGGGAATTCACCAGTAATGAATTCAAAGTGTCTTTGACAATAAATGACATTCATTGTCAAATATCACCTCCACATACACCTCAAAAACATTATTTATAAATAGATGAATTATACTATTATGGAAATGATATGATGTATGCTACATGATTCAAGCTTGACAAAGGCATTTTTGGCAGAACCAGTTAAAACCATAATATATCTACTCAATATAATTCCCACTACAACTCTTAATAGGGTAACACCACATGAAGCATGGTCAGGGCACAAGCTATCTATATCACATCTTTGAGTTTTTAGATGCAAATCAAGTATGCACAATCCTAAAAAGGAGAGGAATAAACTTGACATGAAAACAAAAAAGTATGTCTTCTTAGGGTACGATGAACAATTGCTTTCCCATAGACTCATGGATCTAGAAACCAGGAAAATATACACTAGCAGGGATGTTGAGGTTTTTGAAAAGATAGAAGCTTAAGTTACTTTTATAGGCTCACTTGGTAAACCAATCAATCCATAGAAAATTAAAAATATGGAAATCCCCCAAAAAAAGATAGTAATAATGATGGGAATAATGGTGTAGCTCCACCACCCATATAGACCACTAAACATATGCCTAAATGATATACAAGTATAATAATATATGCTAAACTAGATGGTGTTCTAGACACATACACCACTAGACCAAGGACTTGTAGTATGGCTCATGGAGAGGTCATTTTGGCCTTAATGAGTATAGTTGTTGAATCTATTAAGTAATATATAGTTTAGGAAGCCCTACAGTCAAAGCCTTAGAAATATGCCACTGATGTAGAATACAACTCAGTAATGAAGAACAAAACATGGTAGTTTTTAGACCTTCCACTAGGGAAGAAGCCAATTATATGCAAGTGGATTTTTAAAACAAAGCAAAAAAGTAGATAAAAGTCTTGAAAAGCACAAGGCAAGGTTGGATATAAAGGGGTGTGCTTATAAAATAGGCATCAACTATGAAGAGATGTTTACTCCCAAAACTAAAATCAAAATAGCTAGGATGATTTTTTCTCTAGCTACATAATTTGGTTGGAAAGTCCATTAAATGGATGTAAAAAGTCCCTTTCTTAATGGAGACTTACGAGAAGAAGTCTACATGACTCAACTAGAAGGTTTTATCATCCCAGGAAAAGAATATAAAATTTATAGACTTATGAAATCATTGTATGGTCTTAAGTAAGCTCCCAAGGCATGGTATATCAAAATCGATGAGCATCTATTGAAACATGTATTCAAAAGGAGTCCATATGATCCCAATCTCTACCTCAAACATCAAGGAGGAGATTATAATTATTTTTGTATATGTCAATGATATAGTCATCATTGGAAGTTTAGTGAAGATAATTGAGTCAATAAATAAAGATCTAAATTAATTATTCAACATTATAGATCTCTAGTTTATGCATTATTGTCTTGGTTTGAAAGTTTGGTAGAGAGAAAATCACATATTTGTATCTCAACTCAAATATGTTAGGATAATTCTTAAGAAGTTTTGCATGATAGATTGCAAACTAATTACTACACCAATGGAGACAAGACTTCAGCTATCTCAAAGATCCATCACCATAGGTAAATACAAATCTATATCGACAATTGATAGGGAGTCTCATTTACCTAAATTATACTATGCCAGGCATCAATGATGTTGTTAGTTATATTTCATGGTTCATGTAAGAACCCAAAGTCAACGATTGAAAATTAGAAAAGTAAGTATTGAGAGAGATTAGAGGTACCATGGATTTTAGCCTTGAATACAAGAATAATGATCATTTATTATTGACAGGATATTCAAATTTAGATCATGTAGGTAACATTGATGACAAAAAAATCACTTCAAGATTTGTATTGTTTTTGGGATATGGAGTGATATCATGGGGGAGAAAGAAGTAAACTTGTGTTTCAAGTTCTTTCATAGAATCATAATATCACATAGTAGGAGAAGCTATATGTGAAGTGATTTGGATTAGACATATACTTGAAGCATTTGGAATACCAAAGAATCATTTATGCAGATAATGGAGTAGTGAATTTGTTCACAATCCTATATTTCATGAATCTAAACACATTAAGGTACAAGTAAATTTCATTCGTGAACATGTTTAGAACAAAAACATCTAGTTCGAATATTTATTGATAGATCAATAATGTGCATATGTTTTTGCTAAAGCACTTGCATGGTAAAAATTAGAGGCATTCAAAGAATTTATATCTTGTTCACTTGAGACAATGTTGAATTAAGGGGGGAATATTATGTGGATTAATTCACCATTAGTAAATATATTCTAATTAGTAGTGTTTTGATAGAATTTTAGATTATTAAAACTTTATTTAAGCATATTATAAATCTCAAAGGTTTGTTGTTAGCCACCCTACTTTGTAGGGACAATAGGATAATGCCATCCCTAGTATGTATGGAATTTTTATCATATATTTATGCATAAAAAAACTCTGTAACATCATGGAAGTTGATTTAATAAAAATCACTTAGTTCATTCCTAATAACTATCACTATTGGCCATGAGTTAGTTTGTATTTCATAATTTTTATTTCCACAATCCTAACCCATATTTATTTATTTTAATAACTAAAGTGTTATCCAATTTATCAAAACATAATGGAGCACCAGCACATGAAACAAATTTATACCCACATACATTATATTCATTAATTATTATAGGACAAGTTTTTTGATCTTAACTTTTGATAAATAAATGATTAGGCTAAAAAAATCTTCACAAAACCCTTACTTGAGGCTTGATTTGTTCCACTCAAGCAACTTTTGGGAGTGAAGGAAGGTGTCATCAATGGGAGATAGTTCATTGGTTCCTTCATCCTTCCCTTAATTGAAGTGCTTTTTAAGGGGGATGTTAGGGTATTTATTTACTCATAAGTTATTGTATGGTTTTAATATTTATGTGTAATAATAATTTTAAATTCATAGGTAGGAACTAATTAGTGCATACTTTACCACAACCTATTATTAGATAATAGTTTCAATTAATTAAATACTTAATTGACTTCCACTAAAATAGCTTTATATTATTATCTTTATAAAAAATCTCCAAAACCTAAATATTAATCTTAGATACTCTCTTATCTATATAATAACATAGAAGGATAGTGGGTAAGACACATTCTAGATGAGTGTTATTGTTATACTAGAAGATTTATGCCAGTGCTCTTAATCTAAAGAGGTAGCTATGTGACTTGGATAAATCTATGTTATATTATTTTTAAGATTTCATAGATTTATTTATGCATTTATTGCATGTGTTTTTATTATTTTAGCTAACATGATTCTAGACCCTATTCATATGTTTTAATATGATATTAAAGCTATAGAAGCTTCACCTCAATTTTCATCCAAATTTAAATATTGGATCTAATTTTTTTATTTTTATCTAAATATTTGACACTCTTTTCACTTTATAATTTCTTTTTTTTACATTTCATGGTTTAAGCATAAATTTAACAGTACATACTAAAAATAATCAATCTCATGCTCTGACTTCACCCTTATGGCATCTTAGTTGATAAAACATTGGTGATCATAGTGAGTTAATAAGGCTTGAAATACATTTATTTCATATATATCCCCTATGTTATAACTATGTGTTAGCAATTGTAAAACTCACGAGAGCTTTTGTTATGGTAAAGTCATTATCAATTTTACTTAATTTGTGGTGTGATGGGCACTGCCTCAATACTTAATCCATTAGAGAACATTCTATATGTATTTTATCTTCCTTGTACCTAATTATATATATGAAACACCTAGGATCTTTATTTTTATTAATAGTAAGCCTCTTGGTCATTTGATTCTATGGTGCATTAGTAAGCGGTTACCTTGGGGAAGTTACTCTCTACATACATCAAAGATGGAATAATGTGGTTATATAATGGTGGAAAAATGTATATTTAGTTCATTAAGGACCTATTCACTATTTAAAATAATAAATTAACTCATCATAGAGACTAAAAATCAAACATAACTCAACATATAATTTTAAAAAATAACTTTGGTTACATTTGGTAGATTTGCACTATTGTAATGTTATTTGTTTAGATTCATTCAACGTATTAATTATTTAAAATTAGTTACAAAATTACCTATTTAAAAATTATAGAGGGGTTTTTATTTCAAAAAATTATAGATATTTTTCATTCTTGAAAATTACAAATAATAATAGTTTCATAAAATTACAATGAAAAGGCATAGTAGAGGCCAATTTTTGGCAAAAATTGGTTTCTCAACAAAAAAAGTAATATTTGCAGAAAAGACATAGACCAACACTTCCATGTTAATTAAAAAGAGTAATTTTTAATGGCCCATATAGTGATTAAACCATTTCTATTTTCTCATCAAGATGAAAATTTTATCGCGTATTTAACTTTTTTAGAAAAAAATTGCCTCCATTGTTTTTCACTTGTAGCCTTGGAAGTATTTTTTAGGTAAAAAATGAACATAGGGTGATTGCAAATTTTTTATTTCCTATTCAAGATGATAATTTAAATTTGTATTCAACTTATTCAAGATGATAATTTCAATGTGTATTCAACTCTTTTGGGGAAAAACTTACATACAAACCTTTTCGGAGAAAAAAATATATATACAAAAAACCACTTGTAGTCCTAAAAGTATTTTTTTGGGAAAAAATGTCCATAAGGAGATTACCCCATTTTTATTTCCTCATAAATATAATAATTTTAACATATATTTATAGAAACACATTTTTTAAATATTTTTTCATTACAAAAATGGGCTTTTTTTTGCACTCACATTTATATGCTCAAAATGATAGGAAAAAAGATAACCCTCTCAAGTTATAATTACTTCACATAGAAATAATAAATTATTGATGTGCTCCTTATAAAATGACATTACCAAATTTAAATTAATAAATAAATTTCACCTTTAAACTTTATCAAATGGAAAAAAATGACAAAGTTGTTTTGATAAAGCTATATGTATCCTTGGTCAATCGATATCACCTGAATTGAAGTTTCAATTTTAAGTCATCATGGAAACTTATAAATTATAGAATACCTTAGAGGAAATATTTTGAAAGCATATTAATATGAGGGAATGATAGCTATAAACAAATATCAATATGTTCATCCATATAACTTTCCTCACATTTTAGACATCATCACTCAAGTCAAGTTCTTTAGAATTCTATTTGTTGACAATGGTGAACCCAAGACTAATGAAAATCCCATAATGATTATTTTGTCTAAATTGGGTTGTCCTTACTCGATTTCATTTTAAAAAAAAATACACACAACAAAACTCTATGGGCTCTACATATGTGGCACTAAATTTTAACTAGGTCTATGAGAAACTTTAGAGAGAATAGAAAACATACTTTTTATTGGGGAAATCTAGCCTAAAGTTACCAAGTATTTGGTGTTAGTGGTCAGTGATACTAATGTAACATCACAACCCAAATCTGGAAAAGGAAAAGGCCATACCAAAAAATAAAAAGAAAATCCTAAGCTTAAAGGTAATTAATCAATGCAACAAAATCATTCCCCAAGTCAAAACAAAAGAAAAGGGAAAGTAAATGAAAACATTGAAAATTAGTGTCTTTACTGGAGTATGAAACCATGTCATGTAGAACATCAGTGTTTTAATAAAATGGAATAATTAGAAGAAAAGATGAAAAAATGCAACTCCCTCATGCTAAGACTGTAGAAACAATTTAGACAATAACAAAATCAGATGTGTTTAAATGAATTATGGATTTATGATCCTCTCAATTATGGCTCATGATGGATAATTTTTTGAAAATATTGACCAATGCCACATAATTTAAATTTTTGTGGGTAACTCTAGCACTATATTTGTTTAGGGAAAATGGGCAATTATGATGGATGTGGCATATTCAACAAAGTTCTTCATGTTTTAGACTTGTCTATGAACCTCCTATCCATATATAAAATCAAAATTTTAGGTGAAGTAAATAGATTTGAGTTAATGCCTAATGATTTTGTCATCATAAATATCATCATCCAGTTTGTTCTTATAGCCACTGGAAAGGTCGATTATCAAGTATGATTTTAAAATTTTGACAACTTTGTGTTCACTCAACCTTCACAAGTTATGATTTCACATTATAATGACTTAAGTAAATTTTAGAATGATCATTTTGGTCACCTTAACTATCTATTATTAAAAACCACAGTAAGTATAATAGGTTGTTGATTTGCCATAATTTTATTTTAAAAATGGAGTTTAGCCAGGTAGTGCACTTGGAAAAAAACACAAGGACCCATTTCACAAAGGCAAGTCCTTGAGGGTAAGTGATATATTATATTTGGTTCATAGTGAATTTATGTCATTTCCCAATGTTTATTTTCAAAAACATAAATACATGCTTACATTATTTATGATTTATATTCTAAAATTGGGTCTACTTGAAAAATAAAAGCAAAGTCTTTGAGCACTTCAAAAGTATCAAGACCCTTTTTAAAAACTTATCAAAGAGAAAAGTTTAACATCTCATAATAGATAATGGAGGATATTTTTTCAAAAATTAGATGTTTATCTTATCTGAACATGCAAACATTCAAATTTAGTATATTTTACTCTAAACCTCTCATCAAAATAAAAGTTATTTTTATCATGTGCATCAAGATATAATTATTGAATATCGTAGAATATGTCAAAATATGTGTCATTATAAGAATATATTTAACATTTAAATCGTGTATATAACATATGAGGCAAGGCCTAAAGTGTTGAATATAGATAAATTTATCAATGATACTAATTATAATAGTTTTAATAGAATAATCCTACATATTAGTTGGTGCATGATATGGATCGTGTCACTCATCAATATCAATAAGCTCAATAAATTCACAAACACAACAAGTGAAAATTAAAAAAATAAGGCCAAAGGCCACAGATAAAGGGCATGTTCAAATGTCACATGAGCAAATATTAGACACACAAGGCCAAGGGCCACAAATAATACAAATGTTCAAATGTCACACATATTAAACAAAGATCTCATAGAGATGTTAAAGTAATTTTCACATGATTTAAAAGGGCCCACATACCATAATCAAGAAATATTATGAATATTATGCAAAAAAGGAAACATCAAAGGAGCATAGGACAAAAAATATAGTCTACACCATGTTATGTAATGTGATCATTACCTATAAAATAGCATATACATGTATATAATCTAAGATAAAAATGTTATCAAGACATTTGTAACGAGTATATATCTCGACAAAATAGAAAATTTATAGAATGGTAACACCTAAAAATATATTAACCTGTGGATAAGATGCCTCCAACATGACATGGCCACTCAGTAGAAGCTAATCCACAATCTAATTCCATGTGATATTTGTATGGCATATTTAACACTCAAATATACCAATTAAATGCATGTGTGATATAAAAATATTATGCTATCTTCTAATCATGAGATAAATAACATATGACAATTATGTAAAATAGGTGTTTAATCATGTTGAAGTACTAATTTTGATTTTTTATAATATTTTGAATTTTTTTTTGAATTTTTTCATATTTTAATTTGTAATTTTTTGAATATTGAAACAAGAACAATAGATACTAGGAGATAACATGGGTTTAAAATTAGAAGAGAAGGAAAGAATATGAATAATCTGCAACATATGTTGAGGTAAAGTATGCATTTAATATGATGGCATAACCATACATTAGCAAGATTCCCCCACTATATATGTGAATTTTAGATGAAATTCATATAGGGGATAGGATAGAGATGTAGAGGAATGATTGTACATCCTTATCTCATCAAATCTAAATTGATAAAAGCATGTAACACACATATATTAAGCAATGGAGTACACAAAATAAGTTTGTCATGAATAATGGTGAAATGCAAATTAAAATTAATTACAATACATAAAAATAGATGAATTAAGAATTTTTTTGCTCAATTTTTTATTCGACTATGAAATAAAATATATAGTTAAGTATCAACAGGTTCATAACAGTAATGACAGTCGATGTTGAGTGTTTCTAATCAACATTGTCTATGATGGAAAAATATAGTCTACTATGTCTAGATTATAAAAATAACATGATAAATGAAAAAAGTGTCCATATTAGATCATTATTTTCAACTATTAATATTAGGAAAGTGAAAAATAAGAAACAAGATTCCAAAAAGACATAAAAATCTAAGGGCTATAAAATTGAACAAATCAATCACATGTGAAATGCAGGGGAATATCATGATGAAGTAATCAATAAGTTACATATATTAATTTTTTTTTAAATTATTATATTGACTATAATATCTATACAAGTATATGATGTTCATAATATTTTTCATAGGTGTTCCTTAATTTTGTAGCTAACTAATAGGATTGTCTACCCACTTATTCTATAATCACAAATAGATCCAAAATATTAGGTTTGAATTTTCATATATTTTCCTTATCGACATTTGTATCATTCTAATTTTATTTTAAAATAAACTATAACAAATTATAAGTAGGAAAGCTATGCAAAATATGTGACACTATGAGATTTAACCTATAGAAACTCAAGACAAGAAAACTCTAGTAGGTTGAGGTGCTTAATCTTCCTCATTCCACTATATCATTATCAATTACATGTTTGTTACCAATTAATGGCCTTTATGGATATAATTACAATTCATAGTTATCCAAATGCCTGCATAATTCTTAATACTTCATATAATTCTTATCACACAATTTAAAACATCTAAAAAATAACATCAACTAGGATAACAATGAAATACTAAACATGGGACTCAAAACTCACAACTACTCTATTGAACCCAATTTCCATTGAATGATTTGCCTTTCACAAAGGCTTATATCTATACACAAAATCAATATAAAGAGGTAAATAGATCATCTAGGAGATAGGATGAACCATTTAGAATCCAAAAAACAAGCTACATTTTCAACCATTATGTTTTTTAACTTAGGTCACATGATTCAAGGCCACTAGTTTTTTTTTGAAAATGCACACCGTTGTGTGTTTCTCTAAAAATACACAACACTAGCTCTATATAAGAATACTAAGATGTTATCAAAATGTATGAATCACTCTGAGACTTCCCCTAGCTCTAAAATCACTTAAATCACCCTTTTAACTAGTATTAGTCCATCAGTTTTCTTCAAGAAGTGTATTATAAGCATTTATTACATAGATGTGAAAAATGAAAGTAGTTAGCTCATATAGACAACATATTAGATTCAAAATTTAGATAATATCTTACAAATTAGGAGATTTTAATCCCAAAAAGCTTTATGAACTATTATCCTTATTTTTGATCAAAATTCAAAAATCTAAGAATGTCAAATCTTTAAATGACAAATAGTCAAACTAGGTCAAAAGTGGTCAAAGGTCAAGTTTTTATCAACCATTGAAGTCAAATTGAGAAAACTCAAAATATTTGTCAAAGTCTTGTTTGAGTTTGTAAAACCTACTAAGCAATATATCAAAGCCTTATAATTACTTGAACATGGTTTAGGTTCCCACGACTCATCAAGCATATGTCAGACCCTGAGATGTGTTTAAACACACATCCAATTCTGATAGGTGTTTGAACACTTATCAGATCTTGATCAATTGGTAAACAAGATATTGGATCCCAAGACCTATTTCAACATATATCATAACCTAATCATCATAAAATCACTTACTAGATCTTGATCAGTGAAAAAACACTCCTAGAAACTTGATGCCTATTCAGATACCTATCAGACTTTAATATCTTCTTACACACACCTGAACCCTCTACCATTACTCTTCATGTGCCTGAAATATTTATCCTTTGTAACATATTATTTGAACCCTTCTCATTTGGATCATCCTTACCCATTCAATCAAATTCCATAGTATCCTTCAATATTCCTCATTTCCTTTACAATTTTGGAGTTTTCATGGTCTTTAGCATTTTAGTCATTTTCAATTTTATATCATTTTCAAAATTAAACACAAAATAAGGGATAGGGTTTTATAGTTCTAGATATCAATGAATTTTCAGAACTTACAACCTTTTCAAACATCATCAAGTATTAGGTCTTATCAAACACCTATTAGACCTAGATATTTACGTGTGTACATCCCAGACAATAACTCTCTACATGTTTCTCCATCAGAATCTGAGTCATGCTAGATAAATTGTCAAGATCCAACATCTATATTTACACATCATAGATTTTGATTACCTTTATTTCAAAATGGATCTAAGATATCCAAGTATAAAAAGATCACAACATTTTTATGTTGTTACACATTTGAAATAGTTGGCAATGACAAAGGATCCAAAGAATTATCATTAAGATTCTAAGCATCTTGAATGGAAAAAAAATATGGTATAAGTACATCATTCTTTGAATATCAACAATTTGGACTTGGTTCCACAAGTTTTAAAAGGAAGAAAATCAGTGAGGTGTAAGTGTGTGTACCACACTAACAATGTTGTAGATGGGTAAATTGATAGATATAAAGCTAAACTTATATCAAAAGGTTTTCACATGTAGAATGTGTTAACTACCCTGAAACCTTTGCTATAGTTTCCAAGATGAATTTCATCAACTTAGTACTCTCCTTAGCTAAAACATAAGGATAGGAATCTCATCATGGACATCAAAAGTGTCTTCTTACATGGAGGTTGGCATGAAAAATATATATGTCCCAACCTCCCAACTCTGTAAGTAATGAGAACTCCATCTTCAGATTGAGAAAGTCCTTGTATGATTCAAAATAAAAAAATTTAAGCTTGGTATGAAAATATCAACATGTTATCAATAAATTATATCTTTATGAGTCCCTTTTACCCTACAATCTATACCAAGAAATTAGATGGGAAACTCTTCATTTTGGTCCTCTATGTCAACAACTTAATCATCATAGGGATTTCCACCAAGCATATTAATGATTTAAGATCTTGGATAATGAATTATTTTGAGATGAACGACTTGGGATTATTGCATTTTTCTCTTGGTCTTCATATTTCATAGTCTGAGAAATTATTTTTTATTAATCATTCCAAGTATGCTCAAGATATACTTCATTTCTTTAATATGAAAGACTGTAGTCCACACCAACTCCTTATCAAGATGAAATTGAGCTTCTTCCAACTATTTTTATCATGTAGTTGATGGTACACTCTACATGTAACTGGTGAGGATTATTTTGTTCTTGGCTCATAATCATCCTAATCTACCTTTTTTTTTGCCAATTTCACCTAATTGGTTCAATTCCACCTAAATTGACCCAATTTTTGTAAATTTTGTGAATTTGTTGAATGTGCCATAATTTTATTTGTTTTTGTTAATTTTCTCTACTTTTTTTTATTTGGCCTAATTTTTAGAGTTTTCCTTACATTTGTTGAGTTTACCCAAATTTTTATAATTTTCAATAAATTGACCTAGTTTTCAATTTTTTTCTAAATTTTAGTATTTTCCCCTAATTTTAATAATTTTATTTAAAATTTATAAATTTTCCCTATTCACTAATTTTTTGAATTACCCTTGAATTGACCTAGTTTTGGGAATTTCCCCCAAAATTGTTGAATTTTCCTTAATTTATGGAACTCCCACTAGTGTTACTATTTTTTTTTCTAATTTTTTGAATTTATAATAAATTCTCTCAAATTTTTCCTAATTTACCTTATTTTTTGAGTTTTTTGAATTTATCCTAATATTATCCTAATATTTAGAATTTTCATAAAATTTATTGAATTTCCCATAAATTTACTAAAATTTCATTAATTTTTCTTAATTTCCCACATATTTACTAATTTTATACAATTTTTTTCATTTTCCCTAAATTTGATGAATTGTATCTAATTTTTAAAAATGTCCCTAAATTTATAATTTTTTTGAATCATTCTTAATTTTTTTGGTTTTGCATTAAATATTTCTAATTTCCCTTATTTTTTTGAAGTTCTATAACTTTAGTATTCTTTTTGTTTCAATAATTTCCAATAGTTTTTAAAAATTTCCTTAACATTGTTAAATTTTTTCCATTTGTTTTTTTACTAATTTCACCTAATTTTTAGAATTAACCTTAAATATTTGTTTTTTCCTTAAATATTAAGTTTTTTGATATTTTTAGCTATTTTATTTCAAATTCTCCCTGCATTTCATATTTTTTATAGTTTTCCTTTAATTTTATTGTATTTTTTATTTTTTTGTAAGTTCTCTTCATTTTTATAAATTTTCCTTAGAGGTGGGTTTAGTTATGCAGTTATTAGCAGGAATCAAAGTGGAATTAGTATGTAAGTGAGCAATATGTAAAAAACAATTGTTGTGATAATGGGATCATTTGGAGGGATATCTTATCAAATATCTACATGTAAAAAATGATGATATATTTTCCAAATAATTAGGTGGACAATAATATGCTATTATGTAATACATGGAATTTGATTTGAAAGTTTATGCTTATCAGTCCCTACCAAGGCAGGGAACTATGGGAATTACTTGAGAAAATAATTGTTTTTCTCCAGACAATCAAATTTTTTGATAAGACACATTACTTTCACCATTCCAAAGTTTAACAACCAAATATTTAAGAATAATCCCTCATATGTTATTTTAGAATATTCCTTTCACAAAATTTTAATATTATTTAAAATGACATCAATACAGTGTATGAATTAATAAAATTTAATATTTAGAATCAATAATTATTATGAAAGTGACTCATATTCCAAATATTAAATGAGATTACAATGCACAACTTTTACATTTATATTTTTTATAGGTAAATATTTAATGAGTGTACACCAAATATTTATGAAATGGATACCTTGTTTTATTTTCAAAAATTTATAACAATTATAGAAGACTGTGTCAACTTGTTAACTATTTTTTATAATGATCAAAAAATTAGGCATAAATTGAAATACAAGAGTTTGATTTGTTACATCAATTTTGTCAATGAGAAAAAATTAGTTATGTAAAAAAATACATAGTAAATTGTAGCATTTGTTGAGGCAACTAATATAAATTACAAGATTTTGATTTCTATGATGGATTTTGAGTTTTATTTCTATTAGTTTTTGAGAAATTACGATTGAATTTGAATTTCTAAAATTCATTTTGGATTATTTATTTGACTAAGATTTTTTTAATCCTTTAGCTTCATGTAATAATCCTTTATTTCATCAATGTATTTAAGCCTCTAAACTCTAAATCTTTTAAGGGTTATTATTCTCTATAATAAGACTTTAGGATTAATAAGGGAACTAATTATACACCCATCACTAAATTAGCTTTTGCTTTGGAACATGATTATTTTGTGTGATTGTTATAGAGTGCCCTATCATAGAATGGGTGGAATCTGATTCCTAATTATCATACACTTATACTTCAACCTAATTTTCATCACCAAAGTTGGCAAAGTGGGGGGCATCCACATAGTTTCCATCTAGGGCTCTAAAATTGAATGGCAACCAATGTCATGTAATTGGGGCCAAATTTGGCATAGAAATAGCTACTTGAATAGGTAGATAATCTCCTTTCAAGTTACCACAAGTGATGGGAAGAAAATGACCTCTTACAACATGGCTCCTAAAAATTGGTGATTCGGTCAAACTTTTAGCAATGCTCAAATACACTAATATATTTTTTATGGTGTTCATAACCCCTAACTTCTTATTCTTTTAGAATTTTCACCTCAAACCATTAAAAATTTGACGAGACACAGATTATAGCATACCTGTGCAATCATATAGGTACATAATTTTCATTGTCTCCTACTTTACCAAAATTTGACATTGCAAGCTAGTTGAGAGATAAAATCATATTCAAGGCACAATTTAAATCTAGTGCTCTATAAACTATCTATATCATTCATTATACTAAAATATTGATATATCACACATTTAATTTGATTTGGACAGTCATGCATTTCATTTCCCAACTATCATCACTCTTCATTACATTAACAATGTTATTTTATTATTGTTTCTTTGTTGATTTCTATGCCAACCATTATTTTAGAAATAAAAGAAAACATAATAATAAATTATATCATTAGTGTAATTATAGTGATGGAAATTATTTATTAATTATGTGAAATTCTTGTGAAAATATTATTACATTTATAGTATTATGAGCTAGATGATTTATTTATTAGAAACATTTTTTAGTATAATTGACCAAAATAAATATCATATGTCAATAAAATTATCTTATCTATATCATTCTTGTAATTTCATTACACATTTTCATTTTTTCCTCTTACCAATTATTTATTATATGAATAAATATTATTGCATTGTCATTGAAACATAATGCATGTTGTGATTATTTCACATTAATTTTTCATTCTAAATCATATTTGAATTTTGATATGGACAAGAAATTATATCAATTTTAAATGTATATTTCATGTTTTTTTAATTCATTTACAAGGAATGTAACAAACCAATTGAAACCCTTCAACTACCACATAGTGTAACTCTACATTGAACCTATTTTCAAGAAGAAAGTAGCTATGCCTATATCCATTACCTTATTTTCAATATTTAAACTTCTAAAAATACCAATCTAAAATGATTATTTTTAGGTCCACTATTGAAAACATTACTATCTACATTAACACAAATTTCACATGAAGACTACATAAATGACAAAATTGCTACTATCTTCATCCTCAAAAAATTATCTATTGAAGACAAATTTTAACTTAACCACCAAAAATAAATTATAAATACTGAAATAAAAAATTATAATAAAAGTATCTCAAAACATTACCTACCAAATTAAAACCCACCATTTATTTTTTAAAATATTCCAAAATATATGCATAAAAATCATATATCCACACCTTACTAATAATTACAATATGTTTTTTAATTTTTGTAAGGTGTTTCTAAATGCTTCATCTATGTGATATATTTCACAATTACTTATACATTACATCAAAACATGGCTAATGTAAATTTACAGAACCAACGAATCAGATCAAATTGAAATTCAACTCTATGACTAATTTTAATTTGGTTTTATGCCAATTAGGAATTGATATCCACTTATTTGAAAATTATGTATTGAAAAATGAAATGAATTTATATATAAATGAATTTTTTTACCACATATGAATATCAAATATCATGATGTTAGTGACAATTTCTTGAAATTGCAATTGTACATATAAATGACTTTTATTACTACATCTGAATATCAAATATCATGATGTTATTAACAAGTCATTTAGATAGGCTAATAATTATTCTCACAAATATTATGGAGATCCATTATTTCAATGAAGTGTTATAATCCTTTATTTTTAATAATTATCAACTTGATCATTTGTACCAATGTAAATGTGATTCAATGCCACTTCATTACATTATTTAGATATCATGAAATATAGACAACATGAATATCTAATAAAACCATGTAATTTTTTGTAATAGATTGAATAGGCTTATTTTAGTGGCAAAATATTTTCCATTTATGAATAAATCATTACCACTTTCTTCCACTTTATTTGGTAATTACTTCATCAACTACCCTATTTCAAGACTAGAAATAAAATTGAACATCATAAACCCATAATAATATTATTACTAAAGGTAGGGACTAGTTGCTACATGGACCATATCTTCATGTGGAGAAAATAAGTGATTTTATAGTCCAAAAACATCATAGTGACTAGGTATGCTTTAATTAATCAGGTTTTCATTTTCTATTTCTTCTAGTCAATAGTCATTATCATGGAATTTTCCATGTATTTGTATTTGGTTTGAATTTAAATTGTATATGGTTTGAATTTAAATTGTATATGGTTTGAATTTAACTAGGGGTGGTATCATTTTCTAATTATATCAAATGTTAAAATTAATTAAAAAAAATCTTTCATATTTTACATATTATATACACTTTTAAAATAAACATTGAAATTAACAAAAATCCATCATAATTTACATATTATATACACCTAAGAAAGAATAACTAATTTTCAAATCCCTTACTAATGATGCATGACCAAAGAAAAAAGTATAAGGAAACCCTTTCATTCATGCTAGGGGTGGGTCACATGTATTCAAAAGTAGATCATTAGGTAGTAGAGAAGGATATTTGGAAGTCTAGTGAATGGTTAGGGTTTTTAGTTGAAGACAAAATAGTTGGATCAGGGGGTAGAAATCAAGCTAAATATTTGGAGGTTATGGAATATTTTGTGTGGGTGAAGGATTTGGAGGTTACATAGATGTTATTAATCAGTGCAAAGTATCTCCCTCTAACTACTAATCATGTTTTGAAAGTGAGAAGGTATGGAGGTCAAGCAAAAGAAGGTCTTGGTGGTTTGACACTCTGTTTAAGGGATGAGATCAAGGTTGGTGATGATAAAAAACTTTTGTGGGATTCAACTGAGATTTATTAGAATATTTATTTCCTAGAGGAGTGAGCTCTTATAGGTAAATTCACAAGGAAATGAAAATTAATTGGGGAGCTTAAATTTTGGGTAGAGGATCAATGGGGGAAGGAAACTGAGGTTAGATTCTTACCTAAAGGTTTCTTCATTATCATCTTTCCAAATATTAAATTGAAGATAAAGGTTATTAACCAACCTTTTGGTTCATGAGAGGTGTGGGTCTCTAGATTTAGCAATGGAAATGTAATTTTTATATCATTTTGATGTAATAAGGTAGTTATCCAGTCTGGATGAGGTTGTATGGTCTTCCCTTAGAGTATTCAAGTTTTGAATACCTTTTGGCCCTAGGTAATCTATTAGTATCTTTTTTAGAGATTGATTCAATAACTAAGAAGGGAGTTTTGTCTTATAATGTGATAATTAGGGTTTTATTGGATCTTGATTTAGTTATTCCAAAAAATATTCTTATCAAAACTCAAGGGTATCCTTGGTCCCAATCAGTTAATATAGAAAAAAACATTGTAGATGTTTCAAATGTAGATGCACAAGACATACTTAGAATTTTTATAAGTTGGTATTGATGGTTTCTTTATCAAGCATGGGATATGAGTCACACATTTGAAAAATGGTTACAACTTCATCCAGAGCCTTTTGCCTCCATAATTATGGTAAGTACTAGTCTTTGTTGGTTGAAAAATGATTGGCTAAGAAAGGAAAGAATGTGGATATGGATTTGGCCCTAAATTTTGTTATTTTGGTTCCATCCTCTTTAAAGTTAGATGTTTATTAGGGATTAAGAGGGGTTAGAACCTAACTTAATGGTTCAAAATGTCTCTTCTCATAAAATATCAAAAAATGAGGATCTTCTTGATAAGAATGATAAGGTAGATGAGATTTATCCTTCCTCCTCATGGAAAGGATGTGATTTTACATCTAAATAGTCTCATGCTATTTGTTCTATTATTTAGATCTCTTCTCAAGTTTCAAGGTTCCTTAATGTTGGCTTGACTCCCAAGTCAAATATTCTAGCCGAGGATCCTAACATTAAGGAAATAGTGAATGGTTTAAATTTGGAGGATGAATATTTAGATGAAGAGTTAAATTATAGGGAGGTCTTATATATTTATCAATCTTTGAGTTCTCTTCAAACTCCAAATTGTGGTAAAGATAATAAGTGAGGGTAAAAATCCACTAAGGAGCAAGTAGTTAGGGAAGTTTCAGTGGGTAAGTAATCTCTCAAAAAAAATTGGTCCTGATAAGCATGAGGTGTAAATACTCCCTCAGTCCTCATGAAGCTTTTATCTTCAACTGTTATGGGTCTTAATTCCCCTTAAAAAATATGCTTAGTAAATCATCTATTCTTTTCTAAAAATCTTGATGTGGTTTTGATTTAAGAAACTAAGTTGAGTTTATCAAAAGCCATTAGTTTGATGGAGTTAAGCTGGAAGAGATGGAGTAGCTCCTTTATTGAAGCACTTTAGGCTTTAGGTGGTTTGTGTTAGGAACTTGGAGTACAATTGATTACTTTTGTATAAGTAACTAAACACGAAATTGAACCAGAAGTAATAAGTAACTAGAAATACGAAATAGAAAATAAGAGGAGAGATGAGAAATAACCAATCTCTATTAAACTCTTTCAAAATACAATGATGAAATTTCACTCTTCCCACACCTCTTGGGTGTACAGTATTTCTCTCAAGAGTTCTCTCTCTCAATCAATTACAATCAACTCAATAATCGAGTTATTATTCCCTTGCTTCAGCTGATCTTCTTGATCTTGCACCTTGCAGATCTAATTGACCTTGCTTACTTGCTTACTTACAATACATGCCCCCATGGGTCTCTTAAATAGGATCCAAGGCATACAATAATTAGAAAAATAGACTCAAGACTAAAATTAGTCTCTACATGCAAACACTCTGTCCTCCTAAAATTAGAACAAATCTAAATTTGGAAATGCATGCAAACGCACACACACAGGTGACTGATGCCGGTCACTATCGGTATGCATATGACCAATGTCGACCAATCCCTGATTGATGTCAGTCAGTTCTAACCCATGTCTGACCAATGTCGGTGATACTACTGATGCCAATCAACTGTGTAACCCAACAACCTCTATATTTGCTCATCTAGTTAAGCTTTTAGCTCCACAACTCAATAATCTCCCACTTGGAGATAAACAGTTGCACCTATACCTATATAACAACATCCTCTAGCTTGTTTCTCCATCTTCAAGTTCAATCTTGAAGACCAACAAAAGTTGAATGAAGATTCAACTTCTCCTTTGTTACCGGCTTTGTTAACATATCTGCAGGGTTCTTATTTGTATGGATCTTTTCCAGCTTCAACTGTCCATCCTCCAATACCTATCTAATGAAGTGGTACCTAAGCTGTATATGTTTGGTTCTTGAATGAAAGGCTAAATTCTTTGCCAAATGAATTGCACTTTGACTATCACTGTACAATCTGCAACTCTCTTGCTCCTTTCCCAACTCTTCCATGAACCGTGTCATCTATATCATTTCTTTGCTAGCCTCTGTGACTGCAATGTACTCTACCTCTATAGTAGACAGGGCAACAACCTTCTGCAACTTTGAAATCCAGCTAACCGCCATTCCACCAATAGTGAACACATATCATGTTGTGCTTCTCCTGCCATCCAAGTCACATGCCATATCTGAATCTACATACCCATGTAGAGAAGTGTTTGACCCTCCATAGCATAAATGCCTACTCCTGGTCCCTCTCAAATATCTGAGAATTCACTGAACTACTTTCCAGTGTTCCTTTCTTGGATTGGCCATAAACTTGCTGACAACTCCCACTGCTTGGGCAATATCAGGTCTAGTATATACCATTGCATACATTAAGCTCCCAACTACTGAAGCATATGGAAGTTTGCTCATGTACTCAACCTCATCATGTGATTTAGGACACTGTTCTTTGCTCAACTTGAAGTGTCTATCCATAGGTTTGCTTACTGATTTTGCATTCTGCATATAGAACCTCTTGAGATAAAATCAAACTATGATTTTTATTATCTCTCTTAATACTCATGCCAAGGATTTTATTTGCTGCTCCTAAATCCTTCATGGAAAATGTGTGAGCTAATTTTACCTTTAGCTCAGTAATTTCTTGCATGTGTGAACTTGCAACAAGCATATCATCTACATACAGTAATAGGATAATATAATTATCATTATCTAATCTATTAAAATAAACACAATGGTCAGATTGACATTTACTAAAGCCATGCTCTGTCATAAACCTGTCAAACCTCAAATACCATTGTCTAAGAGCTTGCTTAAGACCATATAAGCTTTTCTTCAACCTGCACACAAGTTTCTCCTTACCTTTGACCTGAAAACCTTCCGGCTGATCCATATATATCTCTTCATCCAAATCTCCATGAAGAAATGATGTCTTAACATCAAGCTGCTCAAGGTGCAAATCCTCAATAGCAACTAAAGACAACACAGTCTAAATAGAATTCATCTTTACTAAAAGAGAAAAGATTTCACCAAATTCAATACCTGGTTTCTGTGCAAGTCCCTTTACTACCAACCTGGCCTTATGTCTCATTTGTCCATTCACTCCTTCCTTTAACCTATATACCCATTTGTTTTTTAGTGCTTTCTTTTTGGCTGGAAACTAACCAAATCCCATGTTTGGTTCTTTTCCAAGGAATCAATTTCGTCATTCATGCCATGCTCCAACTGTTTCCTGGATTCTACCTGCATTACCTCATCACAACTTTCTAGTTCTCTACCATCAGTGAGCAACACATAGTATAAATAAGGGGAATAATGAATTGGAGGTTTACTTACCCTTTCAGTCCTCCTTATGGGTGTTTGAGACTCATTTATAGCTTGTTGTTTGCCCAAATTCTTTATCAGTGACCGATCTTGGTCAACTCTCAGTCTACACCTGACTGACGTCGGTTCCACCTGACCGACCTAACTGACATTAGTTACTGTTTGACCAACGTCGATTCTTGCTTGACCGCCAACATCAGTTATCTGACCGACGTCAATCTCTATGTTTTCCTGTGAGTGATGATTTTTACCTGCAAGCTCATTTTGGATCATTACCTCATCCAAATCAAGATTGCCCTACTCAGAATTATTCAGCGTCTTGAGCTGATCACTGTACATCACCTTCTCATTGAAAACTATATCACGGCTTCTAATAATTTTGTTAGTTTCTAAATTCTACAACCGAAATCTGAAATCTCCAAAACCATAACCAATGAAAGTGCACCGCATAGATTTAACATCCAGCTTCTTTCTATTTTCTTTATCAATGTGCAAAAAAGCTTTAAAACCAAAAACTCTGAGAAATGAAAGATCTACCTTTTTACCTGTCCAAGCCTCTTCTGGAATTCCACCATCCAGAGCAATAGAAGATCCTCTGTTAATTAGGTAAATCATAGTATCTACAGCTTCTGCCCAAAAATTTAAGAGCAAATCAACATGCAACCTCATACTTTGTGCACACTCCATTATTGTTCTATTCATCCTTTTAGCAACTCCATTTTGCTGAGGTGTCCTTAGAATTGTCCTTTCCCTACGTATTCCACTCATAGAATAGTAACTATTGAATTTATTGCTGCAGTACTCACCACCATTGTCAAATCTAAGGCACTTCAATCTCAAACCTGTTTCATTCTCAACCAAATCTTTCCATTTCTTAAATGTGTCAAAAACATCATATTTTCTCTTTATGCAATAAACCCATACCTTTCTTGTAGCATCATCAATGAAAAAAACATAATACTGTGATCCTCCAATAGAAGCTACCTGACTTGGTCCCCACATGTCTGTGTGAACAAGCTCCAACTTGTGCTCCTTCTTTGTTGACCCAGTCTTGAGAAACCTCACTTTCTTTTGTTTCCCAAAAATACAGTGCTCACAGAAATCTAGATCCATGCTTTTCAAATCTAAAAGATTACCTTTTGACTTAAGACCATTCATTCCCTTCTCACTTATGTGACCAAGCCTATAGTGCCACATCTTTGCATCTACATCTGAAGTAGATAAACCAAAAGGAGAATAATCAGTAATACAAGTAGATAGATAAAGTGTACCCACTCTCTTACCTCTTGCTAATACCAGTGCACCCTTGGAAACTTTCCAAGATTCCGTTGTGAGAGTTACTGTGAAACCCTCATCACCCAACTTTCCTGCAGAAATCAGATTCCTCTTCAGGATGGGTACATGCATGACATCCTTCAACACCCATGTGTTGCCATTCTGCAATTTTAGCTACACTTTTTATTTTCCAACAATTTTACAAGGCTCACCATCCCCTAAATAAACTTTTCCAAAATCTCCATGGACATAATCATTGAAAAATTCTCTATTTGGGGTTGCATGGAAAGAAGCACCAGAATATAAAACCCATGATTCTACTTGACTATCCAAAGAAAATATAAGAGCATCCTGTGCAACAACACCTGCAACATTTGCTTCCTTATTACCTTCATGCTGATTTTCTTTGTTATCCTTCAACCAACAGTCTTTCTTTGCATGCCCTTTCTTTCCACAATTCCAACAAGTTATTTTTCCATTTCTGGATTTGGATCTCCTCCCAATCTTTGACCTTGATTTCCCTTGCTTGCCCTTCTCTCTTTACCTTCCCCTGCTTTCAACACTTAAATAATTACCTGTTGTTTCCCCTGTGCTTTTCCTTCAAATTTCTTCATTCAATATTACACTAACAACATCATCAACTTTCAAGATATTTGAAGCAGATGCAGTATTGCTAACTACCATTACCAAGCTATGCCAATTTTTAGGTAAAAAGCATAAGATTAAGAGAGCCTTAATTTCATCATCAAAAACTATTTTGACTGAATTTAACTGATTTACAATTTCATGGAAATCATTAAGATGACTATATACAGATCCACCTTCCTGCATTTGCAAACTAAATAATTGCTTCATAAGATATACCTTATTCAAAGCTGAGGGTTTTTCATATAAGTTTTCCAGAGTATCCATTAACTTTACCGTTGTCTTTGCCTATGATAAATTAGAAATCACAGAAGATGCCAGGCTCAACCTTATAGATCCAAGAGCCTTTCTATCAAGAACATTTCATTCTTCATCTTGCATATCTGTGGGCTTACTTGAAACCCCACCCAATGGTAAAAATAGATCTTTCTGATATAGATAATCTTCTATCTGCATTCTCCATAATTGATAATTCTTGCCATTGAATTTTTCCATTCTTAGTTTACTTTCTTCTGCCATTGCTTTGCCCCCATTCAATTAAAAACCCCTGTGAGTGAATCCTGTAATCAACAAAACACTAACCCGCTCTACCACTTGTTAGTGATCCTAGCTCTGATACCAGCTGTTAGGAACTTGGAGTATAATTGATTACTTTTGTATAAGCAACTAAACACGAAATTGAACTAGAAGTAATAAGTAACTAGAAATACGAAATAACAAATAAGAGGAGATATGAGAAACAACCAATCTCTATTAAAATCTTTCAGAATACTATGAAAAAATCTCACTCTTCCCACACCTCTTGGGTGTACAGTATTTCTCTCAAGATTTCTCTCTCTCAATCAATTACAATCAACTCAATAACTGAGTTGTTATTCCCTTGATTCAGCTAATCTTCTTGATCTTGCACCTTGCAGATCTAATTGACCTTGCTTACTTGCTTACTTACAATACATGCCCCCATGGGTCTCTTAAATAGGATCCAAGGCATACAATAATTAGAAAAATAGACTCAAGAATAAAATTAGTCTTTACATGCAAACACTCTGTCCTCCTAAAATTAGAACAAATCTAATTTTGGAAATGCATGCAAATGCACACACACAGGTGACCGATGCCGGTCACTGTCAGTCTACGTATGACCGATGTCGGCCGATCCCTGACTGATTTTGGTCGGTTCTGACCCATGTCTGACCAATGTCGGTGATACTACTGATGCTGATCAACTGTGTAACCTAGAAACCTCTGTATTTGCTCATCTAGTGAAGCTTTTAGCTCCACAACTCAACAGTTTGGTTATTATTTATGATCCTCCCAAAGTTCAAGTAGAAATGTTGGATGCTGGGATAAATTAGAAAATATGTAGAATCACAAATTTTAGGTCTTATTTGAGTTTCCTATTATGTAATGTATATGGACCAAATGATTCAACCCATAATTTTTTTTTTTGAATGAATTATCTACTCTTTTACCTAACTTTTTTAGCTTGAAGGTTGTTTTGGGTGGTGATGTTAATAACCTTTTATCACCTATGGATAAATAGGGTGGAAAGGCAAGCTTTGATCTTGTTAACTTGGACTCTGTTTATTTTTTTATAAGAATGAGCTAAGTGATATCTAGCCAAAGCAATAGTTTTTTACCTAGAATAACAAAACGACTAGCGATCAAAATATTGTTGAATGGTTGGATCATTTTTTGGTTTAATATAATTGGTGCTCTCAAAGCTAGATCTCAAAAAACTCTATCCTTCCCTTCTGAGGACTGGATCATCTCCCTCTAGAATTATATATTAATATAGATCATCCCCTGCTTCTCTATCCCTTCAAATTCCAAATATGTGGCTTTAGGATCCCTTTCTTCCTAGTCTTCTACAAGCGTGGTGGAAGAATTATGTTGTCTATCAGGGACTTTGATGTTTAGCATGGCCAAAAAGCTTCAATACATTAAAGTTTGTCTTCCTCAATGTAATCATAATTGTTTCAAAAATATTTTTTAGGAAAAGGTCTGTATTGAAGCAGATTTGTAAAATCTAAATTTGATGGTATTCAAGGAAATTATGAATAAATATTCCTATTTGGTAGAGACACACTTGATGGTTGAATATGAGAAAGTGTTATAGAGGGAATAAATATTTTGGAAATAAAAATTGATAACTGACTGGTTGAAAGAAGGTGACTAGATTTCTATTTTTTTCATAACTCAGTTAGAATTAAGTGTAATATTTATCGCATCTCAAACATACACTCTTGTGATGGTATGTAGTGGATAACCAAAATAAGATTTGTAGGGAGGATGTTAAATTATTTGAAAATCTACTTTATTATGATAAATATTTTAACCTTTAGGCTCAAAATGTTAATCTTGGTATATCTCTAGGTTGGTGTCTCCAAAATAGAATGTGAAATTATTTGCACCCTTCACATTTAAGGAGGTGCATTCAGTGGATTTTTCAATAGATAAAGATAAATCTCCTAGTATTGATGAGCTTCTTGTGGCCTTCTTTCAATCTTTCTGGAAGACAATGGGAGAAGATGTACTTAAAATGGTGGAAGATTTGAGAAGAAGAAAGAAGGTTATCCTAGACATAAATATTACTTTCATCTCTCTTTTTCATAATGGAGATTATTAAGAAAATTTTGGGGATTTTTGGCTTGTTTCATTATGAAACATGGATTATAATACCATTCCCAAAGTGATGGCGACAAGGCTCAAACCTATTTTGGATTCCTTGATCTCAGAAGAACAAGTTGGGTTTGTTCCAAGTAGGAACATTTAGGAAGGTATAATCATTGATCATGAAATTATTCATTATCTCTATTACACATAAGAAGGGAATGTTGATCAAATTAATTATCAATAAATCTTATGATAGATTAAATTATCACTTTATGATCAAAGTCTTAGAGAAATTTGACTTTGGGAAAGATTAGTGCGAATGGGTTTTTTGTTGTGTTTTTGGGCCAAAGTTTTCAATTTTGATCAAATGGTAATCCAAAAAGTATCTTTGATTCTTATATGGGTATCATACAAGGGGATCCTTTGTTCCCATTTATATTTATTTTTTGGCTAAAGCTCTGGGTTGCCTAGTGAATAAGGCAAAGGAGGTCTCTAGTTTACATGGAATTCAAGTCTCTAAAGGTCTAAAAAATATCACTCATCAACATTTTGTTGATGATAGTTTTCTCTATGGTCAAGATAATATACACCAAGATTAAGTCTTTAAGTCTATTCTCTCCATCTATGAGGTTGCTTCTGGTCAAATGGTAAATTTAATAAAATCATAATTTTTTCATCAACTATTTAGAATAAGAATAACAGGTGATTTCCTTGGTTTTGGGTTTCAATATTTTGAAAATTCCATTTAAATACCTTAGATTTATATATTTTTATGGTGGTTGTAAAGGTATTCATTGGGAAATCTTGATAAATTTATTTAAGGATCATTTATCTTCCTGAAAAGGAAGGTGTCTCTCTTTGTCTAGGTGTATTATTCTTATTAAATTAGTTTTGATTTTTCTTCCCATTTCTTATCTCTAAGTTTTGCAATCGTCAAGTCATGTGGTTAAGGTTTTGAATATAATAATGAAGGATTTTTTGTGGCAAGTTTCTCAAATTAAAAATAATATTCCCCTATTGAAGTGAGGGAGGATTTATAAAGTCAAGAAGATGGGAGGAGTGTGAGTGAAACACATACGTCTTCTAAATCAAGCTCTTGGAGCCAATCTTGTTTGGGGAATGATTTCAAAACCAAATTCTCTATGGTGTAAACTACTAATAAATAAATACCTACTTATGGATAACCCAGGGAGTATGATTTATATTATTAACCCCCCAAAAGGTTCACGCTTTTAGAATTTTTTATTAAATTATAAATATTTGATTTATGATCATATTTCTTAGACTATTAATAATGGTCATTTAGCAAGTTTTTTTAAGGACTCTTGGAATGGGAATAAAACATTGGTTGATCTTACTAGGCTGTGGCTAAATATATTCTCTCTATAGTTTGGGGTGTTTTGGTAGTGAATTACTTGGAATTACGATAGGAAGATGGTTTGTCTTCTTGGTCATGGAAGAATTTTGAGGATGTTGATATTCTAGAGGATTAGTGTGTTCATTTGAGGGAGTGTATAGAAAAGTGAAAAGTCTTCATAATTCCAAAAAGGATTCACTTCACTAGATTGAGGGTAAATCAGGTTTATATTCAAAGAGCCTTACTTATCAAATGGTTGAAGTAACAGATGATATGATGGGTTGGGAAAGATTCTTGTGTTCAAATAAGATAGGTCTTCAAAAAATAGGGGATTTTTCTTGGTTAGTAGTTCATAATCATATCCTAACTCAAGATTAATTAGCTAAAATTAATTTTTTTGGCCTTCCCCATTATAGCATTTATAAATCTGAGGAAGAAATAACACATCACCTAATTTATTATTACTCCTTTACTTTTTGGTGTTGGTCATGGATTTGTTATAATATTGAATGGTCTTGGGCTTGGCCTTCCTCATTGTTCAATGCCTTTTCTTCTTGGCCAATTGGGAATTGGAAAGAAATTGCTTTTTATATTTTGGAGAGTTAGTCTAACTATTTTGGTGGGGATAAATTGGAAGGAGATAAATAAATGAATTTATAAAGGTAAGGAAAGATATCTTCCTTAAATTTTAAAATAAATAGAGGTTTTTATCTCAGAGGTTGTTTCTTATTAGCTTAAACATAGAAATGGTGGTCTTTCGACATGGGATATGAGAATGTGTGCTAAATGGAGGGTCATTACTCGGCCACCCATTAATGGGTCAATAGTAAATTTAGGTAAAAGTAAAAGAAAATATAATGGTTCTTGGCTTCCCCCTCCTTTAGGGTGGTTTTAAATGAACTTTGATGGAGCCTCACGAGGTAATTTGGGTGCTTCTAGAGAAGGATGTCTAATAAGGGATTGTAGTGGCTCACTCATCAGGGTTATCTCTAAGAAGCTCTCAGATGTCATGAATAATGAAGTAAAAGAAAAGGTCTTGTCATAGGGCTTAAGATGGCTTTGCAATGTAATATTGAGAAGCTTTAGATAGAAGAAAAATCTCAAATCTTGATTTTTGCTCTAAAAGAGAAGTCTGTAACCTCTTTGAAATTGGAAAATATTTTGATTAAATCCTAGGAATGCCTAGAGAGCCTTTTATTATAGGATTTCAAACATTATTTTAGGGAAGTTAATTTAGTTGTAGATTTATTAGGAAATTATGATATAGACCAAAGGGAGGAAATAAGAATGGATAATCACTATCATCATGGGAGGTTATCATCAAGATTGCATCCATAAACTATGGTCTTTAATAACTATCCCCCATATGATTATCTCATATGCTTTTAATTAGTTTAATACTAACTCATTGGTTCGTGGAAAGGGGCAATCTATTATCATGGCTTTGTTTGGGTTTTTTGAGTTGGGAATAGGCCTTATTAATTAAGGAAATTAGTGGTGATAACTTAGCACAACTCCAAACATGAATTTATTCCTTGGCTTGTCTAGCATGTGTGAATCCCTATCTTGGCTACTGAATTAACAGAATGGAGAAAAAAATTATTTTGGATTTTGGGGTTATGGTAGTTGCAAGTGGTATCTCGATCAGAGATGTGGATGTTTAAAGGGATATTTTTTGAGAAAGAATAAATAATATCTTTTGGGCCCTAATAAAGGAGATTTTATTATCAATTTTATGTATTCTATGGGAAGATTATCTCCATATGATTCCTATAAGCAGATTGAATTCGGTGGTGTTAATAATGTTTACAAATAACATTCTGGTTCCTTTGCCTAATATGGAAGTGGTGGTTAAACTAGATGAGTATTTCATGGCTTTGAAACATCACCAAGGCTTGTTGGAGGATATTATCTTGGTGGACTCTAGCCCATTTCCTAAAATGCCATTCTCTAGTCCCGTTATCTATTTTTAGAGCTCTATAATCAAGATTTATTACTATCACATGGTTTGTGGAAGAAATTTAGAATAAGGTTTGTGATTATACATCTTTGGAAGGAAATTCAATGTATTTACCTCCCTTATCTCTAATCAAGAGTTGAATTCATGAGTTGGAGGTGTGGAAGGGTATCAGGGATAATAATGAGTAGGTGCAGGATGTTAAGTTTATTGCTAAGCTAGTGGTTCATGGCAAAGGAGTAATACCTCTTTAGATAGTTAGGGATATTCAATGGGTAGTGACCTCGATGATACATGGGAGGCTAGATAGTAATCATGCCATAACCTCTGTTGGTGGCATAAAACTCAAAATTTGGGGGTGAAGGATATGGTTTTATTTGTCAAGGACTCTTCAAATGCTAATGAATCCCTTGATGAAATGATGATATAGGTTATAAAGGAAGGTAACACTTGAATACTATGGGTTTTTGGGCTTTAGATACAATTTATTACATTTTTGTTTATTAATTTAGTTTGTTAGTAATGCTCATGGCCTACTTAGCCTATATGGTATCTAGTTATTTGTAGCATGTTTTTTATGGCTTGCCAGCTTGCTAGGTTTGCCTTAGTTATGATTGATATCTCAGATAAATATTTTTAAAATATTTGAGTTAACTATTTTTTATATACTTTGTAAATATATACACTAGGTAGGGGACCCGTTGGACCCCAGTACTTATAAAAAAATAGTAATAACTAAGATAAAGTATTATGTTATCACTTTAAAGAAAGTGTGTGTGTGTGTGTGTGTGTGTGTGTGTGTGTGTGTGTGTGTGTGTGTGTGTGTGTGTGTGGGGTTAACTTTATAATGATGAGGAATTGAGCTAGTAATTTATCAAACAAGAAAATTAGTATAATACAATATATATTTAATGTGTATTTTTTACACCTTAATAAATAATTTAATAATTAATATTTTCCATGTAATACTAGGGTATGATTAATATATTCTCCATTAAAAATCATTTTGATAAAATTTCAATCCAAAAAAATATTATTAAAATAAAATTAATTTAATTTGTGACATACACATGGATAATTTAGAAGTTTGATTTTTTAAATTTGGAAGTCTCATTTTTTTATTTTGATTTTTAAGAGATTAAATATGACATCCAAAAATGTTTGTGCTATTTATAAATTATATTTCTATTTTAAAATAATAAATAATTGGACTACACAAAAGTTATAAGGTTGAGTGTTAGATTGAAAGTTAAAATATCTATGTGTTAGATTCTCTAGTTTACCATAATGTTTTTATAAAAAAATTATTTTTACATTAAAATATAATACATAACTTTTAAAATATGTAAATTAGGTGTAAGTAAATCTTAAAAAAAAATTAAATATACTTTACAATTGTTTTTTTAAAAAAATTGTTGGAATAATACATGTAAGAAAGGGTTTATATATAATTTTTTAGTAGATCTAAAGACTTTTTTTTATCAAAACAAGTTCAAACGATATGTTTAACCATGAAAAATAGGTCAAAACAAAGAGGCTACCAAAAATAGTAATTAAGCCTAATAAAATGTGAACACTAGTTCATACATATTTTTAATAAAATATTTATTTTATAATAGTAATGCATGATAATAGGAGTTTAATAGATCTAGATATAGTCATTATAAACAGACATTGTGGCTTAGATCCAAAATCAATGCAAACAAAACCTAAAGAAAATGAGAGAGAAAAAATAAAGAGAAAAAAAAAACATGAGCAAATAAAAGGTTTCCCCAAAATAATGATTAGGCTTAATCAAATATAAACAATAAATCATAATAAATTGTAATAAAATATAACTTGTTATACAAATAAATGAAAAGAGGGGTCCAAGAAGAATATTGAATAATGTAGTAGATTTAGAGATAGTTGTTAAAACATATAATGTAGCATAGATCCAAAAAATCAAGGCAAACATAACTCTAAAAAATATAAGTGAATATATTTAAAAAACTAAGAAAAATTGGAGCAAACAAAATTTATCCCAAAAATAGTAATTATACCTAAAAAATTGTAATAACTAAATCATACCTATTTGTAATAAAATATAATTATCATATTAATAAATGATAAGATGGGTTTAAGAAGAATATTTTATTTTATAGTAGATCTTGAGACTATCATTAAAAATTTATACTGAAACATAAGTCCAAACAAAAATAAAAATAAAGAATGAATAGATAAATAACCAAGAAAATTGGGTTCAAACAAAAAGTTTCCTCCATTATCAATTACATCTAATCAAATATGAAAAATAGATCATACATATTTATAATAAAATATAACTTCTTGTCGAAATAAATGACAAGGGTTTAAAAAGAATATATTTATTTTGTAGCAGATATGGGGATAGTCAGGTAAAAATATATAGTGAAACATATGTCCAAACAACCAAGGCATACAAAAACTAAAAAATGAGTGAACAGATGAATAGCTGATAAAAATAAGAGAAAATAAAAACTCTCCCCAAAATAATTAGTCCTAATCAAATTTAAAAAATAGATCATACTTATTTGAAATAAAATATAACTTGTTCTAGTAATAAATGATAATGCAACAGATAAGCAAATCTTGAAAGAAAAAAGACTAGAATAAGACACAATATAATAAATGCTCTCCTTTACACTATACAAGTATCTCTCTAATCTCCAACACAACATCAAATCAAGATGATGGCACCACTTAAAAAGTATAGATCTAAAGAAATGCAACAGATCATAAAAAAAACCTTTAACATAATAGAGAGGAAAATAACATAGTCTAGATCTAGGAAAAGTAAATGCTAGATACTTCTAAACTTTACACAATAGATAAGACTGGATTCTATTTATTTCTAGTGCCAAACTTCTCAAGCAAATATAATGTAGTAGTGAAAATAATAACACAACTCAGATAAGACTCTACCAATGCCCTAGCACCTCAACTCATCTTGTTGGAAGACTTTAAATTTTAGCCAATTTTAGACAAGCACCACTCTTTCTCCAATACCTCCTCCATGTTTCAATGCCACTTCAGACTTCTATAATCAAGGATAAAATAGAACTTAATTCCACCTTCTCAAGCAGATCCAACGTCTAGTCAAGGGAGAGGATGCTAGTTTCAATTCACTATTTTCTTTCTCTCTTTAATGCCTCAGCACAATAGACACCTTTTTCTAATGCAGTAGTCTCAAATTCCAATGTGACCTTAGTAAAATACATATTTCTTCAAGGGAAATCAGTGCTTTACCTCCTCTCTCCTATGTTTCCTCTTTGCCTTCCCTTCAAAAATAAAAACCACATACTTTTTTTAAACCTTCAATAAAAGTGTCCAATCCATAAGAGCAAAAAATGATAAGAATATACAACAAGGAAAGAAGCAGCAAAAAGAAATTTTTTTGAAGAAAAATGTAATAATGCAAATGGATGCAACACCTCAAAGCTTTGGTACCATGTTAGAAATCATGAAAAAATATTCTAACCCAAGATGCAGAAGTGATAACACCAAAAATATCACACAATGAAGATACAGATAAATAATTATAAAAAATTATAAGTCATATGTTATTCAAAAATAAGATATCATAGTACCAAAAAAATCTTATATAAGTAAGCAAGGCAAAACATAGAACTAACCTAACTAACCAATATAGGATAAATCCTCCCATAGAACAAACTCACAAAAGGATGAAATAGTTATTTAATACACTAGAAAACATGAAAAATACATGAAATAAATACTCTTAACACTTTATGACAAATTTAAAACTTGAAAAAATACTGTAACTTAAAGAGAATTAAATAAAATTAATGAAAATTCAAAACTTAAGAGTCAATTTACAAAATTAAGGAAAATTTCAAAAATTTAAGAAAATTTTGAAAGTATAGGAAAAATTAAATAAATTTAGGGGAAATTCATTTTTTTTAAAAGAAAATTTAGTAGGTATTTGTAGATATATGTAAAATTATTAAAACAAAATGAATATTTAGATCAACAAAATTAGATAAATTTCTAAAAGGTAGGGCAACTCCGTAAAATTTTAAAAATAATAAAATTATAAAAAGTTAAAGATTTTTTTTAAAAAAAAAACTTAAAATTTTAGTATAAATATAAGAATTTAGGGAAAAAATCAAAAAATTTAGGGAAAATTATGAAATTAGGGAAGAATCAACAAATTTGGTAGAATATATAAAATCGAGATAAATTCAATAAATGTATGGGAAATTCAACAAATTTAGTAAAAATGCATAAAGTTAAGAGAAAAATTAAAGAAGTTATAGGGAAAATTTGATATTATTTTTTTAGCAAATTCAAAAAATCTAGAAACTTTTTAAAAATTAGAAATTTTTTTAAAAAATAGGGAAAATTAAGAAGAATTTGAAAAATTAGGTAAAATTAGTTTAAAAATAGAAAATATTTGAGAAAATTTGACAAATTAAAGGAAAATTATTAAAACTAGGGGTAATTATTAAAAATTATAGAATATTTTAAAAAATGGATTAAATTAGTAAAAATTATAAAATTTAAGAAAATTTTAATAAATATATAGAAATTTCAACAATTAGGTCAAATAATTTGTCACATCTAGATTTTTTGCTAAGCAAGATATTTATAATTGACACATTTGATTTAGTTATATTTTGACTAAGATTTGAGATATATGTTGTTATGGGACAATAGGGTATTGCTTAAGTTACATGATCATATTTCTATGAGTTAAATATCATTATATGTTTACTTTATAATTATGTTGATTTGTCATTTCAGTGATATTTTACTATGAATGTATATCATGACTTTTATAATCTAACTATTTGTTTTGTTATGAAGTTGGCATAGGAGAACTCATACTTTAGAACGTCATAGAGGGAGAGTGGAATATTTGAAGATGTTGTAGAATAATAGAGAAACTGATAAAAACTTTGCACATACCATAGTAGTTAGCACATATTAAAATGTATAATGAAATAGGTAACATGATGTATTTATTTCTGGTTGTAGTAAATAATTGATTTTATAATTTATTAGTATAGTTTAAATAGATTAATGAACTTCTTTTGTATAATTGGTATGTTTGATCATTAATGCTAGAAATATTATTAACATAATTAGATTTAAAATCTAGATTATTAGTTGATAAAATTGTCAGTAAAATTTTATGACAATAAAAGATGATTAATTAATTTTAAAAATTACGGATTTTTTTTTTTACTATACTCTAAAATTACCATTAAGAAGAAAAAACAAAGAAATATATATATATATATAAAATAAAACATAATCAAAATGAGGAAATGTATTAAATAAAATAGAATAAAACAAAATCCATAAAAAAATTGAAGTAATGAAAAATATTTAAATGAAAAAAAATGCTTTTTTCAAGCAAGTGAATAAAAGATGTAAGAGAGGCGCAAATCTGAAAGGAGGAGTCAGACGAAGAGAGAATTAAAGAAGGAAAAAAAAAAGCAACACAGAAGCATAGAGGGGAGACAAGTATCAAGAAGGATTTACTAGGTAGGCCATAATCTTGTGTAGCCCCTAAATTTTATGTGCAGTAAATTGTGTTTAATTCCGGAGCATATTCTTTATATATAAATAAAGAAACTTTATATGATTCGATCCTCAAACACTACCCTTGTAGATTTTATATGCGTAAGAGTTGTGGTTCATACCCTGCACCATATAGATTTCAGAACTGATCGCACGAGGCACTCTAAAATGACATGTCAACTAGTCGAATAACATATTATGTTATACAGTAAGCGTGAAAATTTAAATATTACATTTATCTATTACTATTATAATATTATAGCAGCGACTTGCCAAACATATATAGTAATTTTCAATAATATTAGCTCAGCAATTTAAGTAAGTATGAGTGCAACGACTTGCTACAAATGTGTATCAACCTGGGTTATGCTAAGTTATAGTGAGCCATAATAGAATACAGTGACTTAATTATGAGTGCATTAATTTATCTTTGTATGCAACGACTTAAATTATGAGTGCAGCAAATTTCTGTTTGTATGCCATGACTTAAATTATGAGTGCAACAAATTATATTTGTATGCAGTGACTTAAAATTGAGAATGTGGTGATTTGTAATTGTATTCAGCACATGGTAATATTATAACTTCGAATTGAATACTTAGGATTATGGAGGCGATCCGATACATGGGCTAATTTATAGTTTTTCATGGTAAAACTAAGAGAGGTGTCAATATATATTGAATAGTTCTAGATTTGGAACACTGGATTATTAACTCTTAATTGGCTAGTACTAAGGGGAGATTACCTATTTTTGGTATTAGGTAATAGAGAATATCTTATTATCAGTGGTGTAATATTGTAATATTATATCCGTGGAATCTCTATGTAATATAGTAAACTAATATCTTATAATTATATTAGTATGACATTCATCGATAGAATGATATTTATAAAATTTGGACACTAATGATAATCCTAGATATAATATTCACATATTTACTATTATGGATATTTTCATACTTTAAATTATCATGGTCATAAAATATTACTAGCCTAGGTTCATTTTTCAAATAGCATGACCACCTGTGAAAAATATGTTGTAATATCTAGCAAATATATCACTATGTCCTAAACTTAAATAAACATCATTAAAGTCTTACCTCTTATCAACATAGACTTATAAAAGAGTACAATAACATATAGTCTTTGTTGATTAATATTGTGTAAGAGATACAACATAGCAATGACATACATTAATGAGACACTAATATAGAGTATAACTTATGTTTAAGATGGAGAAAGGTTTGCAATAATAGTATGTTACAAAGTTAAACAGAGATTTGTATTCCTTAAAAAAATGAGTGTAAAAATTAAGAGAGCAATAGATGAATAGTTTGAGTGGGATTTCTTAAGGAGTTAAGCCAAACCTAAGGTGAGCCTTTGAGTTTTTCTTCGCTGATGTATGATGTGTGATGACACATTACAACTTGCTAGATATATGCCATGCCATGTCTCGAACTTGAACACTTCGTAAGGTTTAATGGTCCACATGAAAGTCTTTTCATATGGTTTAAAAATCTACATTTTAAAATGACTGTGTTGGGACATATACTTAATCTTGTAGCTAGAAATATGATTTTATCTAGTCTTCATGTCTTTGAGAGATCAAAATTATAACTATATTAAAAAAAATTTATAGAAAATAGATCAAAATGTTTAAATAAATGTTTTAATGAGTTTATAATTTTTCTACAAATTAGTTATTGACTGTTAATTATATGTATTTAGTATTGAATACTTGTGTGCCGTATATATTATCAGAGTGTTAATATGTATAAATATTTGTTTACATTTACTATATAATGGTGCATCATGATGCATGTTTATAAGTTATATTTATTTGAATGTTGGTAAATAATTTAAATTTAGGGTATACCCAGGTGATATAATCTCATACTTGATTGTTGTTATATATGTGGGTCATTTGATTCTTGAAATAATAAGTTTAGTTATGTGTATTTATGTAGTTGTGAACTATGATAGTATGGAATAGCATAGAGTACCACAGTGTAAATATATGTTAAATCCAGATGATACATACTATAATTGATATATTTAGACCCACACTTATATTTGAATGATTAAATATATACGTGTTGGTTATTACTATGAATAGTAGGTTCTTTGACATTTAGTATGATTTTATGTATGCATGCATACAATATTTGAGAGAGTTTAATGAATGTCATGATAAAATATTATGTGTTATGTGGGAACTATTACTTGTTTTATTTTATCTAGTTACTTTAATATAAGCTTATGTTTGCATGTAGTTATGACTACTTTATTATGATTGTTTGTGTAAAATTAGTAGTTTTATCTTAAAATACTAGACTATGATAATATAGATTATTATAGGATGTAGTATGTTTAAAAACTAATTATGGTAATGAAAATCTATAGTTAAATATGTATCCATCTCATATTTACCTAGATGGTATAAACATTAGTCATTATTTCTAATATGAGATAGAAAATAATGTAAGATTCATTTATATGTTTGACATAATAAATATATTCTTTGGTTACTCATATATTTATCATGTTATATGATGTGTTTGTTAATAGAATGTAAACTAAGTAAATCTTGTGGTTTAATTGTATTTGATCAATTTGTATTGTTGATATGGAGTAAAAAATGAAATAAACTTTATTAGCTTACTAGCATCACAATGCCAAATGAATACAGTCTGATCAAGTGATGTGTATGAATTTGATTGATCTATAGATCATTATTATTTATTATTCATAAAACTTTAGGCCAAAATATCTTTAGTGACATATTATCATTTCATGATTATGATTCACATGTTGGTGTGATATCTTGCAATGAAATATTTTTATATGATATAATACATGTTTAGTTTTAAGAATCATATAACACATAGGCACTTGATTGCCTTTTTGGACTCTCATGTCATCGCTATCTACTCATTCATGAAGAGAAAGTCATTTCTTGATGGGATTAGTGTGTGGAATCGTTGGTCCGTAGTTGATATGAAAAAGTGTTTGGATGATGCTCTCCCTCCCCATAGCAATACTACTTATCAAGATAACACCTGAGATTGCCACAGATATTTAAGTTCAGAAACTATACTTTGAGAAAGTCATGTATCTTATATGTACAATGTATTGAATTATACTTATTATTAAATACTATCATGAATAGTTGAAATTACTTATTACTTAGGATTGATAGCAATGACTGTGTATTGAACCAACAATCGATGACTATTTATAATTAATTTATATATTTGTAGTATAATGTGTTTTCTTATGTTGATAGTGTTTCGAGATGAATGCCCTGATAATACTTCTTTTACATTTATCTCTCTTAAAGTACATTTTATGATCATTGCTTAGATTCTCATGGTGAAATATATTTATAATATATGTGTTAATTAAAGAAAATCATGTCTTTTCTAATTGACACTAGCAATGTTGTTACATAATCAAAATTTTCAAAATAAATAAAATTAAAAAAAATTTAAAAACCTTGTGTAAAAATTAAAAAAATATATAAAATTAGGGTAATTTAGGGGAATTATAAACATTAAGTAAAATTAGTGAAAAATAAAAAAAATTAGAGAAATTCAAAAAATTCAAGGAAAATTCCAATACTTATGAGAAATTATTGAGATTGAGGGAATTTTTAGTAAAATTAAAAGAAAATTCTAAAAATTAGAGAAAATTTTAAAAAATGGGTAATTTTTAAATTTTTAAATCAAAAATTTATGGTGAATTCATTTTATTTAGTGAACATTTCAAATATCAAAGAAAATTCAATAAATTTAGGGAAATTTTGAAAAATTATAATAGATTCGAAAAAAATAAGGGAATGTTTTAAAAAATGGGAAAATTTTAGGGAAAACATGATAACTTCAAAATGAAGACAAATTAAGGGAAATTTTAGTAAATTTGATGGAAATAAAAAATTTAAGGCAAATTTATGAAAAATTATAAGAATTAAAAAAAATAGTAAACTCTCAAATTTAGAGAAAATTTAGGACAATTCAAAAAACTAACAAAAATTGGAAATTTAAAAATTTTATGCAAAATTTTAAAAATTAAGTTAAAATAATTAAATATAAGTAAACAATAAAAATTTAGTTCAAATTATTGAAAATTCTAAAGTATAAGGTAAATTAAATAAATGTAATAAAAACTCTAAAATAAGACAGATTACACAAATTAAAATCCATTGTTTCTTCCTTCCAAATGTAAGTGGTGTTAAATTTCCCTCTTCAAATACTCAAAACAATTTTATTTTAGCTCATCTTTCTTTTTGCTCGATGTTGTATATGTTTTATTAACACCTTGTAGAGATAAAGGAACAAACCCAAGTGAAGGGAAAAAACATGACACAATTGGAACCCTCCGAATCTAGGTTAATTTCATTTCTTTAGTATGTGCTCTTTTTCAACCAAATATATAGTATTTGATTCCATAATTAACAAAAAAAAATTAAGTTAAATTAGTAAAAAATCATAAAAATAGGAAAAAATTATTAAGGAAATATTTATAGAATTGAAAAAATATGAGGGAATTAAATAAGTACTGAAATATTTTAAAATATACATAATTTTCTAATTATTCCAATTTAATATATTAGGGGAAAATCTAAAAAAATTAAAAGCAAATTCAACAAATTATGTAATTTTTTATTCCTTTTTAATGTTTTGTAAATTTTATAATTTATTATAGTTTGGAAACTTATTTAATTCCTGTAATTTTTTTTTAAATTTATTTTTAACTTAATTTATAGTTTTTTAAGGAGTTGATTATTTGACTTAGGGTAAACCTTGATTTTCTAGAAAATTTTAAAGTCAACCTATGATAAGTGTGAAGAAGTGTTCTGAGGTAAGTTTTGTGCAAGTGATGATTGTAGTGGGAAAAACCAACACTTCCACCAAAATTTCTATAAGATATTCATAATGCATCTACATAGCCAACACGACCTCTACCAAAATGGATTTACATAGTTCATAATAAGCTTTGTGCATTTGAAATAGATCCAGGAGATCAAAACATTAAGAGATCACAATATTTGTTTGTTGTTGCATATTTGGCATAGTTGGTAGTGACATGGGATCCAAAGATTTATCATTAAGCTTCTGAGCATCTTAAATGGAAAGAAAATATGGAAGAAGTACACATTCCTTTGTGGAACAACACTTTGGACTTAGTTCCACTTCTAAAAAGAAGAAAAATAGTTATGTGCAAGTGGGTGTACTATACTAACAATGTCCTAGATGGGTAAATTGATAGAAACAAAGCCAAACTTGTAGCAAATGGTTTTTCATAAGTATAAGGTATTGACTACCATGAAACCTTTGCTCTAGTTTCTAATATTAATTCCATCATGCTAGTACTCTCCTTAGCTACAACATAGGAATATGAAGCCCATAAAATGGATGTCAAAATCAACTTCTTGCATAGAGGCTTCCAAGAAAAAATATACTTGTCTTGACCTCCCATGTCTATAAGCAATGAGAACTCCACCTTTGTGTGTAGATTGAAAAAGTCCCTATACTATTTAAAACAAGATTCTTGGTCTTGGTATGAAAATATCAACACTATTAATCAATTCTATATTTGCAAGGAGTCCCTTTGACCCCACAGTGTACACCAAGAAATTAGAAAGAAAGTTTTTTATTTTGGTCTTCTATGTCAACAACTTAATCATCACAGGGATTTCTACCAAACATATTTATGATTTAAGAGCTCAGATAATGAATTATTTTGAGATGACTGACTTGGGATTGTTACATTTTTTTCCTTTATCTTCATATTTCCTAGTTTGAGAAAGGAATTTTTATTAATCAATCAACGTATGCTTAAAACATACTTCATTGCTTCAACATGAAACAATATAGTCCACACTAGCTCCTTGTCAATATGGAATCGATATTTATTCCACATATTTTTCTCCTTTATTTGATGGTACACTCTACATGTACCTAGTGGTAATTATTCTATACGTGGCTTATACTCATCTTGATCTTCTTTTATTTTTTGCTATTTTTATATAGTTTTTTTAATTTAGGGAAATATTTGGAGTTTCCACTACCTTTTTTGAATTTATACATAATTTTATAATTTTTGATAAATTGACTTAGTTTTTCCAGGTTTACCTAAATTTTAGTATTTTCCTCTAATTTTAATAATTTATTTAAAATTTCAAAAACATATCCTTTTTTTTTTTTTTTCTAATTTTTTGAATTCCCATCAGGTTAACATAGTTTTGGGTATTTCCCCTAAAATTATTCAATTTTACTTAATTTATCTTAGTATTACTAAATTTTCTCAATTTTTTTTTAATTTCTTATATATCCTCTCGCATTTTCCCTAATTTACTTTATTTTTTGAATTTTTTTTCAAATTTTCCCTAATATTTAGAATTTTCCTAAAATTTATTGAATTTCTCATAAATTTGCTAATTTTTCCTTAAATTTTTTTAATATCCCACATATTTACTAATTTTTTTATAATTTTTATATTTTTCCTTAAATTTAATAAATTGTCCTTAATTTTTAAAAATGTACCTAAATATTTAATTTTTTTAAATTTTTCCTATTTTTTGAGATTCCCATTATTTTTTTCTAAATTCACTTATTTTTTAAGAAGTTATATAAATTTAATGAACTTTCTCTATATTTCCATAATTTCCAATAATTTTTGAAATTGTACTTAAAATTTTTGACTTTTCTCCATGTTTTTAAAACTATTTCACTTAATTTTTAGAACTCCACTTAAAGTTTTAAATTTTCTCTCATTTTTTGAATTTAAGCTAACTTTATAAAACTTTCACTAACGTCATCTTTTTCTTATGTATTTTTCTATAATTGAACTAATTTTTCATTTTTTTCCCCTAAATTTATTTAATTTCCTTAAATTTTGATTTTTTGACTAAATTTCCATAAAATCCAATACCTAAATTTTATTTAAATTTATTGACTTTTCCTAATTTTTTTTTTTTTTAAATACTTGATTTTTTTATTCTCCATAATTTTTCCTAATATTTCTAGTTTTCTTTAAAATTTATTATATTTTTCATTAATTTTAGAATTTCTCTTGTTTTTTTTTAATTTTGTTTAAATCTGTCAATTTTGTTGAATTTACACAAAAATGCACCATTTTTTCTTATTTTTATAATTTATCCATTTTTTTTTGGAAATTCAAAAAATATAGAAAAATCTACAAATTTTAGAAATTTTCTAAAAATTTAAGAAAAAAAAAGGAAAACTCTTAAAAACAAAAATTAGGGAGAATTTTAAAATTTATGTAAAATTAATAACAAATTAGAAACATAAATAAATTTGATAAATAAAATAAAATTTATCAAAATTACGGGAAATTACTACAAGGTATATAAAGTTTTAAAAAATGGATTACATTACAAAAAATATATAAATTTTATTGAAAATTTAATAAATATTTGGAAATTTTCAATAATTAGGTTAAATGACAATTTTTTTATAAAATAGATAAAGTTTCAAAAACCTCTATCAAAATTAAAAAATTTATATAAAATTATAAAAATAAGTGTAATTTAGGGGAATTATAAGCATTAGGTAAAATTAGTGAAAAATAAAAAATTCAAAGAAAGTCAAAAAATTCAAGGAAAATTCCAATATTTATAATAATTTTTTGAAAATAAAGGAACATTTAGTAAATTTAGAAAAAATTCTAAAAAATAGAGAAACTTTAAAAAAATGAGGAATTTATTTATTTTTAATCAAAAAAATTTGTCAAATTCATATTATTTAGTGAACATTTCAAGGAAAGTTCATTAAATTTAGGGAAAACTTGAAAAACTATGGCAAATTCAAATATAAAGGGGATTTTTTTTAAAAAGAAAATTTTAGGTAAATTTTGAAAACTTTGAAGAGAAATAGGGAAAATGTTAGAAATTTTGATAGAAATAAAAAATAAAAAATAAATTTAGTAAAATTAAGAGAATTTATAAAAATTGGGCAAAATTGAAAAAAAAAATGAGTAAATTGACAAATTTAGAGAAATTTTAGGGCAATTCAAAAAACTAACCAAAAAAATGAAAATTTAGAAATTTCAAGAAAAATCACTATAATTAAATTAAAATAATTAAATATAAGTAAACATTAAAAAATTAGGTCAAATTATTGAAAATTATAAAATTTAATGTAAATTTAACAAATGAAATAAAAACTCTAAAATAAGACCAATTACACAAATTGCAATTCATTTTTAATTCCTTTCAAATGCAAATGGTTCTAAATTTTCCTCCTCAAACACTTAAAATAATTTAATTCTAACACATGTTTCTTTTTGCTCCATGTTGTAGATGTTTTATTAACACCTTGCAAAGATAGAGGAACAAACCCAAGTGAAGGGGAAAAACATGACACAATTGGAACCCTCCAAATCCATTTTAATTTCATTTCCTCGATATGTGCTCTTTTTCAACCATATATATAGAATTTGATCGCATAATTAGCAAGATTTAGGTTAAATTAGTAAAAAAACATAAAATTGGTGAAAATTCAATAAATTTAAGAAAATATCGATAGAATTCAAAAAATTATGCCAAAATCAAATAAATACATATTTCTTTGAAATTATATGTAATTTATTAATTATGACAATTTAATATATTAGGGAAAATCTAAAACATTAATGGTAAATTCAACAAATTATGTAATTTTCGATTCTTTTTTAATGTTTTGTGAATTTTATAATTTTTATAGTATGTAAATCTATTTAATTCTTATATTTTTTTTAAAAAAATTTGATTTATAGTTGTTTAAGGAGTTGGTTATCACTCAAGGTAAACCTTGAATTTTTAGAAAAAATTTAAGTCGAAGATATGATAAGTGTGGAGAAGTGTTGTGAGGTACTTGATCTGTTTAAATTATGATCATAGAGGGGACAACCAACACTTCCACTAAAAGTTCCAAAATACATTCATAATGCATTTACATAGCCAACAAAACCTCTAACAAAATGGGTTTGCATAGTTCACAATCAGGTTTGTGCATTTGAAATAGATCCAAGAGGTCTAGTCATAAAGAGACCACAACATACGTATGTTGTTGTACATTTGGCATAATTAGCAATGACATGGGGTCCAAAGATTTATCATTAAGTTTTTAAGCATATTAAATGGTAGGTAACAATGGAAGGAGTACATATTCCTCTGAATAACACATTTTGGACTTAGTTCCACTTCCAAAAGGAAGAAAATAGTTAGGTGTAAGTGGGTGTACCACACTAACAATGTTGCAAATGGGTAAATTGATAGAAAAAATTCAAACTTGTAGCAAAATTTTTTTATACATAGAAGGTGTTGACTACCATGAAACCTTTGCTCTAGTTTCCAATATAAATTCCATCATGCTAATACTCTCCTTGCGTACAACATAGGAATAATAATCCCATCATATGGGCATCAAAAGTGTTTTCTTATGCAGAACCTTGAAGGAAAAATATACATGTCCCAACCTCTCAGGTCTAAAAACAATGAGAACACTAGCTTTGTGTGTAGATTGAAAAAGTCCTTGTACTATTTGAAACAAGATACTTGATCTTGGTATGAAAATATCAACATGTTATTAATCAGTTTTATATTTACAAGAAGTCCCTTTGAGCCCATAGCCTAGACAAAGAAATTAGATAGGAATCTCTTGATTATGATCATCTATGTCAACAATTTAATCATCACAGGGATTTCCACCAAGCATATTCATGATTTAAGAGCTCAAATAATGATTTATTTGGAGATGACTGACTTGAGATTATTACATTTTCACCTTTATCATCGTATTTCATAGTTTGAAAAAGGAATTTTAGCTACTCAATCCAAATATGAGTAAAACATAATTAATTACTTCAACATGAAAGACTACAATGCACACCGACTCCTCATCAATATAGAGTTGAGCTTTCTTCCACCTACATTTCTCTTTTATTTGATGGTACAGTCTACATGTAACTAGTGGGATTTATTCTATACTTGGCTTATATTCATCTTGATCTTCCTTTATTTTTTTTTAATTTCACCTAATTTGTTCAATTCCACCTAAATGACTTTTTTTTTTTTTTTGGGTTACTTTTTATGAAATTGTTGAATGTACCATAAATTTTTAATTTTTTTTCTATTTTTATTTACATTTTTTAATTTGTCTAAATTTTTGGTTTTTTCCCCATATTTGTTCAGTTTACCAAAAAAATATAATTTTTAATACATTGACCTAGTTTTTCAAAGTTTTTGAATTTTTCCTAAAATTGCCCTAATATTTAGAATTTTTTTTATTTTTATTTTTAATTTCCAATGAAATCCATAAAAGAATTAAATTTTTTAATTTCCCACATATCTGCTAAATTTTATATAATTTTTTTTTTCCCTAAATTTGATTAATGATCCCTAATTTTTAAAAATACACCTAAATTTATAATTTTTTTAAATCATTCATAGTTTTTTGTTTCCGATAAATTTTTTTTAACTTCACCTGTTTTTCGAAGTTACATAAATTTAGTGAACTTTCTCTATGTTTTAATAATTTTCCATAGTTTATGAAATTTTCCTTGAAGTTTCTTAATTTTTTTTTACCTAATTTCGCATAAGTTCTATAATTCCCCTTAATGTTTTAAATTTTCTCACATTTATTTAATTTAAGATAATTTCATAAAATTTTCACTAATGTTATCTTTTTCTTATTTATTTTTCCTAATTTGACCTAATTTTTAGATTTTTTCTCAAATTTATTTCAATTTTGTTATATTTTATATTTTTTATTAAATTTATTTATTTTTTCAAATTTTCTCTAAAATTCAATAACCAAATTTTATTTAAATTTATTGATTTTTTCTATATATATGGTTTTTTTTTCTTTTTATTTTTAACTATTTTTTTTTAATTCACCATAAATTTTTATAATATTTATAATTTTCCTTAAAATTATTTTATTTTGTATATTTTTTTAGAAATTCTTTTAAATTTTATGAATTTACCCAAAAATGCCTCATTTTCCCTACTTTTATCATTTTTCAAAATTTTCCTAAATTTAGGGTAAATTTTATAAATTTCCATTAAATTTGTTCACTTTTTCTTTATTTAGTATTTGTTTCTAAATTCGTTGAATTTTTCCTAAAGTCTCACCTTTTTACTAAATTTGTTAAAATTTCCACAAATCTATGTAAATTTTCTTATTTTTTGAAGTTTTTCTAAATTTCCTTAAAGTTTATTTACATTTTTAATTGTCTACAAATTTGTTTAATTTTCCCTAAATCCTTTATTTATTTATTTTGGTTAATTTTACCTAATTTTAAAAATTCTTACTAAATTGCCCTATTTTTCTTTAATTTTTTGAATTTTTCTTAAATTTTCTACAATTACTATAATGTTCCCTTAATTTATTGATTTTTTTCTTAATTTTTTTATTTTCATTATTTTTATCTAATTTTCACTAAATTACTTTAATTTTTGTTGATTTTTTAAATTTATAATTTTTCTTAAAGTTGCTCTAAATTATAGTTTTAGTAAATTCTCCTAAATCTACTTCAGTTAACCTAATTTTAAAAACAAACTCTAGTTTTATCTAATTAGGGTAAATAAGCTACTTGATGAATTTTTTTTAACGTCTTAAACTAATGATAATAATTGATAGATAACATAAGCCACTAAATATATCTCCCATCTTTCTAATTTCTGATGTTTTGCTAGGCTTTTGTAGAAAAAGATTAAATTCTAAAGGATCTTCACATGATTTTGGAAAAAAATTAAGGTAAAGCGAGCCTTGAAGCTAATGAGAAAGGTAATCATAATAGGTTCATACATATAAAATATTCTAAAAATGACTCTACTCTTTTAAAAAAAGTCTTACAATTCTAAAACTCCATTATTTGTTTAGTCCTATTTTGATAGGTTCTATTGATCTTATTTTTTGGACTTATGTTGCACTATCCATTTTTAGTGACTATCACCAAATCTGCTACAAAATAAAAATATTCCTCTTTAACTCTCTTATCATTTGTTAGTACAAAAAAATATGTTTTATTGCAAATAAGTGTGATTTATTGATTACTTCTTATTAACCCTAGTTATTATTTTTGAGAGATTATTTGTTTGTTATTTTTCTTGATTATGATTAGCTCGCTATCTAAACTTGTTTTGCAAACTCTAAATCTACAGCAAAATCAAATATGAACTCCCTTTTCATTTATTATTATATCCAAATTATTTTTATGAACCCCCTTATCATCTATTACATCAAAATTATTCTTTGTTGAAAATTAAGGTTATTTATTTTTAAAATCTAATTATGCCTACTTTACACAATTAATATATTGTGCATCTTAATAATGTAAAGGCCACTTTCACATAAAACATTACATTGAACTAGAGAATCGAACACTTAACCTTCTAATTTTTATGTAATCAATCATTTATTATTTTTGCATATAATTAGAATTTATAAATGTCATGGATCATATAAAACAATGGGAGATTGATTAAATTTTCTATGTTTACTCTCCAATATTTCTATATGAATGATTCACACTATTTCATGGGAGGAGGTAGCAGGTTGTGGGGTGGGCCATCTATCAAAACTCTACTCATTGGGCAAGGGGCACTCCCATAATGGTCAAGGAAATCCTATATGTGGTGGAGGTCTAGATCCATCTTTTACACCTAGGATTTAATCTACAAATAAACCAAAAAAATAGCAACCTCTTCATTAATAGAGAACAATATTCCATAAGTCTCATGATTAAAAATAGCATTGTTCCTAGATTTTCATAGCTATAAGAGAATAATATCATGGAATAATTATCAAAGAAAGGAAATAAAATCCATCTAATTATAAAAATCCCCAAAGAGTGCCTGTCACAAAGAGAAAGGATCAGGGTGATAAGGCTAAAATAATGAATGAATACAACACCAAGTAGATTATGCTTTCAGACAAAACCAAAATACATGTTTAAAGGATTTTTGACTCTTGCAATCTGGATAAAAGGGCTGAGGAATGCAGAGGTGGATCAAGATCTCATCAAGGGGGATTCCTTGGTAAATTAAATACCATAAGAAATGAGCCAGTGTGGACTTCAATCCAGGGTGCCACACATAATCCAGATAGGTGATCCAAGTCCTAAGAGAGGACTTGAAGCCCCAACACCTATTAAGCTTGTCTAAAGCTGGAGATAATATGGACTCATCACCTAATAAAGAGGATTGAGAGAGTAGATTTTAAAGTGAATATCACAATTAAACTTCTAGTCTTTCCACCAGGGCCTATGAGGTTGTAGGCCAAGTTTATGCAGCATAACATCATGTAGCAATTTTTGAATGCAAATAATAGAAGGTAAATCCACATCATTTAACTAAAATTTGATTTTTAGTTCAGTCAGGGAATCCAATATCTATAGGTAACTAAATCACAAATAGTGTCAATCTCTTTTCAGAATAATTGCAAAGCTTTAATACCAGGTAATTCAGCAAGGGGAATGGAAGAAGTATTAAATATAGGAAACCACCATAAACTATGGTCATTAAAAAACAACTCCATGTGAAAACCATCCCCCACCCAATTAAAGTGGGTTTTTACTACTTAAAAACCCTTCCATATGCTTTTTACCATAAAAGAGCTAGTAATCTTGACAAGAATAGTAGTGATAAGAAGGGATTAGAAGCCAATATTCTACCAACTAGTTTTACCATAGGGAGAGCCCAAAAAGATACAATGTCTTAGAATAATTTTCCAAGATTCATTTCCCTCAATAGCCTAAATAACCCACTTTAGACACAGAGCATACTTTATCGATAGGTGTCAATGATGTCCATGCCACCTTTATCATGAGTGGGGAACAAATATCCCATGCCACCTAATGAAAACCCTAGGCATAATTAGAATTGGCCTAGAGGAAATATCTAAGGAGTTTGGCCAAAGCATAATAAGAGGCCTTAGAGGAATCCTAAAAGGAGGGAATAGTAGACATGTGTAGCGATCAGAATCTTGGTGCAAATTTTCAACATGCCTACTAGAGAAAAGGGCTTAGTGATCTAATGTGCCATCTTCTTTTCAATCATGTTGATGACATACTACCAAATCTTGGCCAATGAACTTTCAAAATCAAAGGGGATTCCCAAGAACTTGAAATATCCCCCTTAAGTAATCCATTTCCAATTATACTTTTGAAGCCACTCAAGCATAGGCATCATACTTCGATGAAAACATTGGGTTTTCCTCTATTGTAGGCTAGAGTCGAAAGCCAACAAGAAAGTGTAAAGGCATTAGATAGCTTCATTAAAATTATTCTCTTATTCTTTGATCATGAGGAAGGTTCCATCTGCAAAGTTCCCATTGATGATCTAAGAGGTATGGTTGAGGAAGATAATTCCCTAAACAATGCCTTGAAAAGCTATGGAAGCTAGGAGATAACCCAGGGCTTCAATGGATAACACATAAAGTGCCAGAGCAAGGGGACAACCTTGGAGAATATAATTTTGGATCTCAATCCCCTCAATTTTATGCCCATTAATAGTGAGGTAGGACAAGGCATCATGAAGGAAAGTCTGCATCACATAAATGAAGTAGGGGCCAATGCTGAGAGCCTTGATCATGGAAATAATAAATTTCCATTCAATCTTATCATAGACTATTTTAAAGTCTAATTTAAGTAAAATAATTCTATAGAGAGAGGATCGAGCCCAAACCATGCCTTCCTATATTGTAGTAATATTATCCAAAATATAATGCCCTCTAATGAATCTTGTTTGCTCTAGCCTAACAATGGCAGGGAAAATCAATCGAATGCAATTGGTGAGGGCTTTGGCAAGAATCTTGTAAGAAACATTGAACAAGGTTTTTGGCCTCCAATTGGTAAGTAACTTGGGATCTCCATCTTTAGGAATTAGTTTAATACTTTGGTTGATCATGGGTCCAAGAGACAAATTTTGTAAGGCTTCTTTGTAGACTTGCAATAAATCAAGTCTGGTAAACTCACATGTGGCTTTGTAAAATTTATTTGAAAATCCATTGAGGTCAGGGGATTTATCATTTCTCATGCAATGCAGAGACTGTGTGAGATCCTACAAGGTGAGTGAGGCATCACAAAGTTGTTGATCATCTAGCTTGAGCTTCTGAGGCACCATATCGAGGAATTTTCAAAGCGCTTGGGATTGCTCAGTTGTGAAAGGCTAAGTTTGAAAAACTAGCTTGTAGTGATCAAGGAAAGCTAAGGAGATATCAGATTGGGAGGTAAGTCAAGATTTAGCCACTTGAATGATTTTAATTTTTACACGAGTTTGGTTGGATTTCATCACTTTAAATAAATCCTTGGAGGATTTATCACTAATTTTAGCCAGTATAGCCAAGCATTGAGTTGAGAACCTCTAGTCGCATAGTTATTTTCCACCTTAAGGTGATGTTTGAGATAGGTTGTAAGCCATTGTAACTACATGATAAAAGGATCAGTCTCGAGGGAGATAAAGACCCATTGGAACTCATTGAGCATGGCATCTTATTATCACTTTTGAATTCAAGTAACATGTTTGCCATTATGGTGGGAGAAGTAGGTGGTGTGCAGCATGGCCTCATTCCACTACTCAATCTAGTTGGTAGTGTATGGGGGTCATGGGGTGAGGTTATAAATCTACGTGATGAGTCTTATCATTTGAGCATGACTCAACATAGAATTATTAAGGATAAATTGATTACATGGCACATTATATTGTCCTCAGGTCCACTCCACTTTGTAAGAAATAAGGGAGTGGTCTAATAAAATAATAGCTGAGTGGATGTTGACAAGATGGTCATCAATAATGAAAAAGGAAAAAAAATTACTCTGATAATATAAAGTGGGAAAGCCATTTGAGTACGTGGTGATTCCTAGATTGGTAGTTGGACTACGTAAACCAAGACATGAGGTTAAATGTCCACCTCCAAGGGAGTGGGTTGGCCAAACCCCATTTATTTTTGAAATAATACTAGGCCTCATGTTCACCAACACATTAATGTATGGAGAGGGCCCCATCCTTGTCTTAGGGGTGTTTAATCATATTGAAATCTCCACACACTAGGCATATGATAGTAGGCAACCCATCTTCCAAAAATCACCAAAGCAGGGAGTGTTTAGGGCCATCATTGGGTACATAGATGTTGAGAATGTCAAATGTATGTCTATCAGTGTCAAGAATAATATAGGATTCCCAATCTGATGGGTCCTCCCCCATGGCAATAATGTTGGGGGAAACCTTAGGGGAAACTAAACTATAACCATCACCATGTCTCACCTTAAGTAAGGTAGTGATCTGAGTGGTGTCATACCAAATACCTTGCAAAGATGTCCGAAGGAGAAAGCTAGACACTCTAACTTCCTGTAGATAGATAATATCTGAAAAACCAATTTGTTAACAAACAACATGTATAGAGTATTTATAGGTAGACTCTATAAGACCCCTAACATTCTATGATAACACATTCATAGGGAAGGATCATCCATCTGAAGCTCTCCCTATCCATCCTCAAAATCTACCAACATTGTAAAGTTTTTGTGGTATTGAGGGCCTGAATTTATGCCAACCATAATTAAATGGAATTTGGCTTTATGTTCCCATCAAGGCAAGTCTTGCCCCCTTGAAGTGGGTTGTAAGATTATGCTATACACCTAGGGATATGATATATGGGTTGATGGAGATGCTGACATGTAGCACACATCCATTTAGTTAGTTATATGGGTACAATATATTAGGATAATAGAGTAACTTATGGAAGTAATACATTGGGTATGGTTGGCCTACATTGGATTAGGAGGTTACCCATCCATGGGTTAGATAGATGTATATATATAGGAGATGATTATCATGGTAAAGATATCAAGTAAGGATTGAGTCTTCTATTGTAAGAGGATATTGAAGGTTGTCCCCTCGAAGAGACATTGTGGAGTTATTCCTTCCTAAAGGAGTATTATATGGTGTTTCCCTACCTTAAGGGTATTTCTACATATATTGAATATCAAGATCATTACAGATTATGGGAGAAGGAGTCACTGGTTGAGAGAAATTCAGCCACAAACACCAAAGTATTCTAGCAAATCAGAGTAATGCTTTTTGGGTTGGAAGGAAGTACAATGGGAAGGGATTGCAGAGAAGTCCCTTGAGAGGGTTTGATAGCTAGAGAAGATTCATCCCAAGGTGATGATTGGGGTGGGCATTGTGGCTTAGGGCCTGATGACCTTTTAGGGGGCACTATGGTCTAGCCATCACCTTGGTCTGTCGGGTTGGGCTTCTCGGTCTAAGGAGGTGGTCAAGGAGGCTTAGGATGACCCATGTGAGGACAATCCTTGATGTGGTGGTCCAATGACTAATAGCGGAAACAAGGGTTGGGAAGGTTCGAGTAAACAACCTTTTATGACCATTAGGTCTCTTCGACTTGGAACTCTATGAACTCCTTCAACTCCTTATAGAGGTCAACCTCCACAGAGACCCACTTGTTGGGACGAGGGGAAACCCACCTATCTAGCCCAATCGTAAAAACACATCTTATGGGGGCGATGATTTGGGGTATGAAAGCCCAAAGGTGAACTAGTAGATCAAGAAGCTCAACCCAAATAGGGACATGAAGGGTGACATTGTCATCAACTTTAAAGTCATGGGACCAGGCAAATAGATTCATAAACTAGTTGCAAAGGAAATAAACATTGGACTTTGCAAGGGTAAGCTATGTCTCATAGAGCTCCTTGAAGGTAAAGAAGAAAAAACCTTTGTAATGTTCCAAATTCTAGAGACATGGACGCCTAGAGGCTCCTAGTGGTTGCAGAGCTAATTATGGAGGTAATCTTCTGAGGGCATACAACCAACAAAATAAGCAATAATAGAACAATTTTTATACCATTTACAAAATTATTCAACAGTTGCAATAGAAGTGCTTACTTCTAGAGTGGAAGGGCGCTGAGGGATTACCTCGTTGTAGACCTTTAGAAGAAACTTTCGAGCTCGCTTGAGCAACATCAGCTTTGACATCTACATCAATAGATGCAGTAGAGGATGGAAATGTCATAAATAAAGGCCCTACCTATCTGAAAGATGACATGCCAAACACAATTAATACACTCCAATCCTAGAAATTCTACAAGACAAACAATTTGGACAAAGTGAACCAAAAAAATAAATAGAAAAATACAAACCATAAAACCCTAGAAAAAAATGATTCTCGAATCCTTAAAGAATTTATTAAAATCAATTTCAATTTTCGAACCAACTATTCTATCATAAGGATTCTGCTCTCCAATATAGGGACTCTACTCTCCAATATTGAAAAAAATCAAACTTCCAAATCATCGGTGTATTTGTCACAAACCAAATCGATTTTCAAGGATACTTTCATATATATGTAGGCGTTTTTCCAGCAAAAGCTACATCCGGCTAACCAAAAATAAATTAATCCGTTGCTGACTCACACACACCAGTCAAAAAGAGCCCCACGCCCTGATTAAATAATAATTTTGATTTTTAATATGGAATTGAAGTTTAATTAAAATAATAATAAAGTCGCTACCTCCGAAGAGTTCGTTCTCTTTTTCCTTGTTCGGTAGCGACGCATGTCATAGATAGAATCTTCAACAGAGGAGGCGCCATTATTAATATGGAATGTTAGAAACTTTTTGTTTACCACCAATGTGGATCCTCTTGGATTCATTGGGATAAAGTTTAGCTGCCATTTTCACAACACTGTTACTACATACCAACTTACCAAAAGTTGCTTAATGTGCTTTTAAGATGATTGCAGGAAAACAATAGATAATTGAAGTATATTCGATTATAATATGTTTAACAAATGTTGAAGTAAGCCGACTATTACTGCTACAGAAAAACCAGGTAGTGGGTGAGCATATCGTTAACCGGCAATTCTGTAGGGTTACGACGAACAGGAGGTTTGAAATGGACGGAAAAGCACAAAAATTACAACTACTTGGCGCCTTCGGAATTGTGGGAGCGTCCTTCACAATCCTGCGTTGTAGCCCTAAATTATTGGGGGTCATCACCTTCACGCTGGTTTTGCCTCTTTCTTTGGCGATTCTGCTACACACCCTGATATCACTACCTCTTTTTGTTAAAAACCTGTCCGATGAATTAAATTTTCTATCTGGCGATAACGTCTACGATGTTCGTACCCTGCGCGAATTGACGATATTTTTACTATGGGAAACGGCTTACGCAGTTTTCACATACGCCCTGTCGTTGCTGATGATGGCGGCCGTGGCTTACACGGTGGCCTGAGTTTACTGTGGCAAACAGGAGCCCTCTTTCGCAACGGTTATGAAAGTGCTTACCCGGCCGTGGAAATGGATGCTCGTTACTTACCTGTGGGTTTTGGGCTTCGTCGTGGCGAACATGGTGGCCTTCGCTTTCGTGGTGTGTTTACTGATATGGGGCTTCAATCATTTCAATATGTCTTCAGTGGGGCCGTTTAATGCTGCGCTAATTGTGATCTGCGTGGTGTTCGTGCTCGTGTGGGTTTATATCATTGTGGTTTGGAGATTCGCTTGCGTGGTATCTGTTTTGGAGGAGAAATATTATGGTCTGGAAGGCTTGAAGAAGAGCCACCGTCTCATCAATGGGAAGATACAACAGCCTTGCTGCTTACCCTGCTGTACTTCATGATTAAAAGTGGGTTTAGTTATGCAGTGGTTAGTGGGAATTGGGATGTACTTAGTCTGGAAGAGAGCAGCATGTATGGAACAGTAGTTGTGATAATGGAGTGTGCAGTTACTTTGATGAGGCCTTTGATAAGTGGCGGGTGTTGGATCAGCTGGAGGGATATCTTGTCGAATATCTGCATGTGAAAAACGCCGATATCGAGTCCAAATAATTAGGTGGACAAGAATACGCTACTGTGTAATATATGTCATTTGATTTGATTTGAAGGTTTCTTAATGCTAGGCATTATCTCACAAATGTAAAAATTTTACAAATACATGGTGAATGATTTATGGCGCAAGAAATTAAATAAATCAGCCTGCGAACAAAGGTAATCCTTATCTTTAGGAGGAACGAGTAGGTGATCATGTAGTCCACAATCATCACAGTGATTAGGTATGCTTTAATTAATCGGGTCTCGTTTTTCTATTTCTTGTAGTAAATAGTCCTTATCATGGACTTTGCCACATACTTGCATTTGGTTTGAAAATAACTAGGGTGGGATCATTTCCTGTAGTATCAAACGTTAAAATTAAAAAAAGTCTGTCATGTTTTACATATTAAATACACTTTGGGGGAAAAACTGGGCACAAAAATAAAAATGGTGATTAATATTAAAGGAATAATGGAATTATTTTAATCAAACGTTAAAATTAAAAAAAAATCTATCATGTTTTACATATTAAATACACTTCGACGAAAAACTGGGCACAAAAATAAAAATGGTGGTGATTAATATTAAAAGAATAATGGAATTAATTTAATATTTGTTAAGGTTCTTAATATCGAAAAGATATTCTCAATAATTATAATAATTTTCAAATAAGTTAATACAATATAACAAATGGTCCATACTATTTATAAATTCTATTTCTATTTAAAAATAATAAATAATTAGATTACTTAAAAGTTAGAAGGCTGAATGTTAGATTCTTTAGTTTACATTAATGTTTTATATAAAAGTGGGTTTAACACTAACATATAATATATAATTCGTTATAAAAAAAAGTAAATTAGTGTAATTAAATGTTAAAAAGATTAAATTTATTTTAAAATATTTTTTTTAAAAATAAAATTAATAAAAATAAGTGAAAATAAAGAGTTTTCTTAAAATAATAATTAGGTCTAACAAAATATAAACCGTAAATAATAATTCATATTTATTTGCAATAAAATATGTTTTTTTTGTAGTAATGGGTAATAATAGGAGATGTCGATGAGATGTAGAAGAATTGGTAAAGTGGACTCAAGTTTAAATCTTGTTTTGCATGTAAAGTTGATTGTGATCGTATGTGATATATTTGAACCTATTAGTGGTAATTCTCATATTCATGATAGTAGATATTGTCATGTGTGATCTCATTTGTGGATATATTTTATTTTTTTAGAAATTTAGAGATAATCGTTAAAAAGAAAACAATACAACATAAGTCCAAACATCAAGGTAAATAAAACTTAAAAAATTAGAATAGAATAAATAAATAACCAATAAAAATAAGAGCAAACAAAAAGTCTCCTCTCCTTAAAATAATAACTATGATTAATCAAATCTAAACAATAAATCATACCAATTTACAATAAAATATAATTTTTTATAATAATAAATTAAAAGAGAGATTTAAAAAGAATTTTTTATTTTGTAAAAAATCTGAAGGTAGTTATTAAAAATAAACAGCACAACATAAATCAAAATAGAAAGGTAAATAAAAGCTAAAAATATATAAGTGAATAAATTAAAAAACCAATAAAAATGGGAATAAATATAAAATCCACCCAAAATAGTAAATAGACCTAATAAAATATAAGAAATAAATCATATTTATTTGTAATAAAATATAACTTGTTGTAATAATAAATGACAAGATGGGTTTAAGAGGTATATTTTATTTTTTAGTAGATTTGAAGATAGACATTTAAAACATATAGTGTAATATAAATATGAATAAAAATAAAAAGTAAAAAATAAAATTTAAAAGATAGAGAACCAATAAAAATGGGTGCAAACAAAAAGTATCCTCTAAATAGTGACTAGATATAATCAAATGTAATCAATAGATTATCATACCTATTTACAATAAAATATAATTTGTTATAGTAAAAAAATGACAAGAGGGGTTACCCATTTAAGGAAAATACTGGTGATTAATGGAGGTGTTAATGATGGTGTGCATAATAGTGATGGTGGTAATGTGGGTGGGCACAGCCTCAAAGAGATCTGCCAATATTTAGTGGTAGAAGCTAAACATGAACATAAAGGGGAAAAGGTGGGTTCAGGCTATGTGGACTAGGTAGTCACATGTACAGACAAGGATGGTAGTTATGGGAGTAGTTCAAGAGTTGGGATGGATTGAGGCAGGTGGTGATGTAGAAGTCTATGTGAAGGTCACACAGAATAGGAACTCAATGTTCTTAATTGTAAAAATTCTCTTAACCCTTTTCACTCTTGTGGGGATTTTTGTCAAATGGTTATCTCTCACTTAAACCCTACTCTTTTTCTATAGCTAGTCCATAGGAGTGCCGTCTCCAATACTAAGTTAATCAAATGTGGCATGGAGGAGGATGGGCATGTTATTAGTCCAAACATGGGGTTAGACCCTGAAGTAAAATCTCATCCTAAATTTAAGCCAACATTTATTGGGGATATCCCTTTGTTCTTTTCTAATGATTCTCCTTTTTTAAGATATCAAGGATGAGGCTATTCTACCCATACTATGGAACCTTATTTGTATATGTTTGGGTAAACACTCTTCTTGGGATGAGCTGTCTCAATGGCTAAACGAAGTCTAGCTGGATGTTTCAATGGTATCCATTTATTTTCTTCCTTATGAATTCCTTTTTATCCTTTTTAAATTGGTTGAGGAGTTGGATTTTATGTGGAATAATAGACCCTCAATTTTTTTAAAACTTGGTGTATTTATGTGCCCTAGCTCTTCTTTCTTTAACCTAGTAAATATAGCAATCTCAAAGGCTCTAATCTAGGTTAGATTATACAATCTCCCTTTGGCCATGTGTGATCCTAAGATGCTTCAATATTTAGTCATGAAGTTAGAGGATTTTATCAGTTTTGATAAAGACATGGGTGTTCAGCAGAGATTTGTAAGGGTTTGTATCATGGTATATTTCTCAAAACCCTTTCATCATTTCATCAATATCCTGTCTTCCCATTGTTCTAGGACATAATTCATCAACTATGAAGGGATACTTTGGAGGTGTATCAAAGTCAACTAGAGGGGTTATAAAGTGGCAGCATGTCTGAAGAAGCTTAGATAAGGTTCTAGCTCCCCCCTCTTGAATAAATGGGTTAAAAAATTGGTTATCCTAGCTTTGATCTTGTAAACAACCTTCAATAGTTCATTGCTCCTTGTAACCTTTCCCTAAGGTAGCACAAAGACTTTTTGATTGGCCCTCTAACCTTGTTCAAAGTTTCCTTGGTTAATTATGGTGTTTATTCGATGACTACGAAGTATTCTTCTTTGACCCAAGGATTTTGGTCATTTAAGCTTAGCAAGGTCTGAAGGATATCAACATTGAGTAGATTACTCCCTTTCCTAATAAGGAGGTTATTCATTTTAAGTGTTTGGAGGATTTTCCCCTACTAAATAATATGTCTTCATCTTATAGAAAAGGGGTAGCAAAGCTTCATAGTCAGGTTGATCTACTTTCAGAGGAGGAAGGCTATTTGTAGGTAGGTATTTAAGAAGAGGTAGATGCCTCCTTTCTAGTTGACAAATATGATCAATTCAGATCTTAAGAGGATTTTTCCCTTGCTTGTTGTAATTGTGTGCTCTAAAAAATGAACTATGGTAACCAAAGCAAAAGGCGTAGAAAGATAATTATAGAATGTCTACAATTGGATGTGATGCACTCCATCGACGGTGGTACTCAATGGAATATGGAATCCCTTCTCTCTAGTAAGGTTATGAGAATGCTTATGGCTCATTGTTGAGATTTTGTGATGTAATTATCCTTTTGATTTTATGTGTTATTTTTCCTATTTTTAGACTTGTTCCATTTTCTAAGGTCTATTTGATTCATCTTGGTGTTATGTGTGGTTTATCACCTAATTGTAGGCATGCTACTTGTTATCTTTTTCTCCTTACTTGGTTTGTTGTTCTATATTTTTGGGTTATGCTTTGACCCTACCTGCATGTCTAGATTTCTTTATCTTTCAGGGACTAGGCCCCATGTTATGTCCTAGATCCATTTTTAGCTCTAGCCAAAAATAATTATCTATCAAAAAATAAATGTCAAAATAGGTTTAAGAAAATTATTTTATTTTATATAAGATATGGAGATAGTCATTTAAAAACATACAAAGCAACATAAGTCCAAACAAAAAAAAACAAAACCTAAAAAATATGGAGTGAACAAATAAAAAATTCAAAATAATAAGATTAAACAAAAAATCTTTCCAAAATAATAACTAGCCTTAATCAAATGTAAATAATAGATCATGCCTATTTGAAATAAAATATAACTTGTTATAGTAATAAATGATAAGAGGGGTTTAAGAGGAATATTTTATTTTGTAACAAACATAGAGATACTCATTAAAAATATATAGTGCAACATAAGTCTAAATAACAAGGCAAACTAAATCTAAATAAATAGGAGTAAACAAATGGCCTCCATAGAATTGTATGATAGTTTACATAAGATTAGATTTATTTTTGGTCATTACAAATATGCATGAACCTATTTGACATTATTTCTTGTTAGCTTTAAGATTCACCTGACCTTGTTCATTTTTATAGAATCTTATGTAGAACGTTGGGATTTTGATCTCTTTTTACAAAACACCACAAACTATAAAAATGGGGGATGTAATCATGGGCTTATGTTATCCATCAAAATTATCATGCCCATAAGAAGTGGGTACAAATTCCACAAACAATGTAATTTATCTTAATTAGGTAAAATTAATAATTTTATTTGAAATTTAAGTTAATTTTAGTGAATTTAGATGAAAAGTATGGTAACTATTAAAAATTAGGTTAAATTAGTAAAAATTCAAATAAAACTTTAAAAATAAATAATTTAAGAAATTCAACAAAAATTTTAATACTTATGAAAAATTATTGAAATTTAAAAAACATTTAGTAAGATAAATTTATTTGTTTTAAGAAAACAATCACAAATTTATAGTAAATTGAAAATTTTTAGTGAACATTTCAAAAATTAGAAAAATTCAACAAATTTAAGGAAAACTTCAAAATTATGGTATATATATATATATATATATATATATATATATATATATGAAATTAAAAAAAATACGGAGGAAAAGTTTAGGAAAAAAAACTTCCTACCTTCACAATTACGGTAAATTGGGGGAAATATTTACCAAAATTAGTGGAAATAAAAAAATAGGGAAAAATTAACAAATTTAGGAAATTTTTTAAAAATTATAGAAAATTGAGTAAACTTCCAAATATAGAGAAAATTTAGGGGAATTTGAATAAACTATCAATAAATTGAAAAATTCTCAATTTTAAGGAAAATTACTAAAATTATGTTAAAATATTTAAATGTAGAGAATATTTGAAAAGTTAGGTCAAATTATTGAGAAATATTAAATTTAAGGTAAATTAAAAAATGTAATAAAATCTCCAAAATAAGGTTAATAGCACAAATTAGAACCTTCTTTTCCTTCCTTTCAAGTGCAAATAGTGCTTAAAATAATTATTTTAATCTTTGTAAAAGTGGGTTTTATAAAAGGGACCCTACCCAATACAAGAAGTAAGCAAGCAAGAATGACAAATCTAGATGGAGCAATAAAGCCTACAAAAGAGAATGAAAAACTACCTAAAATAACAGAAAAATAGCAACAACCATAAAATGATTGGAGAGCAACGTTATAAAATACAACTACGACCCATACTATACATTTAATTTTTAAGATCTAAAGGTCATTTGTAGAGGATCCATTTCTTTCTTACTTTTATTTCCCTTTTTTCACTGACAACATTTCAATATCCACCTTCCCTTGCACTTGGTATAATTGGAATGGAGATTTCAAGTGAATCAATTAATTTATATTGTTCCAAAGATATCTTGTTTGATAATACTTCTCTTTCTAAAATGGCTATCTGAATATTTTTTTGAAGGGGTGCGAACCATTAAAATGTCCTTAGAGGCAATCACTAAAATTTTTAAAACTGATTTCTACCCTTACAAGGTGTGATATTCCTTTATTTTCATGCTCAAATAATCTATTTATGTTTCTAGAACCAAATCATGAACCTTGCTAATTTCGTCACATTCTTATAATGCTTGTATAATAATTATCCATTATCCATCAAGATTTTTTATTTTTATAATTGTTATTCTAACTCATGTTTATGTTTGGTCTATATTGTAGATGTTTTACTAACACCTTGTAGAGATAGAGGAACGAACTCAAATGAAGGACAAAAACATGACACATTTGGAACCCTCCAAATCCATTTTAATTTTGTTTCCTTAATATGTGCATGCTCTTTTTCAATCAAATATATATCATTTGATTCCATAATTAGCAAAGTTTAGGTTAAATTAGTAAAAATTCATATAATTAAGGCAAATTAAATAAATTTAAAAAAATACCTATATAATTTAAAAAATTATGGAAATTTTAAATAATTATATAAAATTTAAAAAATATATGTAATTTTTTAAGTACACCAAATTTAATATATTAGAGAAAAATCCAAAAAATTAAAAAGAATTTCAATAAATTATATAATTTTCTACTTCTTTTTAATGTTTTGTAAATTTTGTAATTTTTTAATAATATATTTAGTTCCTCTATTTATTATTATTTTTTTTTTAAACTTAATTTATAATTGTTGAATGAGTTTGATATTTAACTTAAGATTAAACCTTGATTTTTTTTAAAACCCTAAATTCAACCTATGACAAGTGTGGAAAGGTATTGGGAGGTAAAAGAATTTTAAATGATGACCGTAGGGGGACAACAAACACCTCCACTATAATTTGTAGAAAACATTCATAATGCATATATATAACCAATACAACCTAGATGCCAAAATGGGTTTATACAATTCATGAGCTTGGTGTATTTACAATGGATCAAAGAGATCCAAGCATAAAGCTATCACAACATTTGTATGATATTCCACAATTGGCATAATCAATAGTGACACAAAATCTAAAGACTTATCATTAGGCATAGTTGGTAGTGACACAAGATCCAAATACTTATTCTTAGGTTTCTAAACATATTAAATGAAAATCAACTAGGAAAAACTACATCTTTATCTGAAGAACAATATTTGGGACTTGGTTCCATTTTCAAAATGAAAAAATGTTGTATATGGGTATATTTATAGATACAAATCCAAATTTGTATTAAATTTTTTTTCACATGGTGAATGTGTTGACTTCCATGAAACCTTTACTCCTATTACTTGGATTAACTCCATCAATTTAGTACTCTCCTTAGTTACAATATAAGGATAAGAAGCCCATCAAATCGACATCAAAAGTGTCTTATTACATAGAGGATTCTAATAAAAAATCGACATGTCCCACCTCCCATATCCGTAAGTAATGAGAAATCCAACTTTGTGTGTGTATTGAAAATGTCCTTGTATAGTTTGGTATAGGGTTCTTGAGCTTGATTTGATATGAAAATATCAACATGTTTTTAATCAATTATCACTTTGCAAGGAGTCCCTTTGACCCCACATTATATACCATTAAATTATACTGAAAACTCTTGATTTTGGTCTTCTAAATCAATAACTCAATCATCACAAGGAATTCCACCAAATAGATTCATTATTTAAAAGCTTGGATAATTGAGTTTTTGAAATGACTGACTAGGGGTTACTTCATTTTTTCCTTGGTCTTCATATTTCATAGTTTGAGAAATTAATTTTAGTTAATCAATCTAAGTATGATCAAAACATAGATAATTGCTTTAAAATGAACGATTATGATTCACACCAAATCTTTATCAATCTAGAGTCAAGCTTTCTTCATACCATTTCCCTCTTTCAATTGATCGTACACTCTACACATAATTGCTGATATTTTTTTATATATATTTGGATCATACTCATCCCAATCTTCCATTTAGTACCATTAAGACCCCCATGAAATCCATTAGAAATCTACAAAACATATTCTTGATATCTTCACAGAACTTAAGAAGAAAAGTTTTTATTTATGGATACATTTCTATTGGAAACAGAATAGTTTTAGGCTACACAAAAAGTTATTGGGTATGAGACCCAAAAGATTGGGTGAGAGTATTAAGGCAACTGATTTGCCACCACTTCTTGTTATGTGTGAGTTATTTATCATTTTAAGGTAGGTCTTATGACTTAGTCTTGTAAGAACTAGCATTGATAGTGTATATCTTATTTAAACTTGGGGTTAAACGTAGTTAGGTGTAGTAGTTACCAAGAGTCTACTCAGCTTTGCATGAGAGTATTAAGGCAACTGATTTGCCACCACTTCTTGTTATGTGTGAGTTATTACCCACTCAACTCTACTAATTGTGGATTGCAGTTTCCTCTTCTCTGCTATATGTACACACCTTGTCTACTTAATAGATAGACCAGTTCATCCCATGTCATGTACTTTGCATATCATTTCTTTGATTGTTGATTTCACAGGTTCAGCATGTGATTGCCAAACAATCATGGCTCACCAATATAGGCATTCACACCATTGATTCTGCGGAACAACTTCATGGCATCAGAGCAATCTGGGTTTGATTGTCAAGTTTGGTATTGAAAATAATAGTGTATTTTTTATGAGTTGGCGTGTGTGTGTCCGTACATTTCCAAACAGATCTTTTCCAACATGCTGTGAGGTCACGGAAAGTTGTGCACCATGAAATTGACTCTGCTGAAACATTCAAAGGGAACTCTGCTGCACCCTCTACCCCATCGCTACCATTGGAGCGGTTATTGTTGGTCGCCTACCTGTAATCTGGAGGCGTCGTCCATGGTTGACGGCCATCATCATCGTCGACAAAGTGGTCGTGGTGCAAGTACCCAGTAGTTGACGGCGTCAAGGGCCCCTAGCTCTGCCACAACCGTCGTGTCCATTATGTTTTGATAGGGTGTAGGGGTTTTCTTTTTCTGTTGAGTTATATATGAAAGCTAAGCAATTAGTACCTGGCTCGAACCCCAGAGCTCTCCCATTTTGACAATAAGATCTCCAAAAGCGTTGTTCCTGTTGGTAGCCATGACCTTGGTATCTCCGCCCCTGTAATAGAGTTGCGTCGAAAGGACGAGGGAGAATCTTGCCGCCATAGATGTGCAGATACTATACGCGTTTCAAGTACAGGCTATCGACCTCGACGTCAGACGGCTCTTCCATTCCTAGGGACGAAACAGAAGGAAAAGAAAGCAACGTGGACCTGGGGTGAATGGTCGGAAGCACGTGTTTTCAAATATAGTTGTCTACTGTTCGAATCCTACCCTTGTTTTATGACTAAAACTGTATTTTTTGGTCACATGCATTTCTATTTTTAGTGCAAATAGAAAGAATTTAAAAATCTTGTATCTTTTGATTTGTCACTCGGAATTTAGTGATACTTATTGTAAAAGAGTTTGATTTTTCGAGTCTAATTTATTGGGAATGATTTCTCACTACTTTTATAAAGCGTCATTTTTCATCCCAAATTATTTAAATCTACACACTAATAATATAAAGTGCCAAAATTTAGTGGGGCTGCTAAAATTGAATTAAGGGGGGTTCTTATATCGTGTGCACTTTTGCATTTCCCTCAAGCATTTTTCTTTCTACATCAAATTTATGCAACACCAACTTCTAAGCATGGATTCAAATCAAACTATTACACCCTTAACACCTTTCAATTTTCAGGATTGGAAACATAATCTTACACTTGTGATTAAAAATAAAGAGTTTCATAGGGTCATAATGGGTGATGAAAAAGAACCTACTGCTAATGAAGCTAAAAAAAATTGTTATAACAAATGTGATCAAGCCTTTGGGTTTGTATGTCTTAATCTATCTCCAGAACTCTTGTTTCACGTAGAATCCTTGAAAACACCTTATGAAGTTTGGTGTGCTTTGAACAAACTTTTTGGTAAGGTAGATGAAATGAGAGGACATGAGCTAGAAAATAAACTCATTAGCTTGAGTCTTAGTTCATTTGACATCCTTCAAGATTACTTCACTAAGTTCAAATCATTAGGATTATAGTTAAAAGAACATGGAATAGATAAAAAAGATGATCGACTTGTTCTTTCTACTCTCTCTAAACTAGGACTTGACTATTTTGTGTTTGTATCTACCTTCTACTCCACTAAGAGAGATCTTGGAGCCACATGGACCATGCCATCTCTAAATGACTTTATTATTGACTTGACTAGGGAACAAGATAAGTTAATACAAATGAACAGTTTGAGGTCCACAAAACATCAAGCCCTAATTACTTGAAATGGTAAACAACAACAAACTTCAAACAATAAAGGGAAGAATCAACACACTTAGAAGGACAAGGAGACAAAGAAAGATTAGAAAAATGAATCTTACAAATCCAACACTAAAACTTCTTCTCATCAAGTGAAACCTATGAAAGAAGAAGTTAAGTGTGCCTATTGTAGGAAAATTTGTCATGATGAGCACATATGTATGAAAAAATATATCGAACACATGACACATCTTATTAAGAAAAATAACATAGAGTTCCTAAATCTATCAAAGAGTCCTCATCAAACCAAGAACTTATAAGGCAAAGGAAAAAGAGAAATCTAAGGTTAAGGCTTTAATTTCAATACCATATTCAACATATTCATCTTGGATTATTGACTTCGGTGCATCACATCACATGAGTTCTTCACAAGTTGATTTTTCTTCCTTAGAGCCTTATAGTATGTCCTCTATCTCTTTGGGTGATGACACTCTAACAACAATTTTAGGGAGAGGGCCTGTTGAAGTTGAATGTGAAATATTTACAAATTTTATAAGTGTACCTTCTCTTTCAACTAATCTCCTATCAGTATACCAGATTACCCACATAGAAAAGGCATGAGAGTTTATTACTCTCTAGATTCAATTGAGGTTAGAGAGTTGCATAACAATAATTTGGTAGCTTTGGGAAGGGAAAATAACCAAGTCAATCTATACACCTTCTCACATTTCACACCTGATTTTTCTCCAAAAACATTGCTTACTCATATAGATGGAGTAAGCAAATTTTGGCATGATCAGTTTGGTCACCTTAAATACTGCTACCTTGAGCAACTAAGTCAATAGGACATGGTCAGTGGGTTTCCTAGAGTCAGATTATCTAAAGGTTTTTTTGAGGGTTGTACCCTTGGAAAGCACCTTGAATAAAAAAGGATAGAGGCAAATCATGGATGGCTACACAAGTCTTGGAGCTTGCTCACAGTGATGTATCAGGGGCATTCTGCATTCATTTTTTTACCAAGGCTACGTATGTCCTCACCTTCATAGATGACTTCTCTAGATTCACATGGGTATACTTCCTTCAGCATAAATTTAAAGTATTAGATAAATTTCGAGACTTTAAGGCTCTTTTTGAAAAAAGTTAGGGAATGTCATCAAAGTTCTTCAAACTGAAAAATGGGGGTGAGTATGTCAACAATATGTTTGAGTAGTTTTGTACATCAGAGGAGATAAATTTGCAGTGGATAGTTCCTTACATTCCCCAATATAATGGTGTTATTGAACATAAGAATAGATCCTTGAAATAAATGGCTAACTATATGATACACTCCAAGGACATTACACCACAGTACTAGGCAGAAACAATCAACTGTGCTTGTTACATTCAAAACATGGTTCCACATAAAGCCTTAAAGGCTATCACTCCCTTTGAAGCTTAGACAGGAAGGAAACCGTAAATTGAGCACCTTAGGGTTTTTAAATCTCTAACCATGGAAAAAATATCAAATAAAAAACATAAGGAAATGAATCTTCAGTCCAAACCTTGCATCATTGTAGGTTATCTAGATGGTGTGAAAGGTTATTGCCCACTCCACCTGACCACACATGAGTTTTTCATTGAGAGAAGTGTTAAGTTTCAAGAGAGTCCTATTGACTCCACACTCAAAATTTATTCTCATATTGTGGACTCACTTGAATTTGATTATTATTCTAATGATTCACATCATCCATGACAGATTTCTAAGGTAGTGTCTTTTTCTAGTTTTGATAGTTGTGGGGATTCATCCTCATCCTCTTTTAGGATTGCTTTGGAGGTTGATATGTATACACCTAAATCACCCACATCTTGTCCTTCTTGGTCTTGAAAGATACTTCAGAGTGTAGGTATTTGGGTAGGGTATCCAACAAACATGGGGCGTTCATGGTTAGACTATTAAAATTGGTTATATGCTTACTTTGCCTCAGCCTATGATCCATAGAAATTTCAAGAGGCTTCAACGATATATAAGGTGGATAGGGATATGTATGAGGAATCACACTTGGGATTTGACATATATTTCTAAGAGAAGGAAGATGGATCAATGTAGGTAAATATATTGAACCAAGTTTGCAATAGATGGGTCAGTTGATAAATACAAGGCATACTTGGTTGCCAAGGGGTTTTCACAAGTTTTTGGCATTGACTACATAGAAACCTTTGCATTTGTGCCAAAGATGATTTCTATCCAACTTAACCTTGTTATTTTTGTAGCACATGGTTGGGATGTGCACCAAATGGATGTGAAAAGTGCTTTTCTTCAGAGAGACCTTGAGGAAGAGATCTACATGGAGTAACCATTAAGTTTTGTTCAAGATTCATCCTTAGTTTTTAGATTTAGGAAATCCCTCTATGTCCTCAAATAGACCCCACAAGATTAGTATGCTAAAATATATTCTTTCCTCCCAAATTTAGGTTTCACACTGTGTTATTCAGACCTTAATTTATATCTCTTTTGTCAAGATGATTCACTATTGATACTGGTAATTTATGTTGATGATATTTTAATCATAGGGAGAACTTCATATGCTGTTATAGCCATGAAGTCAAGTCTTCAAGATACATTTGACATGATAGATTTGGGTCTATTGCATTACTTCCTTGATAATGAAATTTCACAGCCCAATTCAAAGATCACCCTTTGGCAACCCAAGTACACTCTTGATTTACTTGATTGGTTTCACATAATTAAATGTAAGCCATCTTAAACTCCCTTTCTATCTAGAGTCAAGCTTGAGGATGATTTTACTAAATGACTATTTGATTCAACATTGTATCTCAAACTTGTTGTTAGTCTCATCTATTTGACTCACACTAGGCTTGGCATCTCATATGTTATGAGCATTATTTTGAGATTTAAGTAGGAACCTCATGAGCTGCACTGTAAAGTAGCTAAGAGTATTTTTCACTACCTTCAAGGTATTCTTAGATTTTGGATTCATTACATATTTGGCATGGAGGTTGACTTCATTGGATCATAGATTCAGATTAGGTAGGTGATACTAAGAATCGCAAGTCCACCTCAAGTTACATTTTTTCACTAGGTTCTAGTCCTATTAGTTAGTATAGAAAAAGTAGAATGATATTGCTTTATCCTCTATAAATATAGAGTACAGGGGAGTTATTAATGCAGCTATTAAGACTATTTAGCTTCAATGGATCCTTAGATTAACTTGGGTCTTGACCAAGGAAAGCTTCACCTTAGTTAGAAAAACCATGTGGAGTTTAATATTGGACACCCACATTGGGAATAAGAAGTCAACATGGTTGTTGACATGTTGACATTAAGTGGCCAAACTATTCATTTGGAAACTAATCCTCTTTGACATTGCTAAATGATCCTCCTCACCTTCCCTCAAAATTGCTATAAATAGAGGGCAAAGATGGAGTGTTGTAAGTAAGCACAAATAATCAAAATTTTGCTTCTATTTAGTTATTTGCTTCATTAGTAGAAGGTAGTTTTGGTCAGGAGTGACCTTGGGTAAATTATATTAATCTAACATATAATTTATTCATGGTATCATAGCAAACCCTATTAGCCTCCTTCTCCATAGTCTTTCATCCTGTCATATTATCGAATTTTGTGCAGTAGTGTCAAAAGGAGGATATTTAAAGCCCAAGAGGCTAGTTATGAGAAAATCTCCATTTTGGAGAGAAATTTGTGTTTTGAAGCCAATTGGTGTTTTTAGACGAGTTTATTGCAGTGAAGAAAGGTGGTTCAAAGTTTTGTTTTGCGCACAAAGAGCATTTGGAGCTCCCAATCTCCATAAAAAGGTTTCATGTTACTGCTAATTTTTTTAGAGAATCAACACATTTTGAGGTAGATCTGACTGTACAGATGCATCCACAATGGTCAAATTAGCTAGGAGGAGATTTAAATTCATGTAAATCAGACACCAGATGCTCTTGATATGCCTAAATTTCCCAATAAATTTGGACCGTTCATAGGATAAAAGATTTTGATTTTTTTTAAAAATTTTGGGCTAGTATTTTAACCAATTTTTTTAAAAAAATGTATGTTTTTTTTCATTTGGGGGGCTTGTTTAATATATTAAAAAAAATTAAAAGGGGGTTTTATTTCACAAAAAAACATTAGAACAAAAAATCTGTTTGATTTTTTATTATTTTTGGGGTTTATTTTTTTAAATAAAAAAAAGGCTCATGGCCTACACAAGACAAGGCCACATGCAGACCATAGGCCTACTACCTCTATCCCCACACAACCCCCTACTATTTACTCCTAGTCACCCACCCTCCTGTCCCCTACTGGCTTAGCCTACAGCCTCGCCACACCCCTACATGTCCTAGCCCAGCCAGCTTCACATGCCCCTACCTCGACAGTCCTCCTCTGTCTTCCCCTATGTACCTACATAATGGAACCAAAACAAAAACATGATTGGCATTGGAATAGTAATTGAAATGTTGGAAATTTTCATATTCATTCAAATCCTTGTTTGACCAATTAAACAAATTAAAAAAGGGGAAGCCTTTGTTATTGGCTTATTCCAACATGGGAAATACACTTTTGACTTGGAGTATATGTTGGGATATCAAACATTGACATTGGATTTGTGTGAAATCATTTTAGGGAGCACGGTTTCCATTCAAATCTCTTTTTTTTACTATAGATCTTTTTGTAAGGCATTTTACGGCCACTCAAAGACTAGTGGGTGGGGCCTAGTTTGACAGGTGGTCAAACCCCCCATGGAAAAATTATTTTTTTCCAACACATTAGTTTTTGATAAATTTTTAGCCCCTGGTTGGTGTTTTTTCAGCAGCCATTCATGTTGATCATCTTTTTTAGGCCCCCTCCATTGCATGTTTTTCTAGACATACTTGCACATTTTCACTCATATCTTGAGCATTATTTGGAGTTTGGAGGTGATTTATATTCTATTGGAAAGCTAGCTCCGAGATATTTCATGCTATATTTGTAGTTTTTTGTTAAACTCTTAGAAAGCATGACTATTTTTCAAATTTTCAATAGCGTTCTTGGCATGTGAACATATTCAACCTTTCTAGGCACTTTTCTCCACATTCAAGGCATCTTTTGAAGTGTCATTTTTTTTCAAAGTGCATTTTTTTCAAAAATAATCCACCTTTATAATAAAATTTGAGTCCTATTATACATAAATGATTTTTTTTCATTTTCTATTTTTACAATTTTATAGAACTACACAATTATAAGCAGATTGGGGGGTTCCAAAGCATGATTTTATGCCCAATACATTTAAGTGGGGGTCGATCAACACCATTTTGTGTGTTTAAGTGTTATTTTCTTATGTGTTTCATTTTAGACACATTTCTTCTACTTGGTCTCCATTGTTCTAAGCTGCTCACGTTTAATTGTAACCTTAACACCTGCAATCATGTCATACTTTAAATTACCAACCCTCTTAACTTCAATAAATTATCATACATGGAAATCTTTTATGATTGATTTACTATGAATTAAAGGACTTTATCGGGTTACAATGGGCACAAAACTTGAGTCAAAAAAGTAAATAGAAAAGATCTGATGGATGAATCAATATGATGAAGCATTACGACTCATAAGTATGAGTATTTTAGATGCTATAAAATTCCATGTTCAAACTGAAACATGTCCTCACACAACATGGGATAAAATTCAAAATATTTTTGCTGCAAAGAATGACATCAAGATTATTCAAATGGAAACTAAACTATCTTTATTAGATCCTAGTGATTTTGAAAGCATTGTGGACTATTTGTCCAAAGTCATGCTTCTGAAACCCTAATTATTAGGCTATGGCTGTCCAAACCCTAATAAATTCTTGATCATGACCATTCTATCTAAGTTGAAAGGCCCATTTCAGATAGTTGCTATCACTTACTTGTCCACCATGGACAATTTTGGAGATAAGTTTGAAATGCCTTCATTTGAAGATTTTTGTGAACATCTTACAAAAGAGCATGATCGACTCACCCTCACA